>OY992888.1:49796138-50338638 GCA_963921405.1 Cepaea hortensis
CTCTCCCCTCTCCTCCCTCTCCATCCTCTTCCTCCTCCGATCTCTCCACCCTCTTCCACCACCCTCCCTCTTCCTCCTCCTCCCTCCTCCTCCCCCTCCTTCCTCCTCCTCGCTCTCCTCTCCTCCTCCTCCTCCCCCTCTTCTTCCTCCTAATCACTCCTCTTCCTTCCTCCTCCGCCCTCCTCTTCCCTTCTCCTCCTCCTCCCTCCTCCTTCTCCCCCTCATCCTCCCACTCCTCCTCCCTCCTCCCTCCCCCCTCCTCCTCCCCTCCTCCTCCTCCTCCCTCCACATCCTCCTCCTCCTCCCTTCCACATCCCTCCTCCTCCTCCTCTCCCTCCTTCTCCTCCCTCCTCCGTCTCCATGCTCCTTCTCCCTCTTCCTCCTCCCTCCTCCCCCTCCTCCCTCCTCCTTCTCCCTCTCCCTCCTTCTCCCTCTCCTCCTCCCTCCTCGTCCCTCCCCCTCCTCCCTCCCCATCCTTCCTCCTCATCCTTCCTCCTCCCTCTTCCTCCTCCCTCTTCCTCCTCCCTCCTCCTCCTCCTCCCTCTCCTCCTCCCCTCCCTCCTCCCCCTCCTCCTCCTCCTCGTCCCCCTTCTCCTCCTTCTCCCTCCCCTCCTCCTCCTTCTCCCTCCTCTCCCTCTTCTTCTTCCCTCTTCCTCCTCCCTCCTCCCCCTCCTCCTCGCTCCTCCTCCCTCTTCCTCCTCCTCCCTCCTCCTCCTCCCCTCCTCCTTCCCCCCTCCTTCCCTCCTCCTCCCCCTCCTCCTCCTCCCTCCTTCTCCTCCTTCTCCTCCCCCCTCCTCGTCCTCCTTCTCCCTCCTCTCCTCCTTCCTCTTCCCTCCTCCTCCCTCTCCTCCTCGCTCCTCCTCCCTCTTCCTCCTCCTCCCTCCTCCTCCTCCCCTCCTCCTTCTCCTCCTCCCTCCTCCTCCCTCCTCCTCCTCCCTCATCCTCCTCCCCTCCTCCCTCATCCTCCTCCCTCCTCCCTCTCCTCCTCCTCCCTCTTCCTCCTCCTCCTACAGACAGACAGACAGACAGACAGACAGACAGACAGACAGACAGACAGACAGACAGACAGTCGGGAACGGGAGCTTATATGACTACTTATATGAATTAAATAAGATGCTCCCCAACAGGTGCTGGGCGAAGTCGGGTCGGGTCAGACAGACAGACAGACAGACAGACAGACAGACAGACAGACAGACAGACAGACAGACAGACAGACAGACAGACAGACAGACAGACAGACAGACAGTCGGGAACGGGAACTTATATAACTACTTATATGAATTAAATGAGATGATCCCCACCAGGATCTGGGCGAAGCCGGGCCGGTCAGCTAGTAGATTATAACTAAAGGCGGCTAAGATCAAATTATGGATATATTTGACTTGATTTGGCCAGGCGCATGGGCGATCATTCAAACTGTAAACTCGATATCGAAAATATATGCCATAAGACAAACCCACTTATTGGACAAATGGCACCAATACTAAAAAACAAACACGTATCAGTAGATATTGAAAAAGAACTCTACAACGCAATCTTCCACTTGACCCTTCCAGAAGTTTCCTCTGCCTAGCCTGCTGCCTTTCTCTTGTTGATCTCACCATACAGTGGATGATGTACACTCATTGACCCACTGGTAGACCAGTGCTCAAGCATGATCGCCTACGTTATTTGACATGGCATATGGTGATGATGAATATTTCACAATATTACTCTCATTATCCACCAATAAATTTTTCGTCTATTTATGTTTTCGCAATAATTAAAATACAGATAGAAAACAGTGCACGGCATGAAATGAGACAAGGGGGAAAACAAATATAATCTAAAATTTGCTAAATCCATATAAGATCAGCACGGGAGATAAAAACCATAACAAATGGAGTGGTTATTTGTTTAAAAAAAAAAATTTTTTTATAACATTTTACTTGCCTTTTTTTCATGGATACATGGATGGTGTCAAACAATTGGTTTATTTGCGTCTTACTATCCTATATTAGTCCATGCAAGACTTTCCTTATTGTATAATCTCGTAAACTATATTTTAATTTATTTAAAGAGTCAAATGTTTGAGCAATTATCTATCTATTTAACAGCCTTGATTTCTGTCATGTCTCACATATTAATTTTTGGCAGGTGCATGCGTGTACCTTGCAATTGCAACTAGCGGCTAATATTAAATTCTACATTTGTCGGCGCTTGATCTGGTCAACGTGCAGAGGCGGTCATCAAAACTTCAAATTCGAATCACCAAATCACTGACCACTAACATTGGCTGCGGGCCTTGGTGGACCACAATGGGCCACAATGAACATCATGGTACTAATAGGCCCAAAACAATTTTAACTAATGAGGGTAATGAAAATTTGTAATGGGTAGGCCCGATACATCTCACCAGTGACAATCATTGCGAAGAAAATATACGACAAAAAATCTACAGAATCTCTACTTAGTCTGTAGTTAGATAGATATATGAGGGGGCTTCAAATCAAAACATTTGAAGTGTGATAACACTCACAATAACCATGCCTTTGTCATGTAACCTGTCGATATTGTTGTTAATGAAGTTACGAGTGTTCAGCACGTGACATCAAAGTGTAGGCTAACACGGTGACGTTAGAAGTAGAGTAATATTTTGTTCGTCTGTTTCTATATTCGAAATAAAGTGCATAACATTCAAATAAAGATAGAAAACCACTGTGCTAAGGGAAATGAAGCAAGGAGGGGAATAAATCAATCAATAAATCATGTGCCATGCCGGAAAGCGTGGGCGGTCATGACTCGCCATTTCAATCGTTCACCAGAGTTGTGGATCAGCTCAGTGTTCCTGTATCGACCATGCCATGTGGCAATGCCATCAAGGTATTTTCTTCTCGGTCTTCCGTTGATCTGTTCCCTTCGATCTTGCCAGGTGTCACTAAGTTCTCCAGTCCATATCTTTTCATAATACGTCCAAACATTTTTGACTGTCTACGTCTAATTTCTCGAATCAATTTACGATTTTCAATACAAAGGGGACTCACATATAATTTAAATTCATATTAGGGTTAGCATGGGAGATAACGAAATCTATTTACTCATATAACAAATACGGTGGTTATGTAAAATTTTTTTGGGTTTAAATGTTTGCGTGTCTTTTTTTAATGGATAGTGCCGGCAATTATACAATAAAACATCAATATCGTATATTAATGCATACAAGACTTTCCTTAGTGTATAATATCGTAAACTATATTAGTTTACTCAAATAGTGATAGGTCAGAGCAATTATCTGCTAACGTGTATGGTTGTTGTCTGGGTTTACGTATTATTTTTTGACAGGTACACGCGTGTACTGTGTAATTGTAACCATCGGCTAATAACCAGTTCTAGATGTGTCTGCACTTGATCTGGTCACCGTGCATAGTCGGTCATCAAAGCTTCAAATATGAATCACCAAATCATTGATCACTAACACCACCAGACTGGCATTAGTAGACCACAATGGGCCGAATGGGACTAATAAGACTGAATAAATTTGTAACTTTGCAGACCAGATACGTCACACCAGTGACTATCATTGCATAGAAATTATACGGCAAATAATCTAAACTGTAATATATAATATATAGTATATAATAAATAATTATTAATAATTAAAATAATATAGAAAAATCTTTCATTAAAATTATCTTGTACTTGAATTTCAGTTCTCCATTTATCCATCCATCCATCATGTGCCATGCCGGCAAGCGTGGGCGGTCATGTTCTGCCATCTCACTCGATCACCGGAGTCGTGGATCAGCTCCGTGTTTCTGTCTCGACCATGCCACAAGGCCAAGCCATCCAGGTACTTGCTTCTAGGTCTTCCCCTTGGTCTGTTCCCCTCGATCTTACCAGTCGTCACCAAGTTCTCCAATCCATTTCTTCTCATAACATGTCCAAATAATTTTGACTGTCTACATCTAATTTCTCTAATCAATTTACGATCTTCATTTGTTTCTTGAAGAACTTGTTCATTGGTCTTTCTGGCTGTCCATGGTATTCTTTGCATTTTCCTCAGAAACCACATCCCTACAGCCATCATATGTTTTTCAGCCTGACTGCTCATTGTCCACGCTTCACATCCATATAAAAGTACAGGTTCTATGTAGCATCTCAACACTCTTTTTCTCGTTTCAATTGACATCTTTTTATTGGTCAGTATGTTTTTCATCTTGCTAAAGGCTACTTTTGCCATGGCGATTCTTGTTCTAATCTCTTCAAGGCATCTTCCATCAGATGTTATTACTGTTCCGAGATAATTGTACCTATTCACTTGTTGAAAAATATTCCCATTTACTTGTATATTACATTGTGGTATTTCGTTCTTCCTAGTGACGACCATAATCTGTGTCTTTTTACAATTTAATTCTAACCCTAGTTGTTCACTGTGTGTAACAATCGCATCTACTAAATTTTGCAGGTCCTGTTCATTGTCTGCAATCAAGACTGTATCATCTTCATATCTAATGTTATTGATGCATCGTCCCCCAATGTGGATTCCTTCCATATCTTCAATATTTCTGAAAATACGTTCACTGTACAGGGAAAACAGATCTGGAGACATTACACATCCCTGTCTCACACCTCTCTTAATAGGTTGATATTGGCTTACTTCATTATCAACTCTTATGGCAGCTTGTTGTTTCCAATATATGTTTTTTACAAGTCTAAGATCTTTTCCATCAATTTGTAGATCTTCAAGCATCCTTATCATGTTGACATGTCGCACTTTATCAAAAGCCTTTGTGTAGTCAATAAAGCAAAGGTGTAGATCTTTGTTTACTTCTATAGAACGTTCGATTATGGTTCTCAGTATATACACAGCATTTACTGTACCCTTGCCTTCTACAAACCCACATTGTTCTTCTCCTATTTCAGGTTGTATTTTCCTCCTAACTCTTTGCATGATAATTCTTAGCAAAATCTTCGTGATGTGACTCATTATACTAATTGTTCGATGTTGATCACATTCCAAGGCTCCTGATTTCTTTGGGATTGCAATAAACACAGAATTACATAACTTCTGGGGTATATTTCCAGTATCATATATTGTATTAAGCAGACTGGTAACTTTATCTACTCCATATTCTTCTAAAGCATTAATCATTTCTGTTGTGATGCTGTCTGAACCGGGGGTCTTGCCAGATTTCATATGGTTAAAAGCATTCTGAACCTCCATTTATACGTTTTGAAAAATTACTTACTGTGTTTGCTCAATAGTTTCCTAGTGATTTCTTCCTAAAACCTATCAATCAAGTTTCTTTAGTGAACATTTCAATTTTTGAATATTAATCATTATGGTTTTTTTTTTTTTTGGGGGGGGGGGGGGGGGGGACATAAGAATTTCAGAAAGGCTTAGGTGGGGCATAGCACAAAAAAAGGTTGGGAAACACTGATCTACAGCAATCTCCGCCACTTGCCTGACACTACAGTTATATATACACGAGGGAGTTTCAAATCAAAACATTACAAGTGTGATACCACTTACAATAACCATCTCATAGTCATGGAACCTGTCGATATGGTTGTTAAGGATGTTAAGAGCGTTAAGCACGTGACATCAAAGTTTGGGCGTCATAATGACAGTTTAAAGATGGTCACCTCACTTTTGAAATGCACCAAAGAGGAGCAGCGTTCTGTAATCCGTTGTTTTGATCAGTGGCTGGATTGCCAAACATCTATTTTAAGGCTCGCTGCAGATAATATGACACTCTTTACGAAAACATACATGTAGTGACTGCAGACAAGTGCAACAACAGCGTCCTAGGAGCAGATCATCTTTTATTATTGACAATGTTACAACACCCAGTGGTCCACAGTCTCATTCAGCCTCGCAGTATGTGTAACAGAGCGACAGTCTGAAGGCAACTGCAGGAATTCAAATGTATGTAGACAAGCCAGCGATGACTTTGGACAACTCAATTTATTTGAAGGAACTTCTACATTCTCAAAACAGATACATCGAATATCAAAGCAGCTACGTGTTGTTAGTTCGGCGGCGCAGCTGCTACTAAGCCCTTGTTTATATCTACGTCAATACGTGCGCCCCTAACTACTCATCTACCGTGCACATGCGTGCATCATCTATTTATACTCCCCTTTTTGCACACCTTGCCGCCTAACTAGACCCCATATAACAGGCTACACTGTTATATTACCTTCCTACCCTAACAAGACTTTTCCCCGAAAAGTCTTACTTCCACAACTCAAGTATCCCAAAACCATATAACCCCAGACACTTAACCCAATAATCTCCAAAAATTAAAGTTAGGCCTACTTCTTCTTCGCTTCTATAAATCATAAGCAATCCGCTTACCTGTCTTGTACTAAACAATCTGAACCCATCTCGACTACCACTACAAAATTCATATACCTCTAATTCTACCCTAGAACTCTTATTTACCTTATAGCCAGCCGCCACTAATACATCTTCTTTGTTATAAAATCCACATACATATCGTAAGTATATATCACAAAATACTCCACACAAAGCAACCAGTTTCATTTCATTGTTAAAATGTCGATCGAAATTATGATTAACAAAAAAAATAGAAGATTTTTATGTACTTCCCCAAGCCATCTCACTCTCACTAGCAACAACAACACATGATAGACAGAAAAGACAAACAGGAAAGTGGTTCGGTGCGCACCGAAGGATAAAAAGTAGTAAGAAATAGTCACACTTATCACATTTATCCTCCCATGTACTTTCAAAACTTTATAAAATAAAGTTTTCAAAAGCCCAAATCATTCGTTAATCTTCACTTTTGTTAATAATAAATGTTCTTGTCAAAATTTACATCGATCTAAAACTTCCGCCTTCTTCACTCAGTAGCAACAAATGTTGTCTTATTTGCGCTGCCAACAACAGCTAGCAATATATATCACACCTCCCCAACCTATATTTTAATTTCCACTTCTTCTTTCATGTCATAAGCACAGCATCCCCCCAATTATCCAATATTTATTTTATGCTAATAAGCACAGCTGCGCTGTTTTTTAGTTAAACCTATCATTGCCCATTAACGCTGTTCAATACAGCTCCTATTTTAACCCCCCATATCCATGTATTTCTATCAACGCTGTCTAATGCAGCTCCTATTTTATCCCCAAGATCCATGTGTTTCTATTAACTCATAACGAGCAACTGGTAACAATTAAAAAAATTGAACGATGCAAAATGATTGAACATGATAACCATTCATAATTTATGACAAAACACTTTTCTCCCATGTTACGGACTTGTCTACTTAATCCAGCCCTCATGGCTCTCAGTCCACGTTTATCCCAATCGCCGCTGACAACTGCAGCCATTTTCAATGCCAACTATATCCCTCCATGGCTCTCAATCTATGTATTTCTCCCTACCCCGTGAAGACCTTCTCCCAAAGTTGCCTCAAGGACCCCATCAACAAGTCTCTCCAAATATGGACCAGTTCATATTTTCTAATTCCCCACAACTGAACGCTAAAAGAAAAACATGGTCAGGGCAACTCAAAAAGCCAAATCATAATAACTTTTGCAAGTGAAAATTAACAAAGAAGGTAATGTGCAAACTAAATAAAACGACAATTCATAAATAATCACGACAAATCAAAATAAAACAATGTCACCCCCCTTTGATTTCACAATGATTTCATATATCCCCACATTTTTCAAAATAAATATACATAATGAAATAATAATCAAGTTCAATTAAAATCAACTACCTATTGTAATCAAGCAACATTGGTATCTTGTACGGGCCAATGAGTAGTACATGTCTATTCACTACAAGGAACACAAGTCATGCCTATTCCAATACTCTAAAACAAGTTTAACATTTATATGCATTGTTTTATAGCAATTACTATTAAAGTCTTAACACAATCAGCTATATGTCAAGGCATAATTAAATCAACAACAATCTTATCTTCTGCTATCTGCAGAGTATTTTCTATCAGTCTATTTGCCATATTTCCATTTACAAGTCAAACCATTGATTATCTCCCTTCATAATATTCCATCTCTTACAAAACTAACTCATAACGACACCACTGTATTTGAAATATGAAGGAAACAATTACTGTTAACTACAGCTCAAATTGCTCCATTTACCAACTAGTGTGGGTATTTCAGCGTACAACAACTCATCTACCTACTAAGGGAAATTGTAACTCGGCACACTTGTTTTCTAATCTAGTTGTTTCCCTTGGATTTAATTTGTATCCACCACTAATTCTACTTTCGCTTCATAAGGACATTCTCATCATACGCAGAACAATATTTATTCCCCTAACAAAAGTCAGTAATAAAAAATGACCATACTTTTTCTGGAAGTCGACCATCACCTCTCCTCCAGCAAGTATAAGCGCAAACCAAGCCATTTATCATCTCACATCATTCTACCAATTAGTGTCAGTCTTACTTCTAATTGCACAGTCGCCGTCTCAAGCTCTACATTCTTCCGTAACATTAGTCTCCCATTCATAACGTTTACTAATGACTACTTTCAAACACCTGACGTAAGAACCGCTACATTCTCCCCTATTATTAATTCCTCAAGCTCTTAATAAGCCTCCCATTCTAACATGCTTCTAACAATTCACATGCTTCTTCGCATAGCACTTTCTCAGAATTACTCACTTCTGCCTCTCTCACCCTTACTCCTCAATTTTCCTTATTATCTTCACCAATCACCATTAACTTTCAAACTCTTCTCCTCACAATTTAACTCAGACAAGCAATTTTTCACATATTCGCACGACACTCGTATTTTATGCTTCTCATATGCACTGACCACTCGCTGTGTACAGACAACCTCGTTCTCGTCATTATTCTCGTATCACGACAACCCGACGTACATATACTGTTACTTCCAAGAAAACAATTTAGACACCTATTCGACATTCTACCAATTACTCAACGCATCCTAAGCATATCGATCACTTTTTCTTCCAGCACGCGTATGTATTTTATTCTTCCACAGACAGTGACACAATCTCTCTTCACATCGGAGTCTAAGACATACCAACCAGCCTGTATATCCATGCGCTGCTACCAATCATCACCCGAGATAGTTCTATCCATGCATTCCAACCAGATGGCGTTTCGAAACCTAACTTTTCACTTCATTCTCTAATCAGCACGACGAACACAAGTTTGTCTACACATTTACACACGCAAAGACAACGCATAACTAAACACATCACTCTGACACTCAACTGCTCACTCACTTCTCCTCAACCTCCTCTCATCATCCTACAATATTAACGCGTCAGATTCTTTCACCTCCACCAATGCTACTATATACGCTTCTCAAACCAACCAGCGCAACTTACATTCTATCTCAGACATCACGTCATAGCATATTTATACTCCAGTTACTCTTCTAAAAGCTCTGAGTCAAGCCATCTCAAACAACACGTCAGTCTAGTACGAGCATTCATAATTAGTTTATCTCTCTCCGTGCAAATTCTGTGCTGAGTCTAGCCTACCTCAATCACACCAGTTATACATCACTCAACTTGAATAACCCACTCCATCCGGCCATTCCGGACAAGGGACGTTTCAATTTCCACATTGTCTATTCTCCCCGCACCACAACCAAACACAAGATATTCTTTATAGCGTATCCACGTAGAATATTCCACCACTCACCAGCTTTAAAATTATCTATCACTTGCTGTGACTCTCTCCCCAAAATAACACTATTGTCTGCACCCTATATTGTGATACTACTCCAAAAAAAATTCATCTCGTAATCCAAAACAATGTAATATGCTATTCATCATCCTCAGAATACTAACAGCTATAAAGCGTATCTAACTCAAATAATTCATTGTCTCCTACTACTAGTGTGTGTCTCTCTTCATCTATATCATCTTCAGTATCTATAACTGTCAGACTGTTATTAAAGTATTCAGGTCTTATGATCATATATTCTCTGATCTTTCTTATGTCATCTTCCGTAGTCGAGTAGATTTCTGCTATCTGTTTATTACTATTCTTCTTCTTCTTAAGTGCTTTCTTTCTGTTTCCTTTATTTACTATTCCTGTTTTTACCGCGTCGGTCTGCTCACTATTTTCAGTATAGGTCCGATATATTTTATACCTTCCTCCCTCGTCCTCTGAATAATCACTGTATATGATCGTTCCCCCAACCTGTTGATTATATGTTGTAGAAGAAGAAGCAACATCTCTGTAGTCGGAACTCTTACAACCAATATTCTTTTTATTTATACATTTACCTTTCATGTCACAGTCAGGGGGAAACTCCATGTCTCCATCTGTGGCATCTGCTACTACGCCAGTCGAACCCACGTTTACCAACAAACTTGCAGATCTGGCTTTGACACTTTTTTTTAACTTTCTGTCTGGTGTTTCTTGGTTTTAACGGCTTACACACATTCTCTTTAATTTTAGCTGGCGGCACCTTTTCGATTTTTACTTGTGCTGGTTCTGTAAGTTCTATAATAGTTTGTGTTCCCCTTCCTATCGTTTTAGTCGGTTGTACCGTGTCTACTTGAGTCTGCGTATTATTGTCTACCACTTCCATCATCTGCGTCTGTGTCTCTCTTTCTTGTCTACTTCTAACAACTGAAAACACCTGTCGATCATCAGCTAAGGTTCTATTAGTCTGATGCTGATTTTCACGTTTGTTTGCCTTTGCGAGTGCATATCTCAACCTTCTGATCTCAAACCATTGACTTCGCAATGTTCTCGCATCTTTATTATTGGATGGCCAGTTCCATCGTTTCTTATAAAAATTCTGTCTCTGCCAACCATTGATTTCTGGCCTGCTATGTTGTCTCTCTTCATACCTTCTTGTTCTCGTCACATCGTTTACCTCCCATCTGCGGTAGTTTCTGTCGTTATTATAAAGCGGTTGTCTTCTAAAGCAGTTTGAAGTTTGACGTGGCCTTAGCGTAATGGTATCATACTGGCCATTCGATTGGAAACCTCGACTACGTTGCCCTCTACTATGTGTCCGTGTTTCTATAATATTTATACTAATCTGTCTCCAGCTATTTCCAGCGTAACTAATGTTCGTTGGTTATTCTACTCTTTGTTCAATATTTCTCTGGTTCCCTGTCCTTCTAAAATTCCTTTGCCTTTCTCCAAAATTCCTATTAATTCTTCTATTCTGTGCATTAAACTGAGCACGTCTGTTGCCACAAAATCTAAAAGTGTGTCCATGCTGTCCGCAATTCCAACAGACCATATTTGTACTACTTACTGTCTCTCTAATAGGATTTCTCATTTGTCTTCCTCCATCTTGATTACTTTCATTATTATTTCCCTGCAGTGTCTGCATTTCTCCCCGTCTTCTCCATCCATACCTTGCTTGTCCTATCTCCATAGGTTCCTCAATTCTATCCTCTCGATTGCTTCCTATTTCTTGTCCTACTCTTAATCTAAATCTCCTTCTCAAACTTTCTTCCTGTACAGCTATATCCACAGCCTGTGATAATCTCGCATGATTTTCCCTCATAAGTTTAAATTTAAGTCCATCTGACTTTATCCCATCAACAAAAATTCCCACCAACATCCTTTCCACCTCTTCTCCTTGTACGTTCTGTCCTAGAAACGCTTCTTCAGCTAGATTAATTAACCTGTCGCTGTATAGTTGGACACTTTCTCCATTGTTCTGCTTAGACTGTCTCAGCACTGAAAAAGCATGTTGAGGATCCGTGATCTCCGCATATTTATGGGCCAGATCATCCTTAAATTGTTCCCAAGTTTCATCTGCCCCAGCTTCTAATTTTCTTCAAATATGATCCGAGACTGGTGACACAGTAGCTTGGTAAGCAAATTTTTTGTTTTCCTCGTCCGTGGCTCCTACTAAAAAAGAATGTTTCTCTACCGCTGTCATCCATTTCTTAAAATCTCTGGCCTGTCCACTGAATTTTTCAATGTCCGTACCTACCCCATGCTGTTTTATTGCTATGTTTAGCCTGCCTATTGTTCTACCCACTCCACCTAATATTCGTGTCAATGAGCTTTCATCCTGTGCCATCTTGGTGTCCCTGTTAAATACTCTTATAAAATCAATCAATAAAAACTATTGCACAATTACAATTTACAATATTATAACCACTTATAATAAATACACTTTTTATGTAAGGATACACGTGAGAATTGTCTTTTAAAAATCCTCCCAAATGACGAGCCCAAGATTTATTTCTGTTCTCCCTCAATTCCGATCCTGGAAGACCTCTAGTTTCAGGTATCTGACTTCGCGTGTGTGATGGACAACTTCACCCGCGGTTGGGCACGTCTGACTTCACCCGTGAAAGGGCACTTCTGTCTTAACCCGTGAAAGGGCACTTCTGTCTTCTGGGTTGAAACCGTTTCCAGAGCAAGTTTGTCAGGCAAGCAAAACGAGTAGAAACTTCCTCAGGTCTGAGTGGCGTTAAAACAATTGAAAGCTTCTTCCATCCTGGGCCACATTCAGCAAAACAATTGAGTTGCACGGGATTCAAAAATTGTTGAAAGTCATTCAAGCCCGAGTTGGAATAATTTCAGAAACAATTGCAAGTTCCTTCGACCTTGGATAACATTCGATAAAACGGCCGGTTCAAATTGGATTCATAAATGATTGGAACTTTGATCGCCATTCTGCAAAAATTTACTGACTTGAGGTAATGTTTGAACTTGAGCGGCCTCAAAATTTGACTAACTTGAGGTAACGTTTGAACTTGAGTGACCTCAAAATTTGACTGACTTGAGGTAACGTTTGAACTTGAGTGGCCTCAAAAATTTGACTGACTTGGGGTAATGTTTGAACTTGAGTGGCTTCAAAATTTGACTGACTTGAGGTAACGTTTGAACTTGAGTGGCTTCACAAATTGACTGATTTGAGGTAACAGTTGCAACCCTTGACTTTGGGCGGTCTTCAAAAAAATCCCTTACTTGAAATTTTACTCGGTCACATCTTCATCCTCACGCGTGTAGTTGACATTCCAGCTCATGGCGCCCGTTCTCTGTAAGTTCTCGACAGTGCATAAATAAAACGTGCAGTTTGGAATTTACTTCGATTGGCCGCGGGCAACCCAAGTAAGAAATCTATGTCGACGGCACCATTTCACGACTGTGTAACAGAGCGACTGTCTGAAGGCAACTGCAGGAATTCAAATATATGTAGATAAGCCAGCGATGACTTTGGACAACTCAATTTATTTGAAGGAACTTCTACATTCTCAAAACAGATACATCGAATATCAAAGCAGCTACGTGTTGTTACCATAATATTGTCTTCTTCATATTAATGGTATATTTTTATTTAAATATAGGTAAATAATAATAGCCGGTCTCTCTGGCTGTGGGGTTACAACACTTTCTCTCTGTAATCCCGTTTATCACGCAGAGTCTCGTAGCGAAGCGAGAGCTGAGGCGGTTCGACCCCCGCTCGTGACTTGCGGGATACTGAGCCGGCCGCTCAGAAAGCAATGGCAAACTACTGAGCGTAATCTTGCCAAGAGATCAACATACAGCTGAAAGATGCTGGTGTTGACAGCTAAGTCCTGTAAAGGATATGCTAAAAAAAAAAAAAAAAAAAAAAAAAAAATAAGAATAGCATTGTGGTATTGGGTAGATAAGGAATATAAATAATACCATTGAAAATTACAACGAAGATATCTGATGTAGATTATCAATTTTTAATTAGGGATAAACCTAGGATTTACCACATCAACATGCTGAAACCTTATCACTAGAGGCAGCCTGACACCTCTGACGATGTAACGGAGCTAAACATAAGGAATGCTGCTTTGTGTTCAGTGATAGATAAGCAAGCTGAAGATGCTATTCTACAAGTAATACCTACACCCATTGTGGAAACTAAAAGTGGTTGAAAGACGGTAGTTATGAATAAACATCTATCGCAAACTGATTACGAAAGATTTAGTAAATTATTGGAAGAATTTGCTGACATATTCTCAGATTTACCAGATAGGACTTCTGTAATTAAACATCACATACAGTTAAATTCACAAATACCAGTTAGAACTAAACCTTACCCTATTCCATTGCAGTGCCAGGAAAGGGTGATTAAAGAAATTAAAGAGTTAGAAAAGGCAGGCATTATTCGGAAATCTGTTTCGCATTACTGTTCTCCTTTGGTCATTATAAAGAAGAAGGATGGGAATCTTCGCATATGTGTTGATTATCGGAAGGTGAACGCACTAACATACCTTGATCCAGAGTCAATGCCCCAAATAGACGAGTTAATAGCGGGCATGGCGAAATCTACATGGTTTTCTAAATTAGATCTGACGAAAGATTATTGGCAGATACCGATGGCGGAAGATTCGGTGCACATTACCGCTTTTGCGACTCCATTAGGATTGTGTGAATTTCTTTATTTTCCTTTTGGTTTAAAGAACTCTCCTTCATCCTTTACCCGTATGATGCGTTTGTTACTCAGAGACATCACCAACATCGCGTTTTACATGGATGATATATGTGTCTATACTACTGAGACAGTACATCATGCATACATTCTTAGGCAGATCTTTTCTCGCATTCGAATGTTTGGTCTAACTGTGAAACCTAGCAAAACTGAAATTGCATTTCAAGAAATTCAATTTTTAGGACATAGAATTTCAAAAGGTTTTCTTTACACTGATCCAAACATAGACTATTGAAATGTTGTATATAGATTTCTTTAGCGTGAATTAAGTGAGAATATTATAATGTGTAAATTTGATATTGCAATATGATGACTGTGGCTAAATTCTGAAATGCCACATATTTATTAAAATATTATATAGATATAAGTTAGTCACCTATTGTTATTAATGTTCCAGATAGACAGGCGAACAGTTCCGCGTGACTATATACTGATATTCTCATGTACTACGGAGGCAACATAGACAATTGTTGATATTTATATTTTCGAATATCGTGATACTGATTTATTTTGATCATAATGTGAGTAGTATATACTGGTGTAGCTAAATAGAAATCATATGTGTCATTTCACGATGGATGAATGTAGAGAACTGTATGAGTGGAAAATAGTAAATACAAACAGACATACTAATTAATAGACACATACATAAATTAAACAATACAGATAAGAATACATGTTTATGCATATAAGAAACGGATACCACATTACATATATAGTTGACAGTTATATAGAATAGTTTGCCACCATCGACATGATAGATTGACAGGGCGTATGATGGAATGACATGTCGGCTTAGAGTAAAGTTGACATAATACGTCTCGCGCGTCGACGGAGATCAGTTGCTTAGGATGACTCATAAGTTCGTCGGGTTTACAACACAGGATTGCATTTTTAGTTTGACCAAAGGTACTCCAGGTTACAGAGGCCTTTAGGTATTTTTCAAGGGGCCAGCATTTAAACGCGATAACAGTTCTTTAATTAATGTACTGGCGGTGTTTGAACCTTGTTTGAGTTGCAAGTGGTCGATCATGTTAACGCGAGAACATCTCGTTATAATGTATGAGGTGGCGGTGGTCGAGACTTGTGTTTTAATCCTGTGTTTGATATCCGCACGATCTATATTGTCTCAAACTAGCATATTGTGTTCCAAAGACAATGGATTCGTAGTCGATCACGACTTGCGATAATTTACGTTGCATCCATCATTTGCATACATGTCGTAGGATATTAAAAGTGAGAAAATGTTTTACAAATAATTTCTATGTGTAGGGGGCAAAGCTGTCATAGACCAGATGGCAGGCTGGTAGAGTTAAACTGATGAGCGAGTGCAGCAGTATATAGAAATAGAATAGAGATAGAAAGTTGCACATTGTGGCACTTGTAATTAACGAGTGCCACGTCATAGTAGTGCGTAGCATAACAACCCAACTGTAGTCTTGGGCTTTCCATCGCCAGCTCACATACAGAACGGGAGTCTTAGGAGATCCAACGCCAGCTTCCATACAAAACGGTCATCGAACACTTCGCTTGACATTCTCCATGCTCAACGACATTCGTACACGTAGGGATACACGCAAGTACAGCTCACGCTTAGGTCAGTGACATTAGGCGCTCAGGTTTGGTCATGGTACCTTTATATCGACGTGATGGGATGGCCGGGAGTCGTCGCCTCTGATATCACCATTGCAGTAGATAGCAGACTCATTCACCTAACACTCAGGCCAGGTATGAAGGTGTGATTTGTGGGCACAGTGGGGGAGTGTGAGATGAGAGGGAGAGCCTGAAGACTCAAGCTCCATAAACATTCGTGTCCGTCATCTGGTGTCTACCGGTGGTAAATATACATCACCGTTCCCCTCATAGAGCTTTTAAGAGTTGTTCTTGGATGAAAGAGAGTCGTGCCTTACTGTTGGTTATACAGTGTGATGATCTCATGTTCTTCAGTTCAGTATGGATCATACCCACGAGCCGTTGCTTAGGGCGCCAGCTGATCGGGAACAGATCTGTTAGTAGCGAGGCACCGATCGCTGTTCTGGCTCATTGAGTCCTCGTCGCCTTGGGTGCACTACAGCAGTCAAGCCCACCATCCCAACCTTATAAACCCCGCCTCGTGACATCATAACATTGACCCTTAGGGCCCAATTTTGTGTCCCTGAATCTTTCACACACAAATATGCCGCTGTACCTTCATGTCATTTTAAATGATTATTATTATCTTATCAAATCTCATTACCTCGTATAATATAATATTCAGATGATAAATGAGTGATGGATTTATGAAATATATCTTATATCCTTTAATCATCTGATCTTATGATCATCCCCTTGATGATATGATACTATATGTTGAATGATGATTAGTGTTTTATGAAATTCCCATATGTCTTCATGAAATGATGGTGTTATCATAGGTGATGGATAGTTTAACATATATTATATATGATATCGTTTTATTAATGGATGCAGGTGAACTTCTTAAGCTAACTTCCTTGCACCTGTTGCTGGTGCTGTCTGATGTAGTTCAACAGACTTCAGGTTCCTTTCGTGTCGTGGGTCTTCTGATTTTCATTCATGTTCACTTGGTCTACAGACCCAATAGTTATGCTTCACATTTTCTGCCTGGTATCTCGGTTATATGGCAGTCACTTTCTCATTCTCGTAATTCTCACAATCTGGCAATATATAAATGGGAAAAAATATGTAATTTCTTAAATAATTGAATTAGTTAATTAAAGAAATTAAATAGTCAAATTGATTGTTATGATTTGCCGGTATTTTGTTTAGTAATTCAGAGATGTAAAATGATATCCGGAGCACTTTATAATTCAATTTTGACAATTATGCACACAGATGTTACAGTCTTACAGTCTTTGAGTATTGTCACTTACAGTCTACTTAACAAGTCTGCCAAGTTGTCTTTTCCTGGAATATGATAGATGTCAAAGTCGTAGTCCTATAATATAAAAGATCATCTGTGTATTCTTGAATTCTTAGGGTGTCCTTTACTGAAGACTTTTTAAAGGTTTGTTGTGAGAGAGAACTAATAATTTCTTTCCGAGTAGGTATTTAGAAAATTGCAGCTCTCTGACGGTGTCGCTGTTAGTTTTGGGTTTACTTGTCAGCCTTCTGAGACTGAACCATCCATGCGGTAGTTGATGTCTATCCAATGTCGATGTTCTCGAAGGCATTCGTTAGCATAGCTGAAAACATGAGGCTGAACAGTATTGGTACCAGGACTCATCGATGCTTCACTCCATTGGTGGTAGGAAAGGATTCAGGCAGTTAACCATTTTCTGTACTCTTGCCTGCATACCATTATGAAATAGCCGCACTATTTAGACAAACTTTCGTGGACAGCCATATTTCGCCATAGTCTTTCTCTGCTGACTGTATCAAAAGCCCCGGTAAGGTCAATGAAAGTGGAGAACATTTCGGAGTTCTGTTCCTGACACTTCTCTTGCAGATGCCTTGCAGCGAAAATTATGTCAACACTTCCTCGTTCTTTTCAGGAGCCACATTGACTCTCAGAAAGAAGCCCATGATTGGGATGGGCCTTAGGCGATTGAGACGAACTCTGGCGAGTATCTACCCTGCAATTGAGAGCTAGGAGATTCCTCGGTGGTTGTCACAGGATTGGCGGTTCCCTTTGCGTTTGTATAGGTGGACTATTGACGCGCACTTGACATCTTGTGGCATGGTCTCGTTCACGCATACGTTTGTAAAGACTTGGTGAAGCAGCTCTATTAGGACCGGTCCACCTGTCTTGTATCTGTTTTGTATCTGCTGTTATGGAGACAGGACCAGGCGCCATACCACTGGAAAGTTGCTGGGTGGCTTTGTTTACTTCACTTTAGTTGGCATGTCATCAATTATATCATTAGCGGCAACTTGAGGAAAGCAGCTGATGATTTCATCATCGAAGAAGGAGGTTGCATTTCAGATGTTGCTGAAATGCCGTGCCCAGCGTTGAAGGATTTTTTTCTTATCGGTGACCAATGTTCCCTAATCTGCACTGGGGAGTGGAACTATGCCTGGTGATGTAGTAACATCACCAGACCATCATAAAACATCATAAGACCGCTTTCAGTGAGTCGTAGAAGTTTTTCATATCATGTTGGTCAGCAAAACCTTGAATTTCATAAGCTTTGCTGCTCAGCCAGGAGTCTCGCATGTGCAAATGTTCCTGCTGCACTACTCTCCGAATTTTATTGAAGTCACCTTTTTTTATGATGACGTTGGGTAATTCAAACATGCCTTGAGGAGAAGATGTTTCTCGGCTAGCAATTGGTTGATGTCTTCGGAATTTTCATCAAACCAGATTTTATGCTTTCGGGGGCTGGACCTAGGATTTCCTTAACAGTGCTGTAAATAATGTTCTTTAGGGCACTCCACTCCGTTTCCGCATCCTGTTTAGCTGCAACATTGGGCTTGTGGCGGTCTTCCAGGATATTTTGAAATGACAATTGCATTTGTTTGTTTTTTTTTTTGCTGTTTAGGCGGGTTGCATATAGCTTTTCTTCTTTGCATGTTTACCCTATGAGGACGCCTTGCTGGTTTGATGTGTTTGATGTCAAAGATCTATAAATAGAGTTTACAGAGTTAAGAATATAAGTAATAGAGCTAAGACAGAGACTATTAAAGGACACCAGACAGGAGAAACACCAGCGCTATAAATAGCTTCACAACGGGACACACTTGTGTCAACCAAGAGAGCATTGAGTGCAAGTGAGCGAGGGTTTCCTAAGACACTAGGAAACTAGCCGCACCGAGTAACCATGGAGTACAGGTTACTCGAGTTAACTGACCAGCGTGCTGGGACACCACGCACGCAAGACTCGTTAGTGCACGGAGGATCCAACGTCCGTGTTCGAACACGTAACTAGAAGCGTGGCTGAGACTGCGACTGAGACGACTGGAGAGTAGACGTGTTCCTTATGAATACTATAAGTTTATAGACAATAGTGATTGTTAGGCTTTAGATTCCATTCATTGATTAATAGTATCATTATCATCTCTTCATTGCATCTGTGTAACGTACCATGATGTTTATTGTCAATGAAGTATTCCGCTCGCAGAGCTTGTTTGTAATCAGCTCTAAATAAATTGTACTTTTTGCAAATGACACGAGTTATTATTTCGTGTGGTGCAAAAGTAGGGGAGTCCTGAAATACCTGTCGCAAGCAAGTCGCTGACAGGCAGGACCCCATTTGGTGTCAGAAGTCCCTGAACCAACGTCAACAGGCACCATTTGGCATTATTTCTGTGTTAAAAATATCTAAAATTAACGTGAATTATTGTCCATACAATGTCAGAAATAATTTTGTTTTGTGAATGAACGTTAGTGATTAACACCATTACTACGTGATAATTAATATGTTACCATGTGTGGAGCTTGAACCACAATGAAGAAAGATTAATTTACAAGTTTTGTTATTCTACGGAAATTAATAGAAAATGTGTATGAATTTGTGGTAATGAAAATGTATACAAATATGAATTTAAATTATCAAGCAAACCATCGTGTACATTTCATGTTCTGTGATACAGCCATCAATGTCACCATTCATCACATTCATTCAGATATTTGTGCAGAATAAGTTCTTTTGCACAAAGAAAATATATTAGCTACTGAACGGAAGCCATAGAACGTAGTTATACCAGACAAGATAGAAAGTGAAGACAAGACGACAGTGACTTTCATATGACGAATCATCTTACTAATCATGACGATCATTTATACTATCATAACATTCATTCATTTATCATTATCTATATCACATTTATGATTCATCAACCGCATGAAATATAAACATGTATTTATATCATATGCATGTTTCTAAAGTATTGATGCTCTACTAAACAGAAGCATCTGTTCTGTTGTCAAGTCGATCATTTTTGTGTGTCTGGAAGACAGCGGTGGAACATCCCAAGGGCCGTATTTTCCGACAAATTAGATGAGTATATTTTTGAAGTATTTTTATATTCACTATGTTAACCATGCATCTTTATTTTCAGTGAGAATGTAAATAACTAACACATAACTACAAACCATTGTATAAACCTAGAGTGATATCATTGTGAAGTAACATAAAGCCACAAAATGTCATCATTAAACGATTGTATCCAGGCGGGCAAAGAAATGGGCCATACTGGAGAGAAATTAGAGAAATAGGCGGATCAAAAATACAAAGAAGAAATAGCTCTACAGAGAGAAGAAACTGCTCGACAGAGAGAGGAAACAGAGAGAAAAGCTGCTCTAGAGAGAGACGAAAGAGCATTAGAAAGGCAACATCAAAAAGAGATGAAAGAATTGGAGGAAGCCACCAAACAAAAACAGCTAGATTTAGATCATGCCACTAAACAGAAGCAGATACAGGTAGAGTCAGAAACGAAATTAATGATGAAAGAAATGGAGATAGATTCAAACATACAGGTAGCCTCTAGTAAAAAAAAGAGCCAGGAAGAACAAAATAAGTTTAGTAAATATAAAGGCCTGATCAAACCATATAGCGTAGGCGATTCAATCTCAGCTTGGACTGAGAATATAGAGTTTTAACTTAAGACTCAGAAAATACCTTTGGATGACTGGGCAATGATCTACATGAGAAATCTCAGTGGGGAGCCATTAAAGGTTATAGAATCAACACCTACAAAACTAAGGAATAATTATCAGTACATCCACGATAGGATTATGCAGCATTTCCTTTTGGATGCCACTGGGTATCAAATTCAGTTTTCCCAAATAAAACCAAAGCCAACTGAAACCTTTCTAGATTACATCTCTAACGTGCAAAGTACATTTAATAAATGGATTAAGGCAGCGAAAGTGGGCAAAAACTTTGATAAATTACAAGATCTCATGGTAATGGATAAGGTGATATCCACAGTCCTTACCCCTTTCGCGAAGTTTCTCCAACAATCAGATATCGAATCCATTGAGCAACTAGAAAAACGGGGGTCAGCATATTTTTCTTCTAATCGTGACATATTTAAGACCACAACACATGATACAGAGATCACTGCTTTTGTTAAGAACGTACCCAGTAGATCTTATAATCAGAAAGAGTATCATAAGAAAGACAAACTTTACCAGAAGCCACCACAGTGTGGATATTGTAAATTATTTAATCCTAGCTACTCTATGTGCGACAAGAACCCGGCATATCCCTCACACTTAGAAACGGTAATAAAGAAGCAAGAAAGTAGAAGAAATTCATTTAAACGTGCTGTTAAATGTTACTTTTGTTCCAGCTATGGCCACTATAGCGCCAAATGTATTGGTAGGCAACGAATGAAGGCAAATAATGCTGTGCTCATCGATACGTCATCTGACGATGATAGTGTAATTGACTCTGAACTTGTAAATGAATTACCAGAGAGTGAATGTGAAAGTGTGGCAGTAGTTACTGACATATTAGACTTTAAGAAATGTAACACATGTCACCAGTTTCATGCGGATGGTAAATTGAAATGCGGTCACGTTATACCATTTTCCAACGAAGATGCTAATGCAGCTAGTGCCTCCAGAGGTAAACTGAAGTTCTACGATGCACTGGTCAATGATCAACCATTCCATTGTTTACTGAATAGCGGCAGCACTTTACTTGGTTTAAGAAAAGAGCTTGTCAGGCCAGAAGATTACACGGGTGAATTTGTCAAATTCCGTACTTTCTCAGGAACCATTGAGAAATACCCACTGGCAAAAGCGCATATTAATACCCCGTTCCTTACCGGCACATTTACTTGCGCAATCCTGCAAGATCCCTGCACGGATCTGATTTTAGGTTGTTTAGCTTCATTGAAGCAATGTACTGACGACGACATATTAGCGTGGAAACATACAAACATGGCTAATGCTGTAACAAGGTCAGATACTCAAACACACTATACTGACCTACAAAATGAGATGTTGCAGCTGTTAACACCCAGCGGTGCCAATAACAACACTACTCGACAAGAATTTATCGAGGCACAACGCACAGATCAAACTATCGCACCTTATTTTAAATTGTTAGGTGAGCGAGCGAAAGTGACTAAAAATGAATCTTGGTATTTTAGAATATACAAGGGAATTCTCATGCGTTATTACACAAATAATAACCATGAAATTCAGCAGACGGTGTTACCTGTAACATACCGACAAAATGTGCTAAAGATCGCACATGAGTCACCGTTTGCTGGACATTTGGCCTATGACAAAACCAGAGCCAGAATTTTGTCACACTTTTACTGGCCTAAATTCTGTACTGATATAAAAAAATTTTGTCGTTCATGTACTATTTGTCAACATCTTGTAAGAAAGGGAAAGCATGTGACGGCCGAAGTTCAACGGTCATTATTAGTATCTAGACCATTTGAGTGTGTAGCGGTCGATATTGCTGGACCCCTAAATCAGGTGTCAAGCAAAGGAAACCGATTCATACTTACTCTCGTGGATCTATGTACCAGGTGGATCGAAGCCATTCCACTAAAATACATCACCTCCAAAGATGTGGCAAATGTATTTTTGCACTTATTTTGTCGTTTTGGCTTTCCACGAACGATTCTATCAGATCGTGGAACGCAGTTTATTTCGGCTGCTACGCAAGCCTTAACAAAATTGTTAGGGATAGAACAGCATTTCTGTACCCCGTACCACCCAATGAGCAACGGGATCATAGAAAAAATTAACGGGGATCTCAAACACATGCTGGCGAAAGTAACAGCAGAAAACCCATCTGATTGGGACACGCTATTGCCAGCAGTGCTATTTGCCCATCGAGAAATTCCGCACTCGAGTACGGGTTTCTCACCTTTTGAATTAGTGTATGGGGCGAACCCTCGTGGACCCTAACAATTTACCATCAGCTAATTACTAGCTTACCAGAAAACCCAACATCAGTAACACCGTATGAGATGGTAACAGAGACACACGATAGAATAATGAAAGCGTGTGTAATAGCCAAATCATCTTTGAAGAGGAAAGGACAGATGTACCGCGACTATGCAAATAAGGGTGCTAAAACAATACACCTTGAACCTAATCAGAAGGTTCTGCTTTTACTACCAGATAAACGTAATTTGTTACTAACATCGTGGCAAGGGCCATTCAACGTTGAACGGAAAATATCAGATGTCGATTATGAAATATGGATAAAGGGAAAATTAAAGATATTTCATATCAACATGCTGAAACCATACTTCTCACGACAAGAACTACCGACAGATGCACCCACACCAAGTAATCGGACGATAGACGTACACAACACAACTACACTAGGTAGGGCGACGCAGGACAACGACATCGCAAACACACTTAGCCAGGTAACAGTACACACGGCTAGTACAACAACAGTACTGAACGAGACAGATGACGACGGAATAGAATTACCAGTCCCTACAGTAGACACGACTGGGACCATTGAGAGCATACGGATAGAAAGCAAACTTACAGGCGAGCAACGACGACAGATGATAGAATTAGTGACGGAGTACAAAGACATTTTCTCCGACATCCCAGGAAAGACAGACAGAATAGAGCACTCCATTATTCTGACTGATAACACCCCAATCAAGTGTCGACCTTATTCCATCCCACTAAATTATAGGGCTAATCTCGACAAAGAACTACTATCTCTTGAGTCGAGTGGAATAGTACGGAAATCTCAGTCAGAATATTCTTTCCCTGTCGTCCTTGTCGCCAAATAGGACTCAACAATTCGACTCTGCGTCGATTATCGACGTTTAAATAAAGTGACCAAAATTGATGCTGAACCAATCCCAGCATGCGAGGATTTGATCCTTGATATGTCTACATCTCGTATCTTTTCGAAACTCGACCTCACGAAAGGATATTGGCAAGTCCCGATGCAGGAAAATTCAATTCCTTTAACAGCTTTTCCCACACCTTTAGGTCTCTATGAGTGGCGATTTCTTCCTTTTGGCATTCGTAATGCTCCAGCGACTTTCGTCCGTCTAACTAGGGATCTTCTTCAAGGGGTAACAAATACTTATACATACATAGATGACATATGTATCCATACTGTAGACTGGACATCACACCTACAGAAACTACGACATGTCTTCGATAGGTTGCGATTATTCGGACTTACAGTCAAGCCCACTAAAGTAGAGTTGGGCATGGAAGAAATTGACTTCCTAGGCCATACCATCTGCAGGGGCCAACTCAGAACAGATGAAAAGATTGTGACCAAGATTCTCCATTTGACTATGCCAACGACCAAGAAACAGGTCCGAAGTCTACTTGGTCTTGTGAATTATTATAGTAAATTTATTCCCAATCTGGCGGAAATCACCAGTGTTTTTTCCAATATTTTGAAAGCTTCGGCAAAATTGGATACTCAAGATGCAAGGTTAATTAGTGCATTATCAAAATTGAAATATTTATTCAGCGTTCCACCTATTTTGCGTTTGCCTAATCAAAATCTTACCTACTTTTTACGTACAGACGCAAGTGCTATTTCCATATCGGGAGTCCTAGGCCAATTTTACGAAGGGAAGTTCCACCCAGTAATGTACGTAAGTCGTAAGATCAGCCCAGCTGAATCAAGATACTCAGCATCAGAATTGGAGGGCCTCAGCTTAATCTATTGTGTTAGAAAACTTCATAGGTTTCTGGCAGGAGCACAGTTTGTGATCCAGACCGACAATTCTCCGCTTTCTGTGATGCAGTCTGGCATTCCCCATAATAACAGGGTCTACAGATGGGCCTTGATACTGCAGAACTATGCCTTTACCATCCAGCATTTAAAGGGGAGTTTGAACTCTTTGGCAGACACTTTGAGTCGACCGTCAAACATTGAAATACCTGAAGTACAGGAAGAGATCGACCAGAGATCACCAGAAACAGTGACACTGTAATTGCTAATTAGATCAGTGCCGTATGTGGTGAAAAAGTTACACTGTAAGTGCGTTATCATCGCCAAGCGTTTAAACTGTGTAAGAGTAACAGTGCCATTATGAGTGAAACAAACAGACGCATAAGTAGTATGTCTACATCGCTAACACATATATAAACCATATTTACATTGAAGTGTTAGTTGTGAACCTACATAGATTGGTAGGGAACTATATATATAAACACTATCCAGGAAGGAGAGCATATAAGACTTTGGCTAAATGACCTATGTTGTGAAAATAGTCTACAAAGAACAGTGCTCCATCATCACACCCGGAAGGACGACATTAGTTAGTGTAATTATATATAAACGTAATTGTGATGTCAGGGTCTTACACTGGGCTCGCTACCTAACACATGTGGGACAGTACAAGTACAACGTGATTTGACTCAAGACTCAACGCCACAACGTTCAACGGATTTAATTACAGATCATATACAATACGATGATCACAGCAAATATATATTGGATACTTCTAAACACTTACATCTACCATACAGCACACAGTCTCACTCTCAGGCTGTCCAGGCATTCGACATTCGGGCACAGAAACCTTTCTCGCAACATGCGTCCTGTTTCGTCTACGTCCCAGAGCTGTCTGCCTATGGTTTGGAACTCGCCTCCTCACCGGAGGTGGCTTCACGAGACATGCGTGCGTCCTTGGTGTGACCGCTGGCCGTCTCGCCAGCCGGCAACTTCGCAAGCAGGTGACCACTGTTCGCCTGGCGGCGTAACGAAGTTCCTTCATTCCTCCTAGGGACTGAGTCACCTGGCGGCGTAACGATGTCACGGCATCACTGCCGTACCGTAGACTCTGACACGCTCCCCCGGCAAATCCATGAAAGATGTCATCTTTCATGTCTAATATAGGTACATACTGGGTTAATACTTTAACCCTTGTCAGAGTCAACCCTTATGTTGCTTATATCCATCGATATCATAATACATAGAAAATACACATATGCCATAGAAACATATAATCAATAGAAGTTATATTGAACGACATGTGGTGTTTAACATTTAACACCTGTCAGGTTTCATCCTCTCGATGGCTGGTTACATAAATTGCATTAACGACCCAGTCAGATCAGTATTATCCAGCTTCACGCATCTACCTCGCAGCATTTTGAAAAAAAATAATAATATGGTTCTTGAAACAAAAACCATCTCGCTAGACCGAAATGTGGCTTTTCCCTAAGTCACATAAAACACTCAAACCCTTGACCTCATTTGCCAAGGACTCTTGTGTTGGTCTGCAATGTCTGCAACCCTTTGCCATGCACAGTAAATGCCTACCCGATGAGTTCAAAATCTGGCAAACACATGGCTATTTTTATATAACACATTACATTATACATTTCACATTATGGCCCTTTGTGTAAGGATGTAATAGCAACTAAAAGAAAGGGGAATAATTTCAAACATTTATGACATATAATAATTTACAATAATTATTTTATTTCTTAGTGTCATTGCTTGACGTTGCTTCATATTAACGAGAAAAAGTCGGTAATATGAATACATTAATCAAGATATGATTCTAAGATTACACTAGCTAAATAAATAAACACACAATTCGTGTAATTCATTTTATAGATTCTTAAAGATTTTAGAATCGTCATAGATATTTGAACTTTTATTTGTCGTCTGCTAATTTTACTCTAAATTTCTAATTAATCCGGAAGTACACACGAACATTAAATCAGCTGATGAAGAAGCTTGTAGACCACTTGTTCCGGTTTGATGTAGTTACGGAAAGTACTTGTCTCATAGTTCATGTGTCGGATGTTTCACAAAACCTTCTGGATTACGATCGACTGTTCATGTGTTTCACAACCGAACATTATGGATTTCGGTTAACTGCAATGGAGTAGCTGTCACTGTTTAGTTTACACATTCGCACACGTCCTTAAAATATCCCTGGAATAATCCACACGCAGCTGTCACTGTCAAATTGGATAGTTCGCTTAAGGTAAGTTCTTGCGCGAATGTGACACTGTTGTTGTTACAGAATATGTACAATTAAAGTTCGCTTTCTACCACACACTACACAATTATACATGACAATCACTACATGCATTAGTAAAATAAGAAACATTATTTATAATGGGGGTAACCCCTATCACAATGTAGACATTACACAGCTTTTGTGAATGAATGAATTATTCACTAATAGATGGCTGTGTTGATCTGAGTATTTTACACTGCACTCAGACTTTATTGCTCAATGGGTCGGTAGGACAACGGGACAACAAGTCAGCGATCGTATTGGTTCGGCCTGGAATATGGCGAACCTCGAAGCTGTAGTCTTGGAGTTTCAAAGACCAACGGGCTATCATATGGTTTGATGGTACCCCAGAATTTATGAAACGCAAAGGACTACTGTCAGATTCCACGATAAAATGGCGTCCTAGAAGAAATCTAGACAATTTTGTAATACCCACCACTAAAGCTAGGGCTTCCAACTGAGGCATTGACCAGGATCGTTCTCTGGGCTTCAGTTTTCTGGATACAAAACACACGGGATGGAGGATGTTGTTGTGTTCTTGCATCAAGACTGCTCCAATCGCGACGGAGCTCGCATCTGTTCTTAATCTGAAAGGTAAACGGATGTTTGGCAATTTGAGGATGGGATTATGTGAGCTATCATCAGAAAAACAAGCTAATACTTTAGAGAATGCTAATTTTAGGCATTCATTGCTTACAATTTTGTCAGGCTTATCTTTAGTTAGTAAGTTAGTAAAAGCTTCGGTTAGTTCAGAAAAATTCGGAATAAACTGCCGATAATAATTTATCAGTCCTAATAAACTTCTGACTTGTTTCTTTGTAGTCGGAAGTGAGAGTTTTAGAATCTTGGACACAATGTTATCGTCTGTCGTGACAAAGCCATTGGATATTTTGTATCCTAAAAAGGATATTTCAGGGTAGGCCATGTCTTCTTTAGCAGGCTTTACAGTCAGTCCGTGCTGTCTGATACGTTCAAATGTCAGTTCTAATGTCTTTATGTGTTCTGTCATTGTCTCTGTGTGAACACAGATGTCGTCTATATAGCAGATTATGTTAGGAATGTCTACAAGAAGAAGTCGTGTCATACGAACGAAGGTGGCAGGGGCATTGACTAGCCCAAAAGGAAGTTTGCACCATTCGTACAGTCCCCAAGGTGTGGCAAAAGCTGTCAGGTGTCTGCTCTGTTCGTCAACTTCTATCTGATAATATCCTTTCGTCATATCTATCTTCGTGAAGAACCTAGCGTCTGTCAGTTCTGTCAAAAGATCGTCAGCGTTTGCCATTGGCTCTAAATCTAGAACAGTTATTTTATTTAGCTTTCGATAGTCAATGCACAGTCTTATGGTATTGTCCTTTTTGCGTACAATGACCATGGGAGATGAGAAGTCTGATTGGGATCGTCTTATGATGTTATTCTTTTCTAGGTTGATGATCTCCTGATGTAGCTGTTCTTTGTAATGTAATGGGATGGTGTATGGTCTGCATCGTATGGGTGTGTTTGATGTGAGTGTGATGTGATGCTGTACTAATTCTGTTTGTCCTGGGTTGTTGGAGAAGATGGTGTTGTACTGTTGTATTAGGTGTTTTAAACTGTCTGTCTCTGCTTGAGTTAGCTTTGGATTGATCTTGATATCCTTCAAGCAGTCTGTCGTGTCACTTTAAACGGTCCCTGCCAAGAATCAGTCAATAAGTGTCGGTCACTAGGTAACAGAAGAAGAACGTCCTGTCCAGGTGTCAAAGTTATTGTTCTGTTTCCTTTGTCAGCATACTGTCTATAAGTAGCACCAGATAATTTTAGTGCATTCTTAGCAATCGTACATGATTTGATGATTCTTTCACGCAATGATGTAACATATACGTATGATGATATGGGTTTAAGTACTGGAGTAGATTCAGTCAACATTTGGTGGTAAATAGTTAATGGGCCACGTGGTTTGGCACCATAAATAAGTTCAAAAGGAGAGAAACCGGTACTAGAATGTGGTACCTCGCGATAAGCAAAAAGAATAGCTGGTAGATATACATCCCAGTTATTAGGGTGTTCTTGCGTGACTTTTGCAAGCATGTGCTTCAGATCGCCGTTAAACTTTTCCACGATTCCACTTGAATGAGGATGATATGGTGAATTGAAACATTGCTTCACTCCCAACATTTTGGTGAAAGCTTGGGTAGATGCGGCAATAAACTGAGTACCCCTATCAGATTGGATAGTGTCTGGAAATCTTATCCGGGAAAAAATATGGAAGAATACTTCCATTATATCATTGGCAGTTATGTTCTTTAGCGGAATAGCTTCCGGCCAGCGACTACATTGATCAACAATAGTTAGAATGTACTTATTCCCTTTAGTTGTTGTATGATTGAGAGGGCCCACTATGTCAACAGATAGTTTTTCAAAAGGTCGACTGGCTAAGTCAGTGACTTGCAACTTTGCCTGTGGGTGTTTACCTTTTTTTATCAGTTTCTGGCAGATGTCACAACTTCTGCAATATTCTTTAATATCATTGCAAAATTTGGGCCAATGAAACTGTGTTAATAATCTAGATCTGGTCTTCACGTATGCCATATGCCCTGCAAGAGGTATATCGTGGGCAAGATGTAAGGCTTGCTTGCGATAACTAGTTGGCAAAACAGTTTGCTCTGTGGTGTTGTCACCTCTGGTATAATACCTGGTGAGGATTTCATTTTTCACAGCAAAATGCCATTTTGCATTCTTGGTTACCTTTGGCTTTTGGCCGATCAGATTAAAATATTTTACCAATGAAGGGTCAGCCTTTTGAGCTGTTACAAAAGTTTTCTTCATGGAGTTAGTAGGTAGTGATACTGGGCTAAGTGATTGAATAGCCTCAGTTTGATTACTTTCATCTTGCACTCTTGCAGTAGATCTGGTTACTGCGTTCACACAATCAATGATGTCAGATGATGATGGAACAATGTTGTCAATGATATGATGAGAACTTAGTGCTACATTAGCTACCATACATTCAATAGGTGGTGTGACATTATCAATGATGACATTGGATGGTGATGTTACATTATCATCAATACATAGAGATGTTATGTCATGAGGTTTATCATTCACCTCTGGCAAATTTCCAATTATTACATCACACACTGGGTTTGTTAACGCAGCGACTTTTACTTTCCCAGTGAGGAAAGGTGTTTGAATATATGCCCAAGCTAATGGGTATCTCTCAATATTGCCTGAGAATGTTCTGCATGTTACGTGCCTGCCTGTATAGTCTGTAGGCCTTATGAACGTTCTTTTAAGGCCAATAAGTGAACTACCTGTATCGCGAAGAACTGTAGCAGACTTGCCGTTCACAAATCCTTGATGGACTATTATCTTGCCTTTTGAATCTACTACCAAAGTAGCTTCTTCATTGGTAATAGGGATGGCGTGACCACAAGTTAAAATACCATCTTCAAAGAAGGTGTTACAAACAGTACATAAATTGTTAATCATGTCAAAAGTCTGTGCTGAGTTCACAGGATGTTTCTCTGATAGTTCTTCTTCTGACTCTGAACTGTTAGACAAGGCGACATTTGCCTCATTGATCATTTGTCTACCTTTACAATCTTTGCGATGGTGTCCATGCGCTTTACAAAGGTAACATTTTCGTGCAGACCTGAAAGATCTACGCTCATGATCTCGTCTGTTTATCATATCTCGTAGATAAATATCATATTTTGGGTTTTTATCGCACATTTCATTCGGCTGATGTGAATCTTTACAATGAATACAGTGCTTAAATTTCTCAGATGTAGGCCTATGAGGTTTCTGCCTACTATGGGGTTTTTCAAAATTAGCCGCAGCTACAAAATCAATGTTCGCAGATTCAGTCACAAAACAATGTTTGTTGGCGGTGTAATACGCCGTACCTCGTCTATCAATCTCATCTATACTAGTGCATTCATTCACCTGCAAAAATTTGGAAAATTTTGGTGGAATGGATGAAATGATTTTGTCTCTGATGATTAGATCTTCTAATTTATCATAATTTCTGTCAATTTTGGCTGCTGAAGTCCATTTGGTGAAAATATCTCGGACTAAGCAGAGGTAGTCAGAGAACGTTTGAGTCGGTTTTGGGCTCAACTTGCTGAACTGTTCTCTGTAACCTGCTTCATCTAACATGAAATGTGCCATTATCTTTGATTTAAGATAATGGTAGTCTTTCCTGAGGTCTTTGGGAATAGTCTCAATGACTTTAAGAGGTTCCCCTGATAAACTCCTCATATACACAATATTCCATTCAGACAGTGGAACTTGGTAATGTTCCATTAAAGTTTCAAAATTTTGGGTAAAGGCTGCAATGCAGTCACCCGAGGTATAATTACGTACAATACCTTGGTATTTCTTGTACTGGTTTTCTTTCTCCAGTCTCTCAGATTTCTTATACTCTTTATTGATAGCAGTCTCAGTATCCAGTTGTTTTATCTTTAACTGTAACTCCAGTTCTTCTCTCTTACTCTGAGCTGCTATTTCTGCTATCTTGAGTTCACTATCTATCTCAGCTTGCTTTGTATTTGCAGCCATTTCTAATTCGGCTTGCTTTGTCTTTGCAGCCATTTCTAATTCGGCTTGCTTTGTCTTTGCAGCCATTTCTACCTCTACTTGCTTGGCGGCCCTTTCAGCTGCTCGTTCATCGCGTTCAGCCGCTTTCTCGCGAAGGTGTTCAGAGTATTTATTCTCACTCCACTTTGTTAACTCATCACCTGTTAACTTCAACTTTAACCCCATATCAATGAAATCATTTAATGAAGACATGATGAAAAATGTCAATGTAATACCAGCCACACAGATAGTTATAAGTGGTTAGTACAATAAACAAGTTACAATTTTCCCATATGCAATATGTGCCTAAAATTGCATCCTTAAAGTAAATGAAAAGAAAAATATACTCAAGTGCCCTGGATGCGGTGAAGAATGGTTGGAAAACGGGCTAGGAACCTGTAGGGTCGTCACATCGAATCACAAATGACCTCTACACGCACGGTTTCGGATGGTACGGAAAAACCTGCTTTGTTTAGGAGAAAATAAATTAGCGTCTATTTGTTGGTGTGTGCCTGCTTGTCACTAAGTATTGAGTAGGTTTGTATGGCGTTGAGTGTAATTGTATGTCGTAAGTTTGTCCGTCAACAATTTTTTTTTTTTCACAAGTCACTTTCTTTCAAAACTTTCTGCTTTCCACAAACTCAATCCACAAAGACAATCTAACTGTATCTCAACACGCTATAACATTGATGACACATCACTTACATCAAGATGACATTCAGTAAGGACATAGACATCAAGTTTACAAGATGGCGACAAGGTCACAATGGCGACAAGATCACAATGTCGACAAGGTCAAAACGGTAACAAAAATTTGACAATCACGAATGTTTTACACGTTTACACGATCAAACAATACGAATGCACTGTACGTTTACAACTAGTCTCCATGTTTAAACAATGTAGCAATATCTCAAAATGAGCCTTCCATGATCACTTTTACATGTACAATCAATTTTAACACAACTTCTAAGTTCACAACCTCTAGTTCTAACCATTTATCACATAAACACGTTTATTTTAAAGCTGGACGATAGCCCCCACGTCCACACATGTCAGGGTCTTACACTGGGCTCGCTACCTAACACATGTGGGACAGTACAAGTACAACGTGATTTGACTCAAGACTCAACGCCACAACGTTCAACGGATTTAATTACAGATCATATACAATACGATGATCACAGCAAATATATATTGGATACTTCTAAACACTTACATCTACCACACAGCACACAGTCTCACTCTCAGGCTGTCCAGGCATTCGACATTCGGGCACAGAAACCTTTCTCGCAACATGCGTCCTGTTTCGTCTACGTCCCAGAGCTGTCTGCCTATGGTTTGGAACTCGCCTCCTCACCGTCTCGCCAGCCGGCAACTTCGCAAGCAGGTGACCACTGTTCGCCTGGCGGCGTAACGAAGTTCCTTCATTCCTCCTAGGGACTGAGTCACCTGGCAGCGTAACGATGTCACGGCATCACTGCCGTACCGTAGACTCTGACAGTGATATGTATATAACATTATTTTATAAACAGTACGCATAACTTCATTTTTGTATGAATAATTGAATTGCAAAATGTTCAAGTGCATATATAACTTTATTTATGTCATTTGATAATAATGTCACCTACATCTAGTTAAGAACCCATTTAATTTAACACCGATATTAGAAATGCAATTGTTAAATATTACTTTACTTTATTACCTCACAAACATAATCATTTATAAATTCATTTATTTAAAATATCATTTCTAAACTAACCCAACCATTTAGGAATTAACATAATTTCATGTACCAATAACACCTGAAGGTAACTAACCCATTTTGCTTAAATGTAATTAATTAGTTAGATTATTTCCCTTAGGATAAATTTAAAACAGCACACCAAAGTACATTAGTTAGTGTTACAGGATCGGTAACAAACCATCCTCACAAACTTGTATATATTGTATAGGCAGGACCCCATTTGCATAGGCATGACACGTGCAAATGAACGGCACAGTCATTTGGCTTGAAAACTGGTATAATTCAGCCAATCATTTAGTGTAAATATGTAATGTTCATTTACTTGATATTATGAACCATATTTTAATGACGAATGAATGTTTTAACATAACGATGGTAAGAAAGTGAACGAATGATGGGTAAATGAAAGGAGAGAATGAATACAATAGTAAACATTGAAAGAGAGAGAGAGAGGTAGCGGCAAATTTTTTTCACCGCTTAAGGCTTCTTGTTGTGACTTGTCTGTGTCAATCTGTGTAACCAATGTGTTGTCAAGTTAAGTGTGTTACTGCAATACTTTAGTAGTAGTAGATAGAGAAAATACTTTGAACATCTTGAAACGGAATTGTGGTCATAAATAAGAATAACAGACATTTGTAGCCACAATAAACCGATTTACGGCGCTCGAAGGGATACGCACATGTAGAATAGAAACACATACACATGTTAGCAAATTAAGTACACTGTAGTTTATTAGAAAACACGCAAACAAACAGGAAAACGAACACATAAAAGTTGCATATACCATTTGTTTCAAAGAACAGTAACTCAAATCAGGGGACACAATAACTTCTTAAAAAACCTTAATGTAACATTGAAAATATTTCTTCACAAGCGGAAGCGAGAAGGCGAAGAGTAGAACTTGATGTATACGAGTTGGGGTTGATATTATTGGGAACATGAACATTCTATGCTCATGTGTTGTACTCATAACAGAGTCAACTTGTATTGGGTTGTCATTTTGGGCAATATGAGGACAGGTCAAAAGACATAAGTCAACGGACAGAAGTCAGAAGACATAGGGTCATAAGACGGAAGTCAGGACGTATGTCATAAGACAACGGTTCCGGATCAAAACAATTCCCAAGAAGATCTATAGCCAACTATACTGATACGATGGGCTACTCAATTAGCCGAGTGAATTAATAGAACAGTGTGAATAAGGAAAGAAGAGAGTTTGTTCTATCCCCAAAAGAGAGATTTACAACTTAAAAGATCTTTGACAAAATTGGACAGCCAATTTTTTTTGTGACCATACAACGTGTTACAAGCAATGAGTTAAAAGGTTGCAACACTCCACGGAGAGGAGAGGAGCCTGTCAAAGATCTATAAATAGAGTTTACAGGGTTAAGAACTGTAGGAAACAAGAAACAGGCATAATATGTTTCTAATTTACTAAATGTTCACCGTAGGCTAGACTTTGAAACTTGCGAAATAGAATGTATCTGGTTAGAGCTAAAACTTCAAAACCGCACACCCCTGATAATTGGCTACCTTTATCGAAATCCCAGTGCTGGACACGTCTGGTACGAAAACTTCACTACCATGATGGATGTGGTTTTCGCTTCTGGGAAGGAAATTATACTACTCGGAGACTTTAACATTGACACCAACAAATCCAACATAATATGGGGAAATATAATTGCATCATACAATTTCCAACAAATAGTACAACAAGCTACTAGAGTAACAAAGTCATCTTCCACAGTCATAGATCACATTTATGTAACTTGCTCAGACAACATCATAGAATGCACCGTACCCAATTGTGCAATGAGCGATCACTATCCAATATGCTGCACGTGGTCTAAAAAAGGAATTAAAATTCCTAAACATAAACACATAAGTGTAAAATATAGAAGTTACAAAAATTTCAACCAAAGCGCATTTTTACAGGACTTGCTCATTTCACCTCTAGACAATGTTTATCAGCTTCCTGACCCGGATGATGCTCTGGAATTCTGGATGAAAACCTTTATTGATGTTTTTGATAGACATGTGCCAGTCAAGGAAGTTCGAGTAAAACACCACGTCAAGCCACATTGGATCACCCAGGAAATACTTAAAATTATGAGAGACAGAGATAAAGCACATAAAAAGCGGGATCTCGATGCATACCGTACACTTAGAAACAAAGTTCAATATAACATACGACGGGAAAAGAAACTTTACTTTAAGAACTTAGTAATGGATAAAACAAATAGTAAGGATATATGGAAAGCAATTAACACCTTGACAAACAAGTATAACTTCCGAAATTATTTACCTTCAAATCATATTACATGCGACCAATTCAGTAATTTTTTTCAAACTGACATAGACCAGTTGAAGGCTTCAATACCTAATTCTCCTTGCAACTTATCTTTATTGTCATCGTTTTGCGAGAATAGATGCTCCCGCGATATTCTTTCCGACATACCGCTAATGACAATCACTGAAGTATTCGCTTACCTCAGTAACCTAAAAAACACAACCTCATCTGGGTTAGATGGAATCAGCAACCGGATTCTCCGTTGTGCTGCGCCAGTGATCTGTACATCACTAACCTATGTATATAATCAGTGTCTAACCAAAGACCACTTTCCATCAGCTCTCAAAATCGCTAAAGTGTACCCTCTTCTTAAATCTGGTTCATTGGACAATTGTCTCCCGAACAATTACAGACCCATTTCATTACTATCATCACTATCTAAGCCACTAGAAAAACACATCCATAAAGTAACATTACAGTATTTAGTTCGCAACAAGCTTATTGTTGACAGCCAATCAGGATTTCGACCAAAATATTCTTGCCATACGGCCCTTACAAACATGATAGAAAATTGGCACCAGAATATAAACAACAGTCTATGTGGAACTGTGTTTATTGATTTCAAGAAAGCATTTGATATGATAGACCATGTTATTTTAATTAAAAAACTCGAGACAATGAAAATTGGCCTTAATGTAATCACTCTAATATCATCTTTTCTATCAAACAGAAAGCAAGTAGTATCACATAATAAATCTCTGTCTCAAACCACTACCTTCAATATTGGAGTACCGCAAGGCTCTATTCTTGGCCCTCTATTATTTGCCATATATATTAACGATCTACCTTTGCATTTTTCGTCGTCCTGCGATCTATTTGCAGATGACTGTACGGTGTACACAAACGCTGAAGACTGTATTTTACTGGAGTCGTCTTTACAACAAGAATTAAATAATGTAGTTAAGTGGAGCTATTCAAACCGTATGCAAATTAACATCACTAAAACAAAAGCAATGTTATTAACAACTAGACAAAGACTTCAAACTCTAAGCTCACACACACCACTTCAACTTCACATCGATAACATGCCAGTAGAAAGTGTAATTGAGCACAAAACATTAGGCCTAATCATTGATAGAAACCTAACCTTTAATTCCCACGTTCAAGCGCTTATTAAACAAACAGCGAAAAAAGTCTACCAACTCGCCAAGATTAAAAACTTCCTTGATGAGGACACAAGGAAGCTATTCTATACTTCTCATATACAGACACACTTTGACTACTGCTCTACAATCTGGGACGGTTGTTCTAATTCAAACACCAAGCGACTTTACTCACTCCAGAAACGGGCCATGAGTCTAATTTATAGCAAACATTTATCTGACAATCCTAGCCTGTATAAACGCCTTCAGTTACTACCATTCCGCAAACGCCTGCTTTTCAATAAAGCTAAACTAATTCACAAAATCCTGCATCGGAATGCCCCAAATTACCTTTGGCCATTGTTTAAATATAATGCTAGACACAGTAAACGTTTAAATATACTACACATTCCGAAGCCTAGGATTGACTTATACAAAACAAGCTTAACGTACTCTGCATCTCAGCTGTGGAACAATCTTCCACAAGAAATCAAAGACATCACCAATCCCTATTCATATAATCGCAAATTATTCGAACACTATCTCAATACGGATTACCTTCCCCCTTAATAATTGAGATAATAATAATAATAACAAACCCCTAGTATAACAGCCAATCCCCTTTTTGTAGGCCAGTATATTCCACATGGCTAATAACAAGTGTCAGACCATTATCTAGTATTACTGTGTCGTGTATTTTTGATGTTTGCATTTTGCCCATGCCTTTATAATGCATATCTTTTATATTGTTGCTGTTCTTTGTTAGCCTTGAATGATGTGTGAATGAAATAATGTATGAAAGAGAGTGATAGAAGGGCAGAATGTTAGACGGGCCTGCGTGCCCAATTCTTAACCATTTGAAAATAAAGTTTGTTCGTTCGTTCGTTCGTTCGTTCACTACCCTTGTCTTAAAGCTGAAAATTAAAGGAATTGACGGAAGGGCCGTTTTGCACGAGGCTCTAGGCTACCATTTGTATTTGAGATTCAATATATACAGGGATAACTGGCCGTGGCAGCCTAACGTCCACTGCATCTGTGTTCGTCTCCAGTCGTCTCGCCATGCTCGCCACTGGAACCAGATGGACGCAGACGAGAGAGTGAGGTCGACGGAGTTGCGCAACCACTTCCTCACTATAATCCAAACTAAAGCGCAAGTCATTCGTTCTTCATCAAATCAAAAGATGCAATGAATGAATGGTCCCCATCATTCGTGATGGACGAACATCCTCAACATCCCTTCTTCGTGCTGGTAGACCCCCGCCTCTTCCTCCTAAACATACGCCTTCCATCACTGTATTTTCCAAGCCGCTGTGACGTTTGATATGGCCAACTTATGTTTGTAAATCAATCAAGCAATCAGAATAAGCGAAGACTACATCGCTAAAATACAGAAGTAACGTGGAAATAACTACAGGAGATGGCACAGGATAGGATGGCGTGGGGTGGGATAGCCAGGGCCTGTACTCTGTTAAGTTATAGACAAGTTAGCTTGAGCGCTTGTTTCAAACGCTTAATAATGACGTGTATCACTATCAGCAGTCACATTTTTTGGGTAGCTGTCAGGGTCTTACACCTGGCTCGCTACCTAACACATGTGGGACAGTACAAGTACAACGTGATTTGACTCAAGACTCAACGACACAACGTTCAACGGATTTAATTACAGATCATATACAGTACGATGATCACAACAATATATACTGGCTACTTCAATACACTTACATCCACCATACAGCACACAGTCTGACTCTCAAGATGTCCAGGCACTCGACATTCGGCCACAGAAACCTTTCTCGCAACATGCGTCCTGTTCAGTCCACGTCCCAGAGCTGTCTGCCTATGGTTTGGAACTCGCCTCCTCACCTGAGGTGGCTTCACGAGACATGCGTGCGTCCTTGGTGTGACCGCTGGCCGTCTCGCCAGCCGGCAACTTCGCAAGCAGGTGACTACCATTCGCCTGGCGGCGTAACGAAGTTCCTTCATCCCTGCTAGGGACTGAGTCACCTGGCGGCGTAACGATGTCACTGCATCACTGCCGTACTGTGGACTCTGACACGCTCCCCCGGCAACTCCATGAAAGACGTCATCTTTCATGTCTAATATATATACATACTGGGTTAGTACCTTAACCCTTGTCAGAGTCAACCCTTATGTTGCTTATATACATTGGTATCATAATACATAGAAAATACACATCTGCCATAGAAAACATATAATCAATAGAAGTTATATTCAACGACATGTGGTGTTCAACTTTTAACACCTGTCAGGTTTCATCATCTCGATGGCTGATTACCTTAATTGCATTAATGACCCAGTCAGATCGGTAGTTCCAGCTTCACGCATCTACCTCGCAGCATTTGAAAAAAAAATAATAATATGGTTCTTGAGACAAAAACCATCTAGCTAGACCGAAATGTGGCTTTTACATAAGTCACATAAAACGCTCAAACCCCGACCTCATTTGGCCAGGACTCTTGTGTTGGTCTGCAATGTCTGCAACCCTTTGCCATGCCCAGTAAATGCCTACCTGATGAGTTCAAAATCTGGCAAACACATGGCTATTTTTATATAACACATTACATTATACATTTCAAATTATGGCCCTTTGTGTAAGGATGTAATAGCAACTAAAAGAAAGGGGAATAATTTCAAACATTTATGGCATATAATAATTTACAATAATTATTTTATTTCTTAGTGTCATCGCTTAACGTTTCTTCATCCTAACGAGAAAAAGTCGCTAGTATGAATACACTAATCAAGATATGATTCTAAGATTACACTACATAAATATATAAACACACAATTCGTGTATTCAATTTTATTGATTCCTAAAGATTTTAGAATCGTCATAGCTTTTTAAACTTTCATGTGTCGTCTGCTAGTTTTACTCTAAATTACAACATAATCCGGAAGTACACACGAACACTAAGTAATCGATGTTACAACTTGTAGAACACACCTGTTCCGGTTTGATGTAGATACGGACGGTATACTGTTCTTACAGTTCATGTGTTGGATGTTTTCTTATAAACCTTCTGGATTTAGATTAAACTGCAATGGTGTAGCTGTCAACTGTTCATGTCACACTTTCACACATGGATGTTAAAATATCTCTGGAAGATTCCACACGGATATTCCACTGTCACAATGGATAGTTCGCTTACGGTAAGTCTTGAGCGAATGTGGCAATGTTCTTGTTACAGAATATGTACAATTAAAATTCGCTTTCTACCACACACTGCACAATTATACACGTCACACTACATTTAGTAATAAAATAAGAACATTATATACTGTGGGAGTAACCCCTATCACAATGTAGACATTACACAGCTTTTGTGAATGCATAACTTATTCACTGATAGATGGCTGTGTTGATCTGAGTATTTTACACTGCACTCAGACTTTGTTGCTCAATGGGTCGGTCGGACAACGGGACAACAAATCGGCGATCGTATTGGTTCGGCCTGGAATATGTCGGACCTCGAAGCTGTAGTCTTGGAGTTTCAAAGACCAACGGGCTATCATATGGTTTGATGGTACCCCAGAATTTATGAATCGCAACGGACTGCTGTCAGATTCCACGATAAAATGGCGTCCTAGAAGAAATCTAGACAATTTTGTAATACCCACCACTAAAGCTAGGGCTTCCAACTGAGGTATTGACCACGCCCGTTCTCTCGGTTTCAGCTTTCTGGATACGAAATACACAGGATGGAGGATGTTGTTGTGCTCTTGCAGCAAGACTGCTCCAATCGCGACGGAGCTCGCATCTGTTCTTAATCTGAAAGGTAAATGGAGATTGGGCAATTTCAGGATGGGATTGTGTAAGCTATCATCAGAAAAACAAGCTGATCCTTTAGAGAATGCTAATTTTAGGCATTCATTGCTTACAATTTTCTCCGGCTTATCTTTAGTTAGTAAGTTAGTAAATACTTCGGTTAGGTCGGAAAAATCCGGAATAAACTGCCGGTAATAATTTATCAGTCCTAACAAACTTCTGACTTGTTTCTTTGTAGTCGGAAGTGATAGTTTTAGAATCTTGGACACAATGTTATCGTCTGTCGTGACAAAGCCATTGGATATTTTGTATCCCAAAAAGGATATTTCAGGGTAGGCCATGTCTACTTTTGAAGGCTTTACTGTCAGTCCGTGCTGTCTGATGCGTTCAAATGTCAGTTCTAATGTCTTTATGTGCTCTGTCATTGTCTCTGTGTGAACACAGATGTCGTCGATATAGCAGATTATGTTAGGAATGTCTACAGGAAGAAGTCGTGTCATACGTACGAATGTGGCTGGGGCGTTGACTAGCCCAAATGGAAGTTTGCACCATTCGTACAGTCCCCAAGGTGTGGCAAAAGCTGTCAGATGTCTGCTCTGTTCGTCTACTTCTATCTGATAATATCCTTTAGTCATATCTATCTTCGTGAAGAACCTAGCGTCTGTCAGTTCTGTCAGAAGATCGTCAGCGTTTGCCATTGGCTCCAAATCTAGAACCGTTATTTTATTTAGCTTTCGATAGTCGATACACAGTCTTATTGTATTGTCCTTTTTGCGTACAATGACCACGGGAGATGAGAAGTCTGATTGGGATCGTCTTATGATGTTATTCTTTTCTAGGTTGATGATCTCCTGATGTAAATGTTCTTTGTAATGTAATGGGATGGTGTATGGTCTGCATCGTATGGGTGTGTTTGATCTGAGTGTGATGTGATGCTGTACTAATTCTGTTTTTCCTGGGTTGTTGGAGAAAATGGTGTTGTACTGTTGTATTAGGTGTTTTAAACTGTCTGTTTCTGCTTGAGTTAGCTTTGGATTGATCTTAATATCCTTCAAGCAGTCTGTCGTGTCTAATGTAGGTGTTGGAATTTCGTCACTAACCTCGTCATCTTCGTGATCTATTATCACTGTACAAGCTGTCGTATCGTCTTGTTCGTTGTCTCTGTTATGGTATGGTCTTAGCATATTTATGTGAAATATTTTGTGTTTGTCTTTTATTAGGATCTCATAGTCTACAGGTGAAATCTGTCTTGTCACTTTAAAAGGTCCCTGCCAAGAATCAGTCAATAAGTGTCGGTCACTAGGTAACAGAAGAAGAACGTCCTGTCCAGGTGTCAAAGTTATTGTTCTGTTTCCTTTGTCAGCATACTGTCTATAAGTAGCACCAGATAATTTTAGTGCATTCATTGCAATCGTACATGATTTGATGATTCTTTCACGCAATGATGTAACATATACGTATGATGATATGGGTTTAAGTACTGGAGTAGATTCAGTTAACATTTGGTGATAAATAGTCAATGGGCCACGTGGTTTGGCACCATAAATAAGTTCAAAAGGAGAGAAACCGGTACTAGAATGTGGTACCTCGCGATAAGCAAAAAGAATAGCTGGTAGATATACATCCCAATTATTAGGGTGTTCTTGCGTGACTTTTGCAAGCATGTGCTTCAGATCGCCGTTAAACTTTTCCACGATTCCACTTGAGTGAGGATGGTAAGGTGAATTGAAACATTGCTTCACTCCCAACATTCTGGTGAAAGCTTGGGTAGATGCGGCGATAAACTGAGTACCCCTATCAGATTGGATAGTGTCTGGAAATCCTATCCGAGAAAAAAATATGGAAGAATACTTCCATTATATCATTGGCAGTTATGTTCTTTAGCGGAATAGCTTCCGGCCAGCGACTACATTGATCAACGACAGTTAGAATATATTTATTCCCTTTAGTTGTTGTATGATTGAGAGGGCCCACTATGTCAACAGATAGTTTTTCAAAAGGTCGACTGGCTACGTCAGTGACTTGCAACTTTGCCTGTGGGTGTTTACCTTTTTTTATCAGTTTCTGGCAGGTGTCACAACTTCTGCAATATTCTTTAATGTCATTGCAAAATTTGGGCCAATGAAACTGTGTTAATAATCTAGATCTGGTCTTAACATATGCCATATGCCCTGCAAGAGGTATATCGTGGGCAAGATGTAAGGCTTGCTTACGATAACTAGTTGGCAAAACAGTTTGCTCTGTGGTGTTGTCACCTCTGGTATAATACCTGGTGAGGATATCATTTTTCAAAGCAAAATGCCATTTTGCATTCTTGGTTACCTTTGGCTTTTGGCCGATCAGATTAAAATATTTTACCATTGAAGGGTCAGCCTTTTGAGCTGTTACAAAAGTTTCCTTCATGGTGTTAGTAGGTAGTGATACTGGGCTAAGTGACTGAATAGCCTCAGTTTGATTACTTTCATCTTGCACTCTAGCAGTAGATCTGGTTACTGCGTTCCCACAATCAATGATGTCAGATGGTGATGAAACAATGTTGTCAATGATATGATGAGAACTTAGTGCTACATTAGCTACCATACATTCAATAGGTGGTGTGACATTATCAATTATGACATTGGATGGTGATGTTACATTATCATCAATACATAGAGATGTTATGTCATGAGGTTTATCATTCACCTCTGGCAAATTTCCAATTATTACATCACACACTGGGTTTGTTAACGCAGCGACCTTTACTTTCCCAGTGAGGAAAGGTGTTTGAATATATGCCCATGCTAATGGGTATCTCTCAATATTGCCTGAGAATGTTCTGCATGTTACGTGACTGCCTGTATAGTCTGTAGGCATTATGAACGTTCTCTTAAGGCCAATAAGTGAACTGCCGGTATCTCGAAGAACTGTAGCAGACTTGCCGTTCACATATCCGTGATGGACGATTATCTTGCCTTTTGAATCTACTACCAAATTAGCTTCTTCATTGGCAATAGGGATGGCGTGACCACACGTTAAAATACCATCTTCATAGAAGGTGTTACAAACAGTACATAAAGTGTTATACATGTCAAAAGTCTGTGCTGAGTTCACATGATGTTTCTCTGATTCTTCTTCTTCTGACTCTGAACTGTTTGACAAGGCGGCATTTGCCTCGTTGATCATTTGTCTACCTTTACAATCCTTGCGATGGTGTCCATGCGCTTTACAAAGGTAACATTTACGCACAGACCTGAAAGATCTACGCTCATGATCTCGTCTGTTTATCATATCTCGTAGATAAATATCATATTTTGGGTTTTTATCGCACATTTCATTTTGTTGATGTGAAAATTTACAATGAATACAGTGCTTAAATTTCTCAGAGGTAGGCCTATGAGGTTTCTGCCTACTATAGGGTTTGTCAAAATTAGCCGCAGCTACAAAATCAATGTCCGTAGATTCTGTCACAAAACAGTGTTTGTTGGCGGTGTAATACGCCGTACCTCGTCTATCAATCTCATCTATACTAGTGCATTCATTCACCTGCAAAAATTTGGAAAATTTTGGTGGAATGGATGAAATGATTTTGTCTCTGATGATTAGATCTTCTAATCTATCATAATTTCTGTCAATTTTGGCTGCTGAAGTCCTTTTGGTGAATATATCTCGGACTAAGCAGAGGTAGTCAGAGAACGTTTCAGTCGGTTTTGGGCTCAACTTGCTGAACTGTTCTCTGTAACCTGCTTCATCTAACATAAAATGTGCCATTATCTTTGATTTAAGATAATGGTAGTCTTTTCTGAGGTCTTTGGGAATAGTCTCAATGACTTTAAGAGGTTCCCCTGATAAACTCCTCATATACACAATATTCCATTCCGACAGTGGAACTTGGTAATGTTCCATTAAAGTTTCAAAATTTTGGGTAAAGGCTGCAATGCAGTCACCCGAGGTATAATTACGTACAATACCCTGATATTTCTTGTACTGGTTTTCTTTCTCCAGTCTCTCAGATTTCTTATACTCTTTATTGATAGCAGTCTCAGTATCGAGTTGTTTTATTTTTAATTGCAACTCCAGTTCTTCTCTCTTACTCTGAGCTGCTATTTCTGCTTTCTTGAGTTCACTATCTATCTCAGCTTGCTTTGTCTTTGCAGCCAGTTCTAATTCGGCTTGCTTTGTCTTTGCAGCCAGTTCTAATTCGGCTTGCTTTAAGGCTGTATCTGCCTCTACTTGCTTGGCAGCCCTTTCAGCTGCTCTTTCATCGCGTTCAGAAACTTTCTCCCGAAGGTATTCAGAGTATTTATTCTCACTCCACTTTGTTAACTCATCACCTGTTAACTTCAATTTTAACCCCATATCGATGAAATCATTTAATGAAGACATGATGAAAAATGTCAAAGTAATACCAGCCACACAATTAGTTATAAGTGGTTAGTACAATAAACAATTTACAATTTTCCTTTATGCAATCTGTGCCTAAAATTGCATCCTTAAAGTAAATGGAAAGAAAAATATACTCAAGTGCCCTGGATGCGGTCAAGAATGGTTGGAAATCGGGCTAGGAAACTGTAGGGTCGTCACTTCGAATCACAAATGACCTCTACGCGCACGGTTTCGGATGGTACGGAAAAACCTGCTTTGTTTTGGAGGAAATAAATTAGCGTCTATTTGTTGGTGTGTGCCTGCTTGTCACTAAGTATTGAGTAGGTTTGTATGGCGTTGAGTATAATTGTATGTCGTAAGTTTGTCTGTCAACAATTTTTTTTTTTTTTCAACACAAGTCACTTTTTCTCAAAACCTTTCTGCTTTCCACAAACTCAACTCACAAAGACAATCTAAATGTATCTCCACACGCTATAACATTGATGACACATCACTTACATCAAGATGACATTCAGTAAGGACATAGACATCAAGTTTACAAGATGGCGACAAGGTCACAATAGCGACAAGATCACAATGTCGACAAGGTCAAAACGGTGACAAAAATTTGACAATCACGAATGTTTTATACGTTTACACGATCAAACAACACGAATGCACGGTACGTTTACAACTAGTCTCCATGTTTACACAATGTAGCAATAATTCAAAATGAGCTTTCCATGATCACTTTTACATGTACAAACAATTTTAACAAAAATCTAAGTTCACAACTTCTAGTTCTAATCATTTATCACATAAATACGTTCATTTCAAAGCTGGACGATTGCCCCCACGTCCACACATGTCAGGATCTTACACCTGGCTCGCTACCTAACACACGTGGGACAGTACAAGTACAACGTGATTTGACTCAAGACTCAACGACACAACGTTCAACGGATTTAATTACAGATCATATACAGTACGATGATCACAACAATATATACTGGCTACTTCAATACACTTACATCCACCATACAGCACACAGTCTGACTCTCAAGATGTCCAGGCACTCGACATTCGGCCACAGAAACCTTTCTCGCAACATGCGTCCTGTTCAGTCCACGTCCCAGAGCTGTCTGCCTATGGTTTGGAACTCGCCTCCTCACCTGAGGTGGCTTCACGAGACATGCGTGCGTCCTTGGTGTGACCGCTGGCCGTCTCGCCAGCCGGCAACTTCGCAGGCAGGTGACTACCATTCGCCTGGCGGCGTAACGAAGTTCCTTCATCCCTGCTAGGGACTGAGTCACCTGGCGGCGTAACGATGTCACTGCATCACTGCCGTACTATGGACTCTGACAGTAACGTTATGAGAAAAAATAAATTGGAGAACTTGGTGACAACTGACAAGATCGAGGGGAAGAGAACAAAGGGAAGGCAGAGAAGTAAATACCGGGATGGCTTGGCATGGTATGGTCGAGGCAAGAACACCGAGCTGGTCCACGATTCTGGTGATCGTGACTGATGGCGAAACAAGACCACCCACGCTTATCGGCACGGCACATGATGAATGAATCACTATCAGCACAATGTGCAGTGGTGCCCACGGAGAGTTCACGTCGAAGTCTCTCTGTGAAGAAATCAATGTCTGCAGAAGTGGCAGCCTTGAAGCACCTACATTATGTAAATATTCCTTTGCTGGTCTCAATAAAAGATCATTAACAGTTCCGGGAGATTCCCGCGTCTTTTACTCCCCGACAGTTGGTATTGACGAGTTAAGAGACCGTCTTAATGCGATATTTGCAGGAAACACTGCGACACAAGAAGACAGTCTTTCCAGAATAACTATCCCACTACATAAAATCACTATTATAACCAGACACATGAAGACAGTCTTTCCAGAATAACTATCCCACTATATAAAATCACTATTATAACCAGACACATGAAGACAGTCTTTCCAGAATAACTATCCCACTATATAAAATCACTATTATAACCAGACACATGAAGACAGTCTTTCCAGAATAACTATCCCACTATATAAAATCACTATTATAACCAGACACATGAAGACAGTCTTTCCAGAATAACTATCCCACTATATAAAATCACTATTATAACCAGACACATGAAGACAGTCTTTCCAGAATAACTATCCCACTATATAAAATCACTATTATAACCAGACACACGAAGACAGTCTTTCCAGAATAACTATCCCACTATATACAATCACTATTATAACCAGACACACGAAGACAGTATTTCCAGAATAACTATCCTACTATATAAAATCACTATTATAACCAGACACACGAAGGCAGTCTTTCCAGAATAACTATACCACTATATAAAATCACTATTATAACCAGACACACGAAGGCAGTCTTTCCAGAATAACTATACCACTATATAAAATCACTATTATAACCAGACACACGAAGACAGTCTTTCCAGAATAACTATCCTACTATATAAAATCACTATTATAACCAGACACATGAAGACAGTATTTCCAGAATAACTATCCCACTATATAAAATCACTATTATAACCAGACACATGAAGACAGTCTTTCCAGAATAGCTATCCTACTGTATAAAATCACTACATTTTTGTGTTTTCGCTCGCTATCTTTGAACTCAAGCGTGGTCAATTACTGGACTCAGCTCGTACAATATGTAATTATATTTAGTAAATCCTAAAATATATCGCAGAAACACTCTAATTAGAATCCATATTGAAGTATATAAAATGCATAACTAATAATGCCGTAGGAATCTGCTGCTGTATGTGCTATAGGATTTTACCTGTATTCTGTTTTGGCGGTATGTTGTGAGATGACCGTGTCCCTTCCTCTCCGCATATTTTCCCCATGTGTAGCCTTCTTATGATTGTGTTCCTGCCTCATACTTTAATGTGGACAAAAGAATCTCTTTCCAACTGGGGATTTGAACCATGACCACTGTTTTGATAAGCCAGCCCGCTATCAACTATGGCACTGCGGGAGATGGTAATTACCAACAGGATGTTCCCGTGAAGCTATCAAACAGTACATCTTGTTTCCAGATCTGACCTGTCATACGCTGGCACTGATCAATAAAGTCATGACTTCTGATGTTGTCTGAGATGATTAGATTAGTTGTCAGGGAGGCTGTGCAACCGGCGTGTGTGCTGCAAACAAGAACAGCCATGTTGTATGGCTGAATGTTTTCAGGAGTGGGCACCCTGGCAGTTAGTGTATTTGAGACATTGGTGTGTTTGTGCAGATTGGTACAGTTATGATGTATGTTTTCTGGGACCCGAGATGTTCGGATACTGGAGTGTTTGATGTAGATAAGAAAAAGCAGCCATGTTGTATGAATGAACATCTGTGGGAGTGGGCACCAAAGATTATTTTGGCGTCGCCTCGAGTAGGGTCGCTAGTTAGAATATCGGGGTCAACAGCACGAGATCCAGATTATAAGCCCTGGTCAGACGAGGGATTTTTATATCATTATCATGTGTCATGTCGGTAAGGGGAGGTGTTGTTTCGACATCTTTAGGGCATGTAAAATTGAGGGAAATTAAATCTTGTGGGTATGGACAATTGAGAAAAATGAAATCGTTATGGCATGGAAAATTGCGGGACATTAAATCTTTTGATCATGTAAAAACAATAGGAGTGTCTGAGAACGATGACAATGGAGGGAGGTATACCGGGCCAGCGGAGAGGAGGAAGACCACAGCACATATTGATACCAGATGTGATAGATACTTCCAAAGGCTGAATGGAGGTACATTCAGCGCTGGACAAGCCACTATATGATGATGGTGTGATATCTTCTTCAGGTCCAGGTCTCGAGCAGACATCGGCGATCACAACTCCCCAGTCAGCTTTGTCCTGTGGTAATTTGATGAAGTTGGTGTTGGTTTTTTACGGTTATTTGTTGTTCAGCTGTTTCGACTTTACTCAAAAGTGGGAACCAGGAACATGTTCTGGGAAGTAGAAGTCCATTGGGGAGATATTGAGCACCCCCCCCCCCCCCTGGAGTGTTGATTGGTCTAAACATGTGGAGCTAGCTGATACATTCAATACGCTTCATAGTATTAAAAGGGGTCCTTAACCCTACCCCGCCCCCCCTCTCTCTCTCTCTCTCTCTCTCTCTCTCTCTCTATATATATATATATATATATATATATATATATATATATATATATATATGTGTGTGTGTGTGTGTGTGTGTGTGTGTGTAGGGAGAGAGAGAGAGAGAGAGAGAGAGAGAGAGAGAGAGAGAGAGAGAGAGAGAGAGAGAGAGAGAGAGAGAGAGAGAGAGAGAGAGAGAGAAGTCATCAAGAAATGCTCGTATATTGGAAGCAAAGTAGCTGCACAGATAAATTGTAGCTCACAAATTGACATCAATCCAAGAACTACGACAGCTGTGGGAGATTCTGTTAACCGGCCCAATTGGCCGGCAGACAAGCTGGATAATGGCCAAATTAGCCTCACTATTTCTTGGAGCCAATCCCCACGCGGAAACAAATATAAAGAAATTAGAGCATGATAGAAGATTTATTTCTCTGTCAAGTAATATCGGGAGGATGGTAGCGCAGTTCCTGTCACGTTTGCCTGTCCTTCCCGTGGTCAGGTATTCGAATCTCCCTCGGGTCGACTCATGCTAAGGTGGGGGTTAAAAAAAGGGAGAGGGGGGGGAACACTCATTTTACCCTACTCATCCTCCATTCTGTGCTCCATGTTAGGGATATCGAAGGGAAATCTCATCAGGGTGTGTCCCTGGTGTGGCCGAGGATGGTGCGCGTGGTTTTATGTTGTATACTCGCTAGTCTAGCAGTGTTCGTCTGGGTGGCGGTGAGTATTCCATGACTTCAGTCCAACAGTTCTCTGCCTGGGCACTTCATGTACAGTAAAATAATAAGTAAAGTCAAGGACACTTTCACACGAATTGTGACGTGTAAGGTATATGGTGCTAGCTGCATATGTCTGTAGACCAATCGGCACTGGACAGGGGGTGTGGTCAGTGTCACACCGGCCGCCTGTACTTCCCAGATGCCCATATTAGACTGTTGGACCTGGGAGGTCAGGGCAGGGCCAGAACATGGGCATTCCCCGGCAACCAAGGTGGCTTCCGTATGTGCAGAGCAGGCACATGACGCTCTGATATTGGGCTCACTCAAGGACCGTCAAGTCCTGCGCATGGCCGCTTCATCTCACTTCCGTCTATTGAGCTTCCCGTGCACCCCAGGCTGCACCTTCAGGGACTACGTGGTGGCTGTTTCCAGATTTTGGACTTTAATGACACCCACACGCTATTTTTTTTATCGAGCGGTCATTGGGTAGAATTTTCGGTCGTTTACTGCACGTCGTGAACGTTTGAACAGAGCTATCACTTAGTAGGATTTTCGTTCGGTGACGACCTGGAGTCTAGTAGGAATTGAGTTTGATGGATATAACCACTTTGTCAATTTAGTAGGGTGTACGTTCGGCGGACATCGTTTACCCGTGATCTGTGGATGTGCTGATGAGTGTCAGAAGCGATTCCGATCACGGCGTCTGTAGGGGCCACCAACTCCCAGATCGCCTGCTAGGTCTGTTGAGGCCAGTGATGGCCAATTATCCTTGGTGATCGTATGCCAGAAGTCATGCAGGGAGTTACATAAATCCAGCACAAATCTAGCTGACGCCCGAGATGTGGTTCAGGGAATCCCTTAATAGGCACCACAACCGCCTGAACTCTCACCCATATCTGTGACCGAACTCGCCACGCCACCCATGAAGATTCGAACACACGACCACAGGATCGACAGGCCGGCTCCTGTACCCCCCACTTCCATGACAGGCCGCTTGCTGGACACTGCGCTCCTGTACCCCCCCCCCCCCCACTTCCATGCCAGGCCGGCTTGCTGGACACTGCGCTCCTGTATCCCCCACTTCCATGACAGGCCGGCTTGTTGGACACTGCGCTCCTGTATCCCCCACTTCCATGACAGGCCGGCTTGTTGGACACTGCGCTCCTGTATCCCCCCCCCCCCACTTCCATGACGGGCCGGCTTGATGGACACTGCGCTCCTGTATCCCCCACTTCCATGACAGGCCGGCTTGTTGGACACTGCGCTCCTGTATCCCCCACTTCCATGACGGGCCGGCTTGTTGGACACTGCGCTCCTGTATCCCCCCCCCCCCCACTTCCATGACGGGCCGGCTTGTTGGACACTGCGCTCCTGTATCCCCCACTTCCATGACAGGCCGGCTTGTTGGACACTGCGCTCCTGTATCCCCCACTTCCATGACGGGCCGGCTTGTTGGACACTGCGCTCCTGTATCCCCCACTTCCATGCTCCTGTATCCCCCACTTCCATGACAGGCCGGCTTGTTGGACACTGCGCTCCTGTATCCCCCACTTCCATGCTCCTGTATCCCCCACTTCCATGACGGGCCGGCTTGTTGGACACTGCGCTCCTGTATCCCCCACTTCCATGCTCCTGTATCCCCCACTTCCATGACGGGCCGGCTTGTTGGACACTGCGCTCCTGTATCCCCCACTTCCATGCTCCTGTATCCCCCACTTCCATGCTCCTGTATCCCCCACTTCCATGCTCCTGTATCCCCCACTTCCATGCTCCTGTATCCCCCACTTCCATGCTCCTGTATCCCCCACTTCCATGCTCCTGTATCCCCCACTTCCATGCTCCTGTATCCCCCACTTCCATGCTCCTGTATCCCCCCCCCCCCACTTCCATGACAGGCCGGCTTGTTGGACACTGCGCTCCTGTATCCCCCACTTCCATGACAGGCCGGCTTGTTGGACACTGCGCTCCTGTATCCCCCACTTCCATGACAGACCGGCTTGTTGGACACTGCGCTCCTGTATCCCCCACTTCCATGCTCCTGTATCCCCCACTTCCATGACAGGCCGGCTTGTTGGACACTGCGCTCCTGTATCCCCCACTTCCATGACAGGCCGGCTTGTTGGACACTGCGCTCCTGTATCCCCCCCCCACTTCCATGACAGGCCGGCTTGTTGGACACTGCGCTCCTGTATCCCCCCCCCCCACTTCCATGACAGGCCGGCTTGTTGGACACTGCGCTCCTGTATCCCCCCCCCCCCACTTCCATGACAGGCCGGCTTGTTGGACACTGCGCTCCGGTATCCCCCACTTCCATGACAGGCCGGCTTGTTGGACACTGCGCTCCTGTATCCCCCACTTCCATGCTCCTGTATCCCCCACTTCCATGACAGGCCGGCTTGTTGGACACTGCGCTCCTGTATCCCCCACTTCCATGACAGGCCGGCTTGTTGGACACTGCGCTCCTGTATCCCCCACTTCCATGCTCCTGTATCCCCCACTTCCATGACAGGCCGGCTTGTTGGACACTGCGCTCCTGTATCCCCCACTTCCATGACAGGCCGGCTTGTTGGACACTGCGCTCCTGTATCCCCCACTTCCATGACAGGCCGGCTTGTTGGACACTGCGCTCCTGTATCCCCCACTTCCATGACAGGCCGGCTTGTTGGACACTGCGCTCCTGTATCCCCCACTTCCATGCTCCTGTATCCCCCACTTCCATGACAGGCCGGCTTGTTGGACACTGCGCTCCTGTATCCCCCACTTCCATGACAGGCCGGCTTGTTGGACACTGCGCTCCTGTATCCCCCCCCCCCACTTCCATGACAGGCCGGCTTGTTGGACACTGCGCTCCTGTATCCCCCACTTCCATGACAGGCCGGCTTGTTGGACACTGCGCTCCTGTATCCCCCACTTCCATGACAGGCCGGCTTGTTGGACACTGCGCTCCTGTATCCCCCACTTCCATGACAGGCCGGCTTGTTGGACACTGCGCTCCTGTATCCCCCCCCCCACTTCCATGACAGGCCGGCTTGTTGGACACTGCGCTCCTGTATCCCCCACTTCCATGACAGGCCGGCTTGTTGGACACTGCGCTCCTGTATCCCCCACTTCCATGACAGGCCGGCTTGTTGGACACTGCGCTCCTGTATCCCCCACTTCCATGACAGGCCGGCTTGTTGGACACTGCGCTCCTGTATCCCCCCCCCCCCACTTCCATGACGGGCCGGCTTGTTGGACACTGCGCTCCTGTATCCCCCACTTCCATGACAGGCCGGCTTGTTGGACACTGCGCTCCTGTATCCCCCACTTCCATGCTCCTGTATCCCCCACTTCCATGACAGGCCGGCTTGTTGGACACTGCGCTCCTGTATCCCCCCCCCCCACTTCCATGACAGGCCGGCTTGTTGGACACTGCGCTCCTGTATCCCCCACTTCCATGCTCCTGTATCCCCCACTTCCATGCTCCTGTATCCCCCACTTCCATGACAGGCCGGCTTGTTGGACACTGCGCTCCTGTATCCCCCCCCCCCCCCCCCACTTCCATGACAGGCCGGCTTGTTGGACACTGCGCTCCTGTATCCCCCCCCCCCCCCCCACTTCCATGACAGGCCGGCTTGTTGGACACTGCGCTCCTGTATCCCCCACTTCCATGACAGGCCGGCTTGTTGGACACTGCGCTCCTGTATCCCCCACTTCCATGCTCCTGTATCCCCCACTTCCATGACAGGCCGGCTTGTTGGACACTGCGCTCCTGTATCCCCCACTTCCATGACAGGCCGGCTTGTTGGACACTGCGCTCCTGTATCCCCCCCCCCCCCCACTTCCATGACAGGCCGGCTTGTTGGACACTGCGCTCCTGTATTCCCCACTTCCATGCTCCTGTATCCCCCACTTCCATGCTCCTGTATCCCCCACTTCCATGCTCCTGTATCCCCCACTTCCATGCTCCTGTATCCCCCACTTCCATGCTCCTGTATCCCCCACTTCCATGCTCCTGTATCCCCCACTTCCATGCTCCTGTATCCCCCACTTCCATGCTCCTGTATCCCCCACTTCCATGCTCCTGTATCCCCCACTTCCATGCTCCTGTATCCCCCACTTCCATGCTCCTGTATCCCCCACTTCCATAACAGGCCGGCTTGTTGGACACTGCGCTCCTGTATCCCCCCCCCCCCCCACTTCCATAACAGGCCGGCTTGTTGGACACTGCGCTCCTGTATCCCCCCCCCCCACTTCCATGACAGGCCGGCTTGTTGGACACTGCGCTCCTGTATCCCCCCCCCCCCCCACTTCCATGACAGGCCGGCTTGTTGGACACTGCGCTCCTGTATCCCCCCCCCCCCACTTCCATGACGGGCCGGCTTGTTGGACACTGCGCTCCTGTATCCCCCACTTCCATGACAGGCCGGCTTGTTGGACACTGCGCTCCTGTATCCCCCACTTCCATGCTCCTGTATCCCCCACTTCCATGCTCCTGTATCCCCCACTTCCATGACAGGCCGGCTTGTTGGACACTGCGCTCCTGTATCCCCCCCCCCCCCACTTCCATGACAGGCCGGCTTGTTGGACACTGCGCTCCTGTATCCCCCCCCCCACTTCCATGACGGGCCGGCTTGTTGGACACTGCGCTCCTGTATCCCCCACTTCCATGACAGGCCGGCTTGTTGGACACTGCGCTCCTGTATCCCCCACTTCCATGCTCCTGTATCCCCCACTTCCATGCTCCTGTATCCCCCACTTCCATGCTCCTGTATCCCCCACTTCCATGCTCCTGTATCCCCCACTTCCATGACGGGCCGGCTTGTTGGACACTGCGCTCCTGTATTCCCCCCCCCCCCCCACTTCCATGACGGGCCGGCTTGTTGGACACTGCGCTCCTGTATCCCCCACTTCCATGACAGGCCGGCTTGTTGGACACTGCGCTCCTGTATCCCCCACTTCCATGACAGGCCGGCTTGTTGGACACTGCGCTCCTGTATCCCCCACTTCCATGACGGGCCGGCTTGTTGGACACTGCGCTCCTGTATCCCCCACTTCCATGACAGGCCGGCTTGTTGGACACTGCGCTCCTGTATCCCCCACTTCCATGACAGGCCGGCTTGTTGGACACTGCGCTCCTGTATCCCCCACTTCCATGACAGGCCGGCTTGTTGGACACTGCGCTCCTGTATCCCCCACTTCCATGCTCCTGTATCCCCCACTTCCATGACAGGAGGCTTGTTGGACACTGCGCTCCTGTATCCCCCCCCCCCACTTCCATGACGGGCCGGCTTGTTGGACACTGCGCTCCTGTATCCCCCACTTCCATGACAGGCCGGCTTGTTGGACACTGCGCTCCTGTATCCCCCACTTCCATGACGGGCCGGCTTGTTGGACACTGCGCTCCTGTATCCCCCACTTCCATGACGGGCCGGCTTGTTGGACACTGCGCTCCTGTATCCCCCACTTCCATGACGGGCCGGCTTGTTGGACACTGCGCTCCTGTATCCCCCCCCCCCCACTTCCATGACGGGCCGGCTTGTTGGACACTGCGCTCCTGTATCCCCCACTTCCATGACAGGCCGGCTTGTTGGACACTGCGCTCCTGTATCCCCCACTTCCATGACAGGCCGGCTTGTTGGACACTGCGCTCCTGTATCCCCCACTTCCATGACAGGCCGGCTTGTTGGACACTGCGCTCCTGTATCCCCCACTTCCATGCTCCTGTATCCCCCACTTCCATGACAGGCCGGCTTGTTGGACACTGCGCTCCTGTACCCCCCCCCCCCACTTCCATGACGGGCCGGCTTGTTGGACACTTCGCTCCTGTATCCCCCACTTCCATGACAGGCCGGCTTGTTGGACACTGCGCTCCTGTATCCCCCACTTCCATGACGGGCCGGCTTGTTGGACACTGCGCTCCTGTATCCCCCACTTCCATGACGGGCCGGCTTGTTGGACACTGCGCTCTTGTATCCCCCACTTCCATGACGGGCCGGCTTGTTGGACACTGCGCTCCTGTATCCCCCCCCCCCCCCACTTCCATGACGGGCCGGCTTGTTGGACACTGCGCTCCTGTATCCCCTACTTCCATGACGGGCCGGCTTGTTGGACACTGCGCTCCTGTATCCCCCCCCCCCACTTCCATGACGGGCCGGCTTGTTGGACACTGCGCTCCTGTATCCCCCACTTCCATGACGGGCCGGCTTGTTGGACACTGCGCTCCTGTATCCCCCCCCCCCCACTTCCATGACAGGCCGGCTTGTTGGACACTGCGCTCCTGTATCCCCCACTTCCATGACAGGCCGGCTTGTTGGACACTGCGCTCCTGTATCCCCCACTTCCATGACGGGCCGGCTTGTTGGACACTGCGCTCCTGTATCCCCCACTTCCATGACGGGCCGGCTTGTTGGACACTGCGCTCCTGTATCCCCCACTTCCATGACAGGCCGGCTTGTTGGACACTGCGCTCCTGTATCCCCCACTTCCATGACAGGCCGGCTTGTTGGACACTGCGCTCCTGTATCCCCCCCCCCCCCACTTCCATGACGGGCCGGCTTGTTGGACACTGCGCTCCTGTATCCCCACTTCCATGACAGGCCGGCTTGTTGGACACTGCGCTCCTGTATCCCCCACTTCCATGACGGGCCGGCTTGTTGGACACTGCGCTCCTGTATCCCCCCCCCCCCCCCACTTCCATGACGGGCCGGCTTGTTGGACACTGCGCTCCTGTATCCCCCACTTCCATGACAGGCCGGCTTGTTGGACACTGCGCTCCTGTATCCCCCACTTCCATGACGGGCCGGCTTGTTGGACACTGCGCTCCTGTATCCCCCACTTCCATGCTCCTGTATCCCCCACTTCCATGACAGGAGGCTTGTTGGACACTGCGCTCCTGTATCCCCCCCCCCCCACTTCCATGACGGGCCGGCTTGTTGGACACTGCGCTCCTGTATCCCCCACTTCCATGACAGGCCGGCTTGTTGGACACTGCGCTCCTGTATCCCCCACTTCCATGCTCCTGTATCCCCCACTTCCATGACGGGCCGGCTTGTTGGACACTGCGCTCCTGTATCCCCCACTTCCATGCTCCTGTATCCCCCACTTCCATGACGGGCCGGCTTGTTGGACACTGCGCTCCTGTATCCCCCACTTCCATGCTCCTGTATCCCCCACTTCCATGACAGGCCGGCTTGTTGGACACTGCGCTCCTGTATCCCCCACTTCCATGCTCCTGTATCCCCCACTTCCATGACGGGCCGGCTTGTTGGACACTGCGCTCCTGTATCCCCCACTTCCATGACAGGCCGGCTTGTTGGACACTGCGCTCCTGTATCCCCCCCCCCCCCCCCCCCACTTCCATGACAGGCCGGCTTGTTGGACACTGCGCTCCTGTATCCCCCACTTCCATGCTCCTGTATCCCCCACTTCCATGCTCCTGTATCCCCCACTTCCATGCTCCTGTATCCCCCACTTCCATGCTCCTGTATCCCCCACTTCCATGCTCCTGTATCCCCCACTTCCATGCTCCTGTATCCCCCACTTCCATGCTCCTGTATCCCCCACTTCCATGACAGGCCGGCTTGTTGGACACTGCGCTCCTGTATCCCCCACTTCCATGACAGGCCGGCTTGTTGGACACTGCGCTCCTGTATCCCCCACTTCCATGACAGGCCGGCTTGTTGGACACTGCGCTCCTGTATCCCCCACTTCCATGCTCCTGTATCCCCCACTTCCATGACAGGCCGGCTTGTTGGACACTGCGCTCCTGTATCCCCCCCCCCCACTTCCATGACGGGCCGGCTTGTTGGACACTGCGCTCCTGTATCCCCCACTTCCATGACAGGCCGGCTTGTTGGACACTGCGCTCCTGTAACCCCCACTTCCATGACGGGCCGGCTTGTTGGACACTGCGCTCCTGTATCCCCCACTTCCATGACGGGCCGGCTTGTTGGACACTGCGCTCCTGTATCCCCCACTTCCATGACGGGCCGGCTTGTTGGACACTGCGCTCCTGTATCCCCCCCCCCACTTCCATGACGGGCCGGCTTGTTGGACACTGCGCTCCTGTATCCCCCACTTCCATGACGGGCCGGCTTGTTGGACACTGCGCTCCTGTATCCCCCCCCCCCACTTCCATGACGGGCCGGCTTGTTGGACACTGCGCTCCTGTATCCCCCACTTCCATGACGGGCCGGCTTGTTGGACACTGCGCTCCTGTATCCCCCCCCCCCCCACTTCCATGACAGGCCGGCTTGTTGGACACTGCGCTCCTGTATCCCCCACTTCCATGACAGGCCGGCTTGTTGGACACTGCGCTCCTGTATCCCCCACTTCCATGACGGGCCGGCTTGTTGGACACTGCGCTCCTGTATCCCCCACTTCCATGACGGGCCGGCTTGTTGGACACTGCGCTCCTGTATCCCCCACTTCCATGACGGGCCGGCTTGTTGGACACTGCGCTCCTGTATCCCCCCCCCCCCCACTTCCTTGACGGGCCGGCTTGTTGGACACTGCGCTCCTGTATCCCCCACTTCCATGACGGGCCGGCTTGTTGGACACTGCGCTCCTGTATCCCCCACTTCCATGACGGGCCGGCTTGTTGGACACTGCGCTCCTGTATCCCCCACTTCCATGACGGGCCGGCTTGTTGGACACTGCGCTCCTGTATCCCCCACTTCCATGACGGGCCGGCTTGTTGGACACTGCGCTCCTGTATCCCCCACTTCCATGACGGGCCGGCTTGTTGGACACTGCGCTCCTGTATCCCCCCCCCCCACTTCCATGACGGGCCGGCTTGTTGGACACTGCGCTCCTGTATCCCCCACTTCCATGACAGGCCGGCTTGTTGGACACTGCGCTCCTGTATCCCCCACTTCCATGACGGGCCGGCTTGTTGGACACTGCGCTCCTGTATCCCCCACTTCCATGACGGGCCGGCTTGTTGGACACTGCGCTCCTGTATCCCCCACTTCCATGACGGGCCGGCTTGTTGGACACTGCACTCCTGTATCCCCCCCCCCCCCCCACTTCCATGACGGGCCGGCTTGTTGGACACTGCGCTCCTGTATCCCCCACTTCCATGACAGGCCGGCTTGTTGGACACTGCGCTCCTGTATCCCCCACTTCCATGACGGGCCGGCTTGTTGGACACTGCGCTCCTGTATCCCCCACTTCCATGACGGGCCGGCTTGTTGGACACTGCGCTCCTGTATCCCCCACTTCCATGACGGGCCGGCTTGTTGGACACTGCGCTCCTGTATCCCCCACTTCCATGACAGGCCGGCTTGTTGGACACTGCGCTCCTGTATCCCCCACTTCCATGACGGGCCGGCTTGTTGGACACTGCGCTCCTGTATCCCCCCCCCCCACTTCCATGACAGGCCGGCTTGTTGGACACTGCGCTCCTGTATCCCCCACTTCCATGCTCCTGTATCCCCCACTTCCATGCTCCTGTATCCCCCACTTCCATGCTCCTGTATCCCCTACTTCCATGCTCCTGTATCCCCCACTTCCATGCTCCTGTATCCCCCACTTCCATGACAGGCCGGCTTGTTGGACACTGCGCTCCTGTATCCCCCCCCCCCCACTTCCATGACAGGCCGGCTTGTTGGACACTGCGCTCCTGTATCCCCCACTTCCATGCTCCTGTATCCCCCACTTCCATGCTCCTGTATCCCCCACTTCCATGCTCCTGTATCCCCCACTTCCATGCTCCTGTATCCCCCACTTCTATGCTCCTGTATCCCCTACTTCCATGCTCCTGTATCCCCCACTTCCATGCTCCTGTATCCCCCCCCCCACTTCCATGCTCCTGTATCCCCCACTTCCATGCTCCTGTATCCCCCCCCACTTCCATGCTCCTGTATCCCCCACTTCCATGCTCCTGTATCCCCCCCCCCACTTCCATGACAGGCCGGCTTGTTGGACACTGCGCTCCTGTATCCCCCACTTCCATGCTCCTGTATCCCCCACTTCCATGCTCCTGTATCCCCCACTTCCATGCTCCTGTATCCCCCACTTCCATGCTCCTGTATCCCCCACTTCCATGCTCCTGTATCCCCCACTTCCATGCTCCTGTATCCCCTACTTCCATGCTCCTGTATCCCCTACTTCCATGCTCCTGTATCCCCCACTTCCATGCTCCTGTATCCCCTACTTCCATGCTCCTGTATCCCCCACTTCCATGCTCCTGTATCCCCCACTTCCATGCTCCTGTATCCCCCCCCCCACTTCCATGACAGGCCGGCTTGTTGGACACTGCGCTCCTGTATCCCCCACTTCCATGCTCCTGTATCCCCCACTTCCATGCTCCTGTATCCCCCACTTCCATGCTCCTGTATCCCCCACTTCCATGCTCCTGTATCCCCCACTTCCATGCTCCTGTATCCCCCACTTCCATGCTCCTGTATCCCCTACTTCCATGCTCCTGTATCCCCTACTTCCATGCTCCTGTATCCCCCACTTCCATGCTCCTGTATCCCCTACTTCCATGCTCCTGTATCCCCCACTTCCATGCTCCTGTATCCCCTACTTCCATGCTCCTGTATCCCCTACTTCCATGCTCCTGTATCCCCCACTTCCATGCTCCTGTATCCCCCACTTCCATGCTCCTGTATCCCCCACTTCCATGCTCCTGTATCCCCTACTTCCATGCTCCTGTATCCCCTACTTCCATGCTCCTGTATCCCCCACTTCCATGACAGGCCGGCTTGTTGGACACTGCGCTCCTGTATCCCCCACTTCCATGACAGGCCGGCTCCTGTACCCCCCACTTCCATGACAGGCCGCTTGCTGGACACTGCGCTCCTGTACTCCCCCCCCCCCCCCCACTTCCATGACAGGCCGGCTTGTTGGACACTGCGCTCCTGTATCCCCCACTTCCATGACAGGCCGGCTTGTTGGACACTGCGCTCCTGTATCCCCCACTTCCATGACAGGCCGGCTTGTTGGACACTGTAACGCTCCTGTAACCCCCCCCCCCCCTCAACTTCCATGACAGGCTAGCTATACTTCCCAGCCTTCAACACCCCCCCCCCCCCCCCACAAGACACCAGCAACGGTCTAAACATCACAATGAAGAAACGTAGCAAACCAGACACGATGTTGCTTGCTGCGTGAGTTTCTCTGTGTCACAGTGCGATGCCCGATACATCAAACCTAATTATTTGCGTAATAAATAGCTCGCCGGTGGAATCAACTAAATGGAGCTTCCTTCGTGCACAAGGCACAAATAGATCTATATGCTTATGTGCTTGGATTATTTGTCTTAGCTGTCAGCACGGTTATTCTTCTTTTATTCTTGATGCTTGTATATACTGACATATTTTGCTTTGATGTATTTGTTTTGATCATAGGAAATTCTCCTAGTCGCATGCCTGTCAGTAAACTGAAAGAGCTGGGGACCCAGGCATTGAAATCTCTCTGTAATTCACGATCCTTCCACCGTCCCCCATCTCATGTTACCGTTTAAAATAAACCCAGCCCCGCGGAGAAATGCGAGATTAGACAGCGATTTAAGACAAGATTCTCAATGGACAGGGACGAGAAATTTTAATGGAAAAATGTGCGAAAACGTCCCGCGGGAGGTAAATTCTGTAAATGAGGGATAGCAAATTTTCACGTCTGGAGTGAACTGGTTGCATCTGGGAAGCAGATTCGCTAACATTGGGAAATGTGCTTGCAGATTTGAGTTGTCATGTCGTGTTTCAGTGTAGCTGTCAATAGCCCTTTGTCGTGCCGTGTGCCATATTGGGTTTAACTGACTCATGCCAAGCAAAAAGTAGATTTGGACTAAACATGGTACACAATCAAATAAACAAGTATTAAAATGTACAGTTCCATTCACTTTGCATTGAATTTGCAGAAAATACAACACACACACACACAAACCACATGACATTAGTAGGTGATATATCCTCCTTCTGTCCCAATGGGAGTTCACATATGGCGATGTATTATCATTTGGCACTGAATCAGTTAAAGTCAGTCGTGTGACATATTGGGTATATAGTCAGTCCTGTGACATATTGGATATATAGTCAGTCCTGTGACATATTGGGTATATAGTCAGTCCTGTGACATATTGGGTATATAGTCAGTCCTGTCACATGTTGGGTATATAGTCAGTCCTGTCACATGTTGGGTATATAGTCAGTACTGTGACATGTTGGGTATATAGTCAATCCTGTGACATGTTGGGTATATAGTCAGTCCTGTCACATGTTGGGTATATAGTCAGTCCTGTCACATGTTGGGTATATAGTCAGTACTGTGACATGTTGGGTATATAGTCAGTACTGTGACATATTGGGTATATAGTCAGTCCTGTCACATGTTGGGTATATAGTCAGTCCTGTCACATGTTGGGTATATAGTCAGTCCTGTCACATGTTGGGTATATAGTCAGTCCTGTCACATGTTGGGTATATAGTCAGTACTGTGACATGTTAGGTATATAGTCAGTCCTGTCACATGTTGGGTATATAGTCAGTCCTGTCACATGTTGGGTATATAGTCAGTACTGTGACATGTTGGGTATATAATCAGTTCTGTGACATGTTGGGTATATAGTGAGTCCTGTCACATGTTGGGTATATAGTCAGTACTGTGACATGTTGGGTATATAGTGAGTCCTGTCACATGTTGGGTATATAGTGAGTCCTGTCACATGTTGGGTATATAGTCAGTCCTGTCACATGCTGGGTATATAGTCAGTACTGTGACATGTTGGGTATATAGTCAGTACTGTGACATGTTGGGTATATAGTCAGTCCTGTCACATGTTGGGTATATAGTCAGTCCTGTCACATGTTGGGTATATAGTCAGTCCTGTCACATGTTGGGTATATAGTCAGTACTGTGACATGTTGGGTATATAGTCAGTACTGTGACATGTTGAGTATATAGTCAGTCCTGTCACATGTTGGGTATATAGTCAGTCCTGTGACATGTTGGGTATATAGTCAGTCCTGTGACATTTTGGGTATATAGTCAGTACTGTGACATGTTGGGTATATAGTCAGTCCTGTCACATGTTGGGTATATAGTCAGTCCTGTCACATGTTGGGTATATAGTCAGTACTGTGACATGTTGGGTATATAGTCAGTCCTGTCACATGTTGGGTATATAGTCAGTACTGTGACATGTTGGGTATATAGTCAGTCCTGTCACATGTTGGGTATATAGTCAGTCCTGTCACATGTTGGGTATATAGTCAGTACTGTGACATGTTGGGTATATAGTCAGTCCTGTGACATGTTGGGTATATAGTCAGTACTGTGACATGTTGGGTATATAGTCAGTCCTGTCACATGTTGGGTATATAGTCAGTTATGTCACATGTTGGGTATATAGTCAGTCCTGTCACATGTTGGGTATATAGTCAGTACTGTGACATGTTGGGTATATAGTCAGTCCTGTCACATGTTGGGTATATAGTCAGTACTGTGACATGTTGGGTATATAGTCAGTCCTGTGACATGTTGGGTATATAGTCAGTCCTGTCACATGTTGGTTATATAGTCAGTACTGTGACATATTGGGTATATAGTCAGTCCTGTGACATGTTGGATATATAGTCAGTCCTGTCACATGTTGGGTATATAGTCAGTACTGTGACATGTTGGGTATATAGTCAGTCCTGTCACATATTGGGTATATAGTCAGTCCTGTCACATGTTGGGTATATAGTCAGTCCTCTGACATGCTGGGTATATAGTCAGTCCTGTCACATGTTGGGTATATAGTCAGTCCTGTCACATGGGTATATAGTCAGTCCTGTTACATATTTGGTATATAGTCAGTCCTGTGACATGTTGGGTATATAGTCAGTCCTGTCACATATTGGGTATATAGTCAGTCCTGTGACATGTTGGGTATACAGTCAGTCCTGTGACATGTTGGGTATATAGTCAGTCCTGTGACATGTTGGGTATATAGTCAGTCCTGTCACATGTTGGGTATATAGTCAGTCCTGTCACATGTTGGGTATATAGTCAGTCCTGTCACATGTTGGGTATATAGTCAGTCCTGTCACATGTTGGGTATATAGTCAGTCTTGTCACATGTTGGGTATATAGTCAGTCCTATGACATGTTGGAAATATAGTCTGTCTTGTCACATATTGGGAATCCAGTCAGTCTTGTCACATATTTGGTATATAGTCAGTCCTGTGACATGTTGAGTATATAGCCAGTCCTGTGACATGTTGGGTATATAGTCAGTCCTGTGACATGTTGGGTATATAGTCAGTCCTGTGACATGTTGGGTAAACAGTCAGCCCTGTCACATGTTGGTTATACAGTCAGTCTTGTCACATTTTGGGTATATAGTCAGTCTTGTCACATATTGGGTATATAGTCAGTTCTGTCACATGTTGGGTATATAGTCAGTCTTGTCACATATTGGGTATATAGTCAGTCCTGTCACATGTTGAGTATATAGTCAGTCCTGTGTCATATTGGGTATATAGTCAGTCCTGTGACATGTTGGGTATATAGTCAGTCCTGTGTCATGTTGGGTATACAGTCAGTCTTGTCACATATTGGGTATATAGTAAATCCTGTCACATGTTGGGTATATAGTCAGTCCTGTCACATGTTGGGTATATAGTCAGTCCTGTGTCAAGTTGGGTATACAGTCAGTCTTGTCACATATTGGGTATATAGTCAATCCTGTCACATGTTGGGTATATAGTCAGTCCTGTGACATGTTGGGTATATAGTCAGTCCTGTGACATGTTGGTCATGTGGTGCTAGCCACAGATATTTATGGACCAATAGATGGGGTGATGTAGTCAGTATCGTACCGGCCGACTTTACTTCCCAGAACCGGCTAATGGTCTGTGATGGGCTAGGACCACACATTCTTCAGGAGTGCATGCTGCAACAGATGGCCAGTCTCCACTTAGCAGATGACGAACATGAACGTCGAACCAGGGCTCATGACATGATCAGTGTATCTCCCTCTGTCGACCTGAGACCCCCATCAGTTATAGTTTAAAGTCCCACGTGCAGCAGGTATGAACAGAAGACCACGTGCATGTGGATGTTGAAGAGCCGTGTTTTCTTGTTCACCTTGGAGCGGCTTCAGGCGTAATCAGAATATTTTAAGAAAGCAGCAGCCAATCCAAATTGTTGAAAGACCCCTAGTTTGTCCTCAAATTGAGAACATGTAGGCCAAAGTAATTTTGTCTGTTCTGTATATGATGAGCACTTGCAGCTAATGTTGAGCTGTCATTTTAGCATTTATGCAGTTACATTCACCATTTCCCTTTCTTTCATTTCAGGATGACAATGATGAGATGTTTTTCCCATCCAAGAAGGAACAACTGCAAGACTTTGCGTACCTGATTATAGACCCGCTCAAGAGAACAGTCGTCTGCTTCTATCACACATTTGGTGCCTGTTTCTAAAGAGCAGAATGTGAAGCACCCTCAATATGGACCAGCACTTGTTGACAATTTGTGTTTCTTACATTTAGAATCTGTTGACTGGCCGCCAGAGTTATTATGGTTTACTTCTTGTTCTATGGTTTATTCATTCTGAGGGAGTGGTTGTGTGGTAGAGCGTCCGGGCATCCATCGTGAATGTAAGGGGTTTGATTTCTCTGCGGTATGTTTCACTGGCCTGGGTGCACCACACTTCCATTGTGTGTGGTAGCGCGTCAGGGCATCCGTCGTGAATGTGAGGGGTTTGATTTCCCTGCGGTATGTTGCACTGGCCTGGGTGTAGCACACTTCTATTGTGTGTGGAATTGACAGAAGTGGTGGATGGGTCTATACATGGATTGTTATAATAGTTGGATAGATAAGTAGATAGACAAATGAATGTATGGATAAGCATGTAAAGTAGATAAATAAATAGACGAATAGGTAGGTAGATAAATTTGTGTTTAAGTGGATACATGAATGGTTAGAAGGTATGTAGATGGATAAGTAGGTAGGTATATACATACATGAGTGAATATAGGCAGTTAGTAAGTAGATGAACACATTGGACAGATAGATTGATAGAGTGAATGGATATAAATTGGACAGATGGAGTGATAAATTGAATGAATGGATATAAGTAGTTAAGTTGTTAATTAGATTAGATTGATTGAGTGAATGGATAGATATGTATGTAAGTAAATGGACAGATTGTATGTATGGAGTGATATATTGTGAGAATGTACAGATACATAGGTAGATAAGTAAATAAGACAGCTGGATGGATGGAATGATAAACTGAGTTATTGGACAGATCTGTGAAAAGATAGACGGACAGAGATGTAAGTAAACAAATTGGTCGGGTCAGTAGATACACTAGCAAGTTAGGCTGTTGCCACTAAATACCAGCGGATGTATTTCATGAACACTTCCTGTTGAGCCACGCTGACTACACGACATGATCAGGATGTGTCTGTGCAAAACTTGATGTTCTCATGGTTTGTTTCCCATCTTATTTTTAATACAGCATGGACTGGAAGTTTCAGTTAATTCCTTGATATCAGCCTTGTCTGTCCCACGTATCTGTTGCAAACAATTTTGGATCAGGAGTTTACTAGATGTCAACTGGAGCTGTCTTAAATACAACCATACTGACCTCATGTGTACCATTGTTGGTGTTACAGGCAGGCATTGAAGAGAACTGAGTTGTTGCAAGCTTTACATACTGTATTCAATTTGCAGACATTAAATACTGTATTAGAATGTTCATTTGTAAACATTAGATATTGGATTAAAAATGTTCATTTTATATGGTATCTAATGTCTGTAAGTAAACATCTCTTATACACTATCTAATGTCTATAAATAAGCCTCTCTTTCAGTATGTCTATAAATAAACCTCTCATATACTTATCTAATGTTCATATGTAGACATTAGATACTGTATGAGAGAGGTGGATTTATAGACATTAGATGCTGAAAGAGGTTCATTTATAGACATTAGATAATTATAAGAGGTTTATTTATAGACATTAGATACTGAAGAGAGGTTTATTTATAGACATTAGATACTGAAAGAGGGGTTTAGTTTTGGATATCAGATGCTGAAAGATATTTATAGACATTAGATACTGTATGAGAGATGCTTATGTATAGACATACTGAAGAGGTTTTATATAGACATTAGATACTGTATGAGAGGTTCATTTATAGACATTAGATACTGTATGAGAGAGAGAGGTTCATTTCATAGACAGATACTGTGCAGGACGTTATAGTGAACACCATTTTTTTTTTTTTTGCTGTTGTGATAGCATGGCAAGTTCAGTATGAGAGTGGTTTATTGTTTTTTTTAAATGCCTTTTTTTTATGAGGTTTATTTACAGACTTTAGGAATTGTATGACAGCGGTTCAGACGTGTAGGTAGAAGATTAGATGATGATGTTGCTGAGAGCAGTGACTGGCTAGACATTTTTTGTTTATTCACAATGAAAATACACAACAAAATGTATTTACCAATATACATAACTTGTCATTTCAACAATTGCACAATATTGCCTGATCAGCATCACATCAGGTGCATAGAAAGTGTAAATACTTTTCTGACAGAAATACATACTCCACAGTAATCACAGATTCATCACTCTGTCTGTACAACAGGGGTTTTAAACACCTTACTGATGAAGCTTTGGTGTATTTGAATATTAATTTCTTGTTCATTGAATACAATATGCAAAACACTTCTTTGTTGACCACAATTTAACAGAGTTATCACATTTTAATTAACAACAGAAATGCATCAAACATACAGCAAGTCAGAAGTTATAGAGGAGCTGAGTGCCACAGTGACCACTTCCTCGTTGGAGCAAAATTTAAAATAAAACTTAAGAGAGCTTTCTATACTAAATTACAAAGATTACACCCAACATATAACAGAGAAAAACTGCAAGACATTACAGTCAAAGAGAAATTTACAGATGAAATAAAATGTAAGCTTGAAACTCTGCAAAACCCTTTGGAGGAAAGCGTTGACCAAACTTGGTTGAACATCAAGAATACAATTCAGTCTACCGCAGAAGAATGTCTCGGTGTGTTAACCATGCATAGAAAGAACAGATGGTTCAATCAAAAATGTGAAGAAGCAGTCATTAGGAAGAAGAATGCCAGACATGTATGGTTAAATGACATCAATAACATCCAAAAGGAAGAGCATTATAGAAATGAATGTAAAGAGGCTACAAAAATAGTCAGACAGCAGAAGCGAGAATATATGAGTAATATAATCAAAGATATGGAAACTAATCACCATAAAAATGAATCCAGAAATTTTTTTAAAGAACTGAAGTCAATGAAACGAGGGCACCAACAAAACACATATGGTTTAAAAGACAAAAATGGGAATATGATAAATACCAATGAGGAAATGTGCAACACATGGAAAGAATATTTTATTGAATTACTAAATTGTGAAGCTCCAAGTCACATTTTCCCACAGGAAGAGATTCTAACATGCGAACCACAAATTGAAGAACCTACATTTGAAGAAATCCTATATGTAATCACACGACTTAAAAACAATAAGGCAACTGGGACTGATGGAATTGCTGCTGAATTTATAAAGGCAGGTGGCCATGCATTACATCTAAAGCTATACGAACTAATAATAAAAATCTGGAGGACAGAAGAATTACCCCATGACTGGAAAGAGTCATTATTGATACCTATCTTTAAGAAAGGAGACAAGTTCCAATGTGGAAATTATAGAGGAATATCACTACTGTCCACAAGCTATAAGATACTATCCGCAGTATTACTAAATAGACTAAAACCATATTCAGAAGACATATTAGGTGACTACCAGGCGGGTTTTAGACAAAACAGATCAACAATAGATCAGATATTTATCTTACGACAAATAGCCGAGAAACATTGGGAATATAAAAGAGATCTCCATAACATTTTTGTGGATTTTAAAAAGGCTTATGATAGTGTCCATAGGAATAGTCTATGGAATGCTATGCAGGAATTTGGAATACCAAGGAAGTTAATCAACATGACCAGACTATGCATGGAAGATACTTATAATATAGTAACATATAAAGGCAGGAAATCAGACCCCTTCCAAATAACATCTGGCTTGAAACAGGGTGATGCACTATCGCCGCTACTCTTCAATCTGGCTCTAGAGAAAGTTGTAAGGAAGGTAAAGGAGGAATGTGATATTGGAGGAACATCCAAGCTGCTTGGTTATGCAGATGATATAGATATTATAGGGCAAAGTGAACAAAAGACATTGGAAATATTGACTCACTTAAAGGGAAAAGCCCAACAGATGGGGCTGGTTATCAACCAAGATAAGACAGAATATATGGTAATTTCAAGAGACGGAATGGCTAGAAACTCTGGCCACATACAAATAGATAATATGACCATTAAAAGAACGGAAACATACAAATACCTGGGTACAATCTTCAACTGCTCCAACATCATAAGGGAAGAAATACAAACTAGAATCAACTCTGGAAATAAGATATACTATGCACTACAACATCTACTAAAATCAAAGGCGCTATCTCGTAACACCAAAATCACAATATACAAAACACTGATCAGACCAGTTGTGCTGTATGGCTCTGAAACCTGGAGTACAACGAAAGGAGACGAAGCCTTGTTACAAACCTTTGAGAACAAAATTTTAAGACGCATCTTTGGACCCATTAGGGATACACAAAGTGGAGAGTGGAAAAGAAGAAGTAACAAAGACATTTATGATCTGTTTAAGTCCCCGCTAATCACTGGTATCATGAAGGCTAATAGACTACAATGGCTGGGGCATATAGAAAGAATGGAAGATAATAGGGAAACAAAACTCGCTTACACTCAGGAAATAAATGACCGTAGACCCCGAGGTAGACCAAGAAGGCGGTGGAGAGATAATACATGTATAGACCTACAAGCACTTGGAATCAACGACTGGCAAGAGAAGGTCCACCAGAGAGACGAATGGAGACGGATTGTATTTGCAGCAAAGAACCTCAATGGCTCGGAACGCTGAAGAAGAAGAGAAGAAGACCCCACAGGGTTTCCAGAAGATTGCTGTACTTTTTCCCATCCATACCATACTAAACTACTTGATTCACTAATCATCATTCTGTTCTATTCACATTGGAATTGATTCATTTATCTGCATAGGTGGGACAAAATGACAATTAACAAATTGAGTAGCTGACCATACACCGGTATGGATAGAAAAGAATTAAGCAATCTTTAGGAAACCAAGCCTCGTCCATCGCTCAATATCCGTGGTTCGCATTTTGTATTTGACGGGCAACAAATTAATACTCAAATAAGCTGAGGCTTCAGGCGTCTAAAGCCCCTGTTGTGCAGACGAAATGAGTACTGAATCTGCAATTACTATTGGGATACTAAATGTTCCACATTCGAACAATATCAGTGATTATGTGAGTTATGCACTTCAGCCATCTGTTTACTTCAAATATATATATATATATATATATATATATATATATATATATATATATATATATATATATATATATATATATATATATTATAAACTCTGCACTGTCGATTCTAGCAATCTGTTGGCTCAAGTAGTTGATATACTGCTTGTTCCTGGCAGTCTGTTGGCTCAAGTAGTTGATACATTGCTTGTCTCTGCCATTCTTCTGGTCTAAGTAGCTGGTACACTGTTCCTATCAAGTATCATTCTATTGTCTATTTACTCTTGTATCAACATATGCAATATACACTGTGTGACAAATTGTCTGACAGCAGCAGTCAGCACAGTGTACAAAACTAATTAACTTGTCTGACAGCAGCAGTCAGCATACAGTTTAAAAAGTTAGTTGCATATCCTCTACAGGACAAAGCAGTCAACACCATAATTTTTCAGCTGTTTGTGACCCATTGGCAAGTTTACATTCAGTAGTTTGCCATTGCTTTCTGAACAACTGGCACTCATACCATTTCATGAAAAACTAACGCAAGGCGGTCTGTTGCCAAATCACCCACAACTGTGTTTCGAATGCGGTATGCTGGATTATGAACTGCATCTGTAACCACTTCGCCACAGAGCCGGCCAGCATACAGTACAGATGCTATATGAGTATTTCACCTCCAATGCCTTACTGTGGGTTAGATCCCAAATCTCCTGGTTGACAGACCATTATTCTAACCACTTGGTCACCCACTCCTCAGTGGGTCTGAAACTAAGCTATAAACCTATGGTGAAATATATGATCATCAACCAAAATCTGATGTGGTGCATGCTAACATTTGACCTAAATCATGAGCCCCAACCATTCTTTGTGTTTACAGGTTGAAGAATACATGAAAGAAGTGTGTGTGTGTGTGTGGGGGGGGGGGGGGGAGAAGAGGAAGACCATGTATCTTGTGGCTGGGCATCATCAGATGGACTGGAAGAACTCTATCGGAGCACCTCGGGAAAGGAGGTGTTGGAGACTCTGCAGTGACCCTTCAATACACAGATGGTACTGGCTGATGAGGCTTGATGCAGACATGTATGACAAGCCTCTAAAACTTGCGATACTTGTGTGACCAGCTGCTAACACTAGTGTGACCAGCTGCTAAAATGTGTGCGCCCAGGTGCTAACACTGTTGAGACTTGTGTAACCAGCTGCTAAAATGTGTGCGCCCAGGTGCTAACACTGTTGAGACTTGTGTAACCAGCTGCTAAAATGTGTGCGCCCAGGTGCTAACACTGTTGAGACTTGTGTAACCAGCTGCTAAAATGTGTGCGCCCAGGTGCTAACACTGTTGAGACTTGTGTAACCAGCTGCTGAGACTTGTGTGACCAGCTGCTGAGACTTGTGTGACCAGCTGCTAAAATTTGTGGTTTTGCATGACCAGCTGCTAAAACTTGTGAGACTTGGTGGAAACTAAAATTTTGACTGGCTTGACTAACTCAACCATTTCTTGTTTCTTCACAAGCCTGGCCTGGCCACGTGGCTCCATCACTAGCGAGATCTCCACACTGCATGACTCTGGAAACAACAATGAAGATAACATATACATTCACACTTCATCATCTTAAATGCAGCAACACCGATACATTAGCATAATCAATCTGGACTGACCAAAACCTCTCTTCAGTTCCCCATGGAGTAGCCAGGAAACAGAGACTGGATAGTTTGGTTTGGTTTGGTTGTTGGTAAAGGAAGGCTTCCACTGGACATGTATATCTCTAAAGTGTTCCCATAGATCTCTAGCACAGTTCACATAGTCCACTGGACATGTATATCTCTAAAGTGTTCCCACAGATCTCTAGCACAGTTCACATAGTCCACTGGACAAGTATATCTCTAAAGTGTTCCCACAGATCTCTAGCACAGTTCACATAGTCCACTGGACATGTATATCTCTAAAGTGTTCCCATAGATCTCTAGCACAGTTCACATAGTCCACTGGACATGTATATCTCTAAAGTGTTCCCATAGATCTCTAGCACAGTTCACATAGTCCACTGGACATGTATATCTCTAAAGTGTTCCTACAGATCTCTAGCACAGTTCACATAGTCCACTGGACATGTATATCTCTAAAGTGTTCCCATAGATCTCTAGCACAGTTCACATATTCCACTGGACATGTATATCTCTAAAGTGTTCCAATAGATCTCTAGCACAGTTCACATATTCCACTGGACATGTATATCTCTAAAGTGTTCCCATAGATCTCTAGCACAGTTCACATATTCCACTGGACATGTATATCTCTAAAGTGTTCCCATAGATCTCTAGCACAGTTCACATAGTCCACTGGACATGTATATCTCTAAAGTGTTCCCATAGATCTCTAGCACAGTTCACATAATCCACTGGACATGTATATCTCTAAAGTGTTCCCATAGATCTCTAGCACAGTTCACATAGTCCACTGGACATGTATATCTCTAAAGTGTTCCCATAGATCTCTAGCACAGTTCACATAGTCCACTGGACATGTATATCTCTAAAGTGTTCCCACAGATCTCTAGCACAGTTCACATAGTCCACTGGACATGTATATCTCTAAAGTGTTCCCATAGATCTCTAGCACAGTTCACATAGTCCACTGGACATGTATATCTCTAAAGTGTTCCCATAGATCTCTAGCACAGTTCACATAGCCCACTGGACATGTATATCTCTAAAGTGTTCCCATAGATCTCTAGCACAGTTCACATAGTCCACTGGACATGTATATCTCTAAAGTGTTCCCACAGATCTCTAGCACAGTTCACATAGTCCACTGGACAAGTATATCTCTAAAGTGTTCCCACAGATCTCTAGCACAGTTCACATAGTCCACTGGACATGTATATCTCTAAAGTGTTCCCATAGATCTCTAGCACAGTTCACATAGTCCACTGGACATGTATATCTCTAAAGTGTTCCCATAGATCTCTAGCACAGTTCACATAGTCCACTGGACATGTATATCTCTAAAGTGTTCCTACAGATCTCTAGCACAGTTCACATATTCCACTGGACATGTATATCTCTAAAGTGTTCCCATAGATCTCTAGCACAGTTCACATATTCCACTGGACATGTATATCTCTAAAGTGTTCCCATAGATCTCCAGCACAGTTCACATATTCCACTGGGCATGTATATCTCTAAAGTGTTCCCATAGATCTCTAGCACAGTTCTCATAGTCCATAGCACCAGTGAAGTTCTTAGTATGCATTTACCTGAACCACACACACTATAAATATTCTTGTTGTGGGTAGGTTTTCTCATTCTGAAATGTAACCTGGGCAGCAGCCTACTCGACCCACTTTTTCTATTTCCAACTGCCAAGAGTTTTGTAGCATGCACACAGGTCCTCCTTGCCTTCCACTCATGTCCCAGAGTATAACTAACACAGAGAGGAACAGCTATTTGGGTGATGAAGTCTACCATGTACCAAGTACTTGACACATGTGGTACACACAACAAGTTTGCCTGTGTACTGGCAATACCATTTCTCCTCACTAGCAACCATTGCCTCTGTATCAGACAGGGAGAGTAGTATCAGCAGGAGAATAAAATAACTTACACAAATTTATAATATTACATAGTAATCAGGAGCACTCTGAGATTTAAAAAAAAAAAAACAATACATATTGAAACAAAGAAGACATAAACTAATTGTATAATTGAAATGAATGTCTGGATGAAGGCAATAAACACATGCTCATGTGAACATGAACACAGAAACAGACACTAGCACTGTTTCCCAATCCCCTCACAATCTGCTGAACAGATCGTCGATCCTTCACCAGTTCCACTGCCTCCTGATTTATGTCCAGCATGTCTGTAATGTCCTGTGACCACTACCTCATGATTTATGTCCAGGATGTCTGTAATATGCTGTGACCACTGCCTCTTCTTCCTGCAACTATCACTGTTCCTTCTAAACCTCCATGACATTTAACATGGCCACAGAATTTCAGTGTCCGGGACATGGTGCTGTTTATGGGCCAGTTGGTGTCCATTTTCACATCTGGAGAACATCAGTACTTGCCTTCTTCTTGATTCAGGCTATTTTAAGAATTTTTCTTGATTCAGGCTATTCTCAGAATTCTTCTTGATTCAGGCTATTCTCAGAATTCTTCTTGATTCAGGCTATTCTCAGAATTCTTCTTGATTCAGGCTATTCTCAGAATTCTTCTTGATTCAGGCTATTCTCAGAATTCTTCTTGAACATTCAAGTTCAGGAATGGATAAGAGCACTCCTTCTAACACATCTGGTGTGCTGATGCCGAGGTAGCAGGTGTAACCCCCTACACTGGTCAGTTGGACTAAAATGTTGACTTCTCGTCCTTGACTTGGGGATGTAAATTACAAGTACCTCTGAAGTCAAGAGTGGGTTTGCCTGATGGCGAGGGACACTGGTAATAGGGAAAGCTAATTCACACACAAAAATCAGTCCAGTGCACTACAAGATTTCCTATGTAATATGTGTACAGGATTAGAACCGACCAATCATTTCTCTTCTTTAAATGTGTGTGAATATACTGGACACAGCATTACGGTCTGGTGTGTTTGTTATTTGACCTATGCTGGTTTAATATAAAATTATGAGACTTGTAGTTCTATCTCAATGGTTTGATACGAATTCTGTCCATATTCCATAGTTGTAGGTTCATGTGTATGCTAGACATGACTAATGAAGACACTTTTTTTTTTTTTTTGGAGTGTCTAGTAGGTCATGCATCGAAGTACACTTGGTCCTGCAGCGAGGCGCTGTCGTCATTTGGAGGTGACAGGTTCGATCCCAGTCAGTAACTATATAGCTTTTATGTTGTCTAGTTCGTCCTCTAATCTCTACTTCTTTTTTCTCCATCTATGAATGCCAAATAATACTATGTGTTTAAATATTGAGCCAAACACACTACTGGCAACTCTGATCGTATTCCAGTACGAACCTAAGGCCTTGTCCACGTCTATATGGAAGCACTAGACTCGAGTTTTACTCTCGTTTGAGCTCGTCAGTAGTATATATCCTTGACTGGACCCGGGATCAAACCCAGATCACTGGCTTGCAAGGCGGATGTGTAAACACTAGACCACGCTGCACACACTAGAAGCGACCAAATTATCACACTAGAATATCCCACCGTCACCCATCGTAGGCTATAGCTCAGAATTTGCCGACCGCGCGACTGACATCCGTCAATCAATGTGGCCCCGAATGATCAGGACTTCTCGACTGGCATGGCACACCAAGCTGCCTAAAGTCCAGCAATCAATAATCAAACTGATTGTTTTTTAAAAGCCAAATACTATTTGTGTTTATTTATGGACTGTTTCAGTGGCCTCAAAGGGTTCGCCAATTGTTTTCCTATGCACTACAAGTAGAAGCACGTGTATGGACAGTGCTTCAATTCAAAGTGAGCGAGCGCAGTAACAAACAATTCAAGTTCAAAAGGAACGCCAATTTGAAAAATATCAGTTGACGGTCGATCATCTATGTATTCTCCAGACTTAGCACCTTCAGAAGAAGAAGAGTAAGAAGAAAATAGTGAAGAAGAAATTATGATAATTGAAAAATAAAATATTGTCTGACCTGACCACAAAGCGTGAGACATGACAGCTTCTGTCTCCAGCCGATGTTTGAGGCTGGTGATCCTGGTCCAGGCTGAGGCTGTTGGGGCAACAAGCTGACTTTGCTGGTCTGGGTACTTCACCTGTGGGTGACAATACAGATATCACTGACAATAAGGCTTGCAATACTGGATAGTGTCATCTCATCTGGTACACTAGACAGTTTCAGTAGTTACACATGCAGTAAAACCAGAATGCTTCACATCACGTTGATAAATGTCGCAGCAAAACCACAGTTATCTCAGATCATGTGGTTAACAATGGCAGCAAAACCACAATATCTCTCATCACATGTTAAATATGGCAGCAAAACCACAGCATCTCAATCATGTGGTTAAATATGGCAGCAAAACCACAGCATCTCACATCATGTGGTTAAATATGGCATCAAAACCTTAGTATCTCACATCACGTGGTTAAACATGGTAGTCAAGCCACAGTTAAAACATGCCAGTAAACAATAACCAAGTATTAACTCAAGAGATACTCTTATAAACATGAAAATTAATACAATATAGAATATCACAGAAAACAAGACACAATTTATGGTCACAGGCTCTAAAGAGAACCAGGTTAGTAGATGAGGTGAGTATGGAAGAATGCTGGCAGCAGGTTAAAAGCATTGGAAAGAAATCATGTCTCTGCACACAAAAAAATGAATTCATAAAGCACGGATAATGCCTGCGCCCTTTAACAAAATCGAAGAACAGAAAATAACAAAGCAAATTTAAACAATAGCAAAATATGAGCTACTAATATCAGAAAACACGAAAATACGCAGAAGAATAAAAAAAAAGGTTAGGAAACGGATAAGGGCAGATAAAAGACAATATTTAGATGGCCTAGCATGAGAGGCATAAGTAGCAGCAGCAATAGAAAGCCGCAGAGACTTTTACAGTTAAAAAAGCTAGTTGGAGGATCTAGCAGTCTTGACTGCTAAATCTAGAATTTTTGGCTGTTTGTGATTTCTTGGCATATGTTCAATAGTTTACTACTGCCGGTCTCCCTGGCGTAGGAAGTTAAGGACGTTGTTCGTAATCCCATATACTCTCGTACGAAACACAGCTACGCAAGCTTCGGCAGCGGATCGCGTCGCGTTGGCTACTTACGGAGGTATATGAGCCGGTTGTTCAGAAAGCAATGGCAAACTACTGAACGTAAAACTTGTCAAGGCATGAACAGCAGCTGAAAAATGCTGGTGTTAACTGCAATGTCCTGTAACAGGATATGTGGAGGGAAAAAAGTTTTCTACTGCTTTCTGAACAGTAGGCATTGTATGAAAAAAGAACGTAAGGCTTCAAATTCAACTACAGCTGTGTTTCGAACTTGGTATGCAGGATTAAGAATTGCATCTGTAACTCCTTCACCACAGAGTACTTTTATAGTACCACACGGAAAATAGCAGGAACATATAATTAACAAAGAGAACTGTTCATAAACAGCTATGCAAATATTTTCACCAACATTACAGATCAAATGGCAGTGTTTTGAATAACTACGGTAAGTATAGATATTCATTTAAATCTTCATAGCATATAAATGTTGTATGTCAAGCTATCCACAGAAAGCATTTGTTCATGCACTCAGATCACCAATTTCAGTTATGGAAAACATTGAACCCGGGCCTCCATACATTCTAGATACCATTGTTTGTAGCATCCTGTGGGTGATGTCTATGGATCTTTCTTAGAACGCACTCAACATTCATGAAAATATAGCAACGTATATAGGAACTGTACAGTACAATTATATAGGAACTGTACAGTACAATTATATAGGAACTGTACAGTACAATTATATAGGAACTGTACAGTACAATACAGATATCCAAATACTCGTAGAATATGTTCTAATTCATGGAATAAAACATAGCAAACTACACAGGAAGTGGGTGAGCTGTGGTAGAGCAGTGGCTAGCCTACCAGCCTGGTGGTTATGTGTTTGAATCCCCACCCAGATATATCTGTAAACTTGACCTGAGCTCCCAGGTTGACCCAACCTACACTGAGTACCAGGAAATGTTCTGGGAAGTCAAGGCAGCCAGTGTGAGACTGACCACATTGCTTATGGAGTGCTGACGGGAGTTTATATATATAAACATCGTGAGAGTGCCCGATCATGGGCTTCATATATATATATATATATATATATATATATATGCAATATTCCTCCAGGCGTTGGAAAGGGATTCTTTACTTCACATAGGAAATGTATCCTGGAATACTGTTATCAAAATACTCATAGGATGGTTTTGATACATAAATTACAATGACGTAGGGAAACAATGCTGCAACTGTTTTATCATAGGATGTTTTTTATACATAAATTAAAATGTTTTAAATGAGGTAAGGAAATAATGCTGCAGTCGTTATCCAAACTGGGGGGGGGGGGGGGGGGGGGGGAGGGTTTACAGGGAGAGGACTGACTTCCCTACACCGTGTTTTATCCTGCATGGTTCGGTCTGCGGCATAGTGGCCTGTCAAAAGCTTGGCATGGGAGTCTCCAACAAAATTTTGCTCAAGAACCAGAAACAAACTTACAACCTTTGGAGCACAAGGCAGGCAGCTGAATTACTCTGCCACAGGGGGGGGGGGGGGGGGGAGAGAGAGAAAGACCCCCCTCCCCTCCCCCCAGTTATCCAAATATTGTCACAAATAGAACATATCTGTTCTCAATACATATGTGTGCTGCATACATGTCAGTATTCATAACTGACACAAATGCTCAATTTCAGTTTGAGGTTATCAAAAATGACATAAAAGAGATTCACTGACAGTTATACAGCCAGTTCACTGACCTTAATATTCAAGACTAGACAATCAATGAAAGGAATGTAAGTAGTAAATATTAAACAAGTCAGAAGTTGTATGAATCACGAGACTTTTAAGACACAAGTAAACAGTGTTATGTCAGAAAACAAATATCAAATAACAAGCGAACCACTCAAGATCGTCATAAGATTTCAGGAAACAAAGATGAAACAAGTGAAACACTTAGATCATCACAGACAAATGGAAAAGGTAAGGCCAGACAGAAGAAACTAACCCAACAATACACAATCATATCCAGGGGGAATCACCAGTTTGTGCCACCCCAATAAAGCCATCAATGGGGAAATCTCACTCCACAAAAATGAACAGAATGCCACATGGGACCTGACAGGACGCTGCACAGACAGCAAAAATGGATCATCATGTTATGAAATGAAAATGGATGTCTTCACTATATGAATACTTTAACTCTCTGTGTCCTGACAGTTGTTGCTTTAACTCTTTCTGCCCCAAGCCATTGTTGCTTAACTTAACAAAAAGCAAAGGACCCCTTTCCTCACATTGAGGTGTTTTGAGTTGAGCCAAGAACCCACATCACTGAACTCGGGACATTCCCACACGTGCTCCATCCTCAACTTCACAGGCCAGAAAAAAACAGTCCCAATACTAATGATACCAGTAGCAGTCTGATTGTGTCTGCCTGGCCTTTCCTGAGTCTTAAGTGTCAATCAGATCCTCTGGTCACTCTCTGCAGCATCATTATCTCCAGGCCATCATGACCTACCTGTTTTTCTGCACTATATACACAATCCCATAGTCCCCAATCATGTCTGCCTGATCATATCATGATATCATACATAACATACAAACAATACGTGATGTCAGCCCTATATTTTAAATGTAAACACCATGGGGTCAATATGGTATTGGTCATCTCTACTGCCCAGAACATATCTTCACATCCACCTGAGACTGGGTCGACCCAGTTGCCCCTCATGGCTGGATATTTCAGCTTGTGACCAGCAGTCCAGCTACTAGCTAGTGTGCTGCCTACTCTCTAACTCAGTGACTGCTTTGGCTGGATATTTCAGCTTGTCCAGCTACTAGCTAGTGTGCTGCCTACTCTCTAACTCAGTTACTGTTTTGGCTGGATATTTCAGCTTGTCCAGCTACTAGCTAGTGTGCTGCCTACTCTCTAACTCAGTGACTGCTTTGGCTGGATATTTCAGCTTGTCCAGCTACTAGCTAGTGTGCTGCCTACTCTCTAACTCAGTGACTGCTTTGGCTGGATATTTCAGCTTGTCCAGCTACTAGCTAGTGTGCTGCCTACTCTCTAACTCAGTGACTGCTTTGGCTGGATATTTCAGCTTGTCCAGCTACTAGCTAGTGTGCTGCCTACTCTCTAACTCAGTGACTGCTTTGGCTGGATATTTCAGCTTGTCCAGCTACTAGCTAGTGTGCTGCCTACTCTCTAACTCAGTTACTGCTTGAACAAACATGATTTGTTTTTGTGCATTCGCTCACTTTGAACTCAAGCGTAGTCCACACACATGCTACTACTTCTTGTGAATTGGACGAATTTTTGTGTGTGAATTAGCTTTCCCTGTTACTGAACATTCTCCCACAGATGTGGCACATTGCACTGACTGCTACTGAACATTCTCCCACAGATGTGGCACACTACACTGACAGCTACTGAACATTCACCCACAGATGTGGCACATTGCACTGACTGCTACTTAACATTCACCCACAGATGTGGCACACTACACTGACAGCTACTGAACATTCTCCCACAGATGTGGCACATTGCACTGACTGCTACTTAACATTCACCCACAGATGTGGCACACTACACTGACAGCTACTGAACATTCTCCCACAGATGTGGCACACTACACTGACAGCTACTGAACATTCTCCCACAGATGTGGCACACTGCAGTGACAGCTACTGAACATTCTCCCACAGATGTGGCACAGACCACTGACTGCTACTGAACATTCACCCACAGATGTGGCACACTGCAGTGACAGCTACTGAACATTCTCCCACAGATGTGGCACACTACACTGACAGCTACTGAACATTCACCCACAGATGTGGCACACTACACTGACAGCTACTGAACATTCTCCCACAGATGTGGCACACTACACTGACAGCTACTGAACATTCTCCCACAGATGTTGCACACTACACTGACAGCTACTGAACATTCTCCCACAGATGTGGCACACTACACTGACAGCTACTGAACATTCACCCACAGATGTGGCACACTACACTGACTGCTACTGAACATTTTCCCACAGATGTGACACACTACACTGACAGCTACTGAACATTCTCCCACAGATGTAGCACACTGCACTGACTGCTACTGAACATTCTCCCACAGATGTGGCACACTGCACCGACTGCTACTGAACATTCTCCCACAGATGTGGCACACTGCACTGACAGCTACTGAACATTCTCCCACAGATGTGGCACACTGCACTGACAGCTACTGAACATTCTCCCACAGATGTGGCACACTACACTGACAGCTCTACTGAACATTCTCCCACAGATGTGGCACACTGTAGAGACCAGGTCAAGTTGCCACCAGCCTCATCCACTTATATTCACCTCCTTCTGTGGACAATTAGGGCTTCATCATACTTTCAGATCCTCATATAGTTTCAGATCTTCATATAATCTGATTCTACAAATCTGAAGTCTAATCAATTGTAAGAGTAATGCGGCAACTCAAAATTAACATAATTAGCTCTTCAAAACAGAATATATGCTGACATATTCAGCTTGCCGCATGCATAAAGTTGTTATTGCTAAGATGACACACAAGAAAATACAGCTGAGTTCAGAAACTTCGTTGTCGACATTAATCACAAAATAATGAATATTCCTCACTCCCGGGAATTAGAAATTCTATACAATACATGCACAACAAAAACAGCAATTTTTTGTAAGCAGTTTCTGAGCAATCCGGCCAGTAATGAACCAATTATCACATGCTTTTGGTAATCTTGTTGGACATTTCAGGAGCAGGGCTTTATCATTTCCATGACACTGATACTTTTTGTACGTTTGTAAAGGATTTTGTGTAAAGTGTATTTTTATATAATATAAAAATAAGTTTATGTAATTATTAATATGGCATTAGATAATGAGCAGGATAGATTATGTTGTTTAATGTGGACATTAGATATTTTAGGTTCAGGTGTTATATGTGAACATTATATATTGTAGAGTGTTATTCAGCTGTTAGATGTGGACATTAGATATTTTACGTTCAGTTGTTGGATGTGGACATTAGATACTGTAGAGTGGGATTCAGCTGTTGGATGTGGACATTAGATATTGTAGAGAGAGGTTCAGTTGTTTGATGTGGGCATTAGATATTGTAGAGAGAGGTTCAGTTGTTGGATGTGGATATTAGATATTGTAGAGAGAGGTTCAGTTGTTGGATGTGGACATTAGATACTGTGGAATGAGGTTCAGTTGTTGGATGTGGACATTAGATATTGTAGAGAGAGTGGTTCAGTTAATAAATGTGGGCTTTAGAAATTGGAGAGAGAGATTAAGTTGTTGGATGTGGACATCAGATATTCTAGAGAGAGGTTTATTTGTTATATAAGAACATTAACTATTGTAGAGAGAGGTTCAGTTGTTGAATGTGAACATTAGATATTGGAGAGAGAGGTTCAGTTGTTGGATGAGGACATTAGATATTGTAGAGTGAGGTTCAGTTGTTGGATGAGGACATTAGATATTGCAGAGAGAGATTCAGTTGTTGGATGTGGACATTAGATATTGTAGAGAGAGATTTAAATGTTAAATATGGACATTAAATATTGTAGAGATAGGTTCAGTTGTTGGATGTGAACATCATATACTGTAGAGAAGTTTAGTCGTTAGATGAAGACATGATTTTGTATGGGAGAGCTTCAGTTCATCATCATGAACATCATCATGTGACTTGGCATGGGCAATCATGTGTCTCCACACACTACCATCTCTAACAGTATGTACCAATTTATGGCATGGGCAATCATGTGTCTCCACACACTACCATCTCCAACAGTATGTACCAATTTATGGCATGGGCAATCATGTGTCTCCACACACTACCATCTCTAACTGTATGTACCAATTTATGGCATGGGCAATCATGTGTCTCCACACACTACCATCTCTAACAGTATGTACCAATTTATGGCATGGGCAATCATGTGTCTCCACACACTACCATCTCTAACAGGATGTACCAATTTATGGCATGGGCAATCATGTGTCTCCACACACTACCATCTCCAACAGTATGTACCAATTTATGGCATGGGCAATCATGTGCCTCCACACACTACCATCTCCAACAGTATGTACCAATTTATGGCATGGGCAATCATGTGTCTCCACACACTACCATCTCCAACAGTATGTACCAATTTATGGCAAGGGCAATCATGTGTCTCCACACACTACCATCTCTAACAGTATGTACCAATTTATGGCATGGGCAATCATGTGTCTCCACACACTACCATCTCCAACAGTATGTACCAATTTATGGCATGGGCAATCATGTGTCTCCACACACTACCATCTCCAACAGTATGTACCAATTTATGGCATGGGCAATCATGTGTCTCCACACACTACCATCTCTAACAGTATGTACCAATTTATGGCATGGGCAATCATGTGTCTCCACACACTACCATCTCCAACAGTATGTACCAATTTATGGCATGGGCAATCATGTGTCTCCACACACTACCATCTCTAACAGTATGTACCAATTTATGGCATGGGCAATCATGTGTCTCCACACACTGCCATCTCCAACAGTATGTACCAATTTATGGCATGGGCAATCATGTGTCTCCACACACTACCATCTCTAACAGTATGTACCAATTTATGGCATGGGCAATCATGTGTCTCCACACACTACCATCTCTAACAGGATGTACCAATTTATGGCATGGCATGGGCAATCATGTGTCTCCACACACTATCATCTCTGATGACAGTATGTACCAATTTATGGCATGGGCAATCATGTGTCTCCACACACTACCATCTCCAACAGTATGTACAAATTTATGGCATGGGCAATCATGTGTCTCTCACACTACCATCTCCAACAGTATGTACCAATTTATGGCATGGGCAATCATGTGTCTCCACACACTACCATCTCCAACTGTATGTACCAATTTATGGCATAGGCAATCATGTGTCTCTCACACTACCATCTCCAACAGTATGTACCAATTTATGGCATGGGCAATCATGTGTCTCCACACACTACCATCTCCAACAGTATGTACCAATTTATGGCATGGGCAATCATGTGTCTCTCACACTACCATCTCCAACAGTATGTACCAATTTATGGCATGGGCAATCATGTGTCTCTCACACTACCATCTCCAACAGTATGTACCAATTTATGGCATGGGCAATCATGTGTCTCCACACACTACCAACACTACCATCTCCAACAGTATGTACCAATTTATGGCATGGGCAATCATGTGTCTCCACACACTACCATCTCCAACAGTATGTACCAATTTATGGCATGGGCAATCATGTGTCTCCACACACTACCATCTCTAACTGTATGTACCAATTTATGGCATGGCATGGGCAATCATGTGTCTCCACATACTACCATCTCCAACAGTATGTACCAATTTATGGCATGGGCAATCATGTGTCTCCACACACTACCATCTCCAACAGTATGTACAAATTTATGGCATGGGCAATCATGTGTCTCCACACACTACCATCTCTAACTGTATGTACCAATTTATGGCATGGCATGGGCAATCATGTGTCTCCACATACTACCATCTCTAACAGTATGTACCAATTTATGGCATGGGCAATCATGTGTCTCCACACACTACCATCTCCAACAGTATGTACCAATTTATGGCATGGGCAATCATGTGTCTCCACACACTACCATCTCCAACAGTATGTACCAATTTATGGCATGGGCAATCATGTGTCTCCACACACTACCATCTCCAACAGTATGTACCAATTTATGGCATGGGCAATCATGTGTCTCCACACACTACCATCTCTAACTGTATGTACCAATTTATGGCATGGCATGGGCAATCATGTGTCTCCACACACTACCATCTCTAACAGTATGTACCAATTTATGGCATGGGCAATCATGTGTCTCCACACACTACCATCTCCAACAGTATGTACCAATTTATGGCATGGGCAATCATGTGTCTCCACACACTACCATCTCCAACAGTATGTACCAATTTATGGCATTGGCAATCATGTGTCTCCACACACTACCATCTCCAACAGTATGTACCAATTTATGGCATGGGCAATCATGTGTCTCCACACACTACCATCTCCAACAGTATGTACCAATTTATGGCATTGGCAATCATGTGTCTCCACACACTACCATCTCCAACAGTATGTACCAATTTATGGCATTGGCAATCATGTGTCTCCACACACTACCATCTCCAACAGTATGTACAAATTTATGGCATGGGCAATCATGTGTCTCCACACACTACCATCTCCAACAGTATGTACCAATTTATGGCATGGGCAATCATGTGTCTCCACATACTACCATCTCCAACAGTATGTATCAATTCATGTACTGACACCTTTTAGTGCCATGAGGCAAGGCTTTCTTGTTGCTTTCCACTATCTCTATTTGCCCAAATATGTCCAGGTGTTACAACATACCTCAATTTTTCTCTTCTTATCTCATCTCATCATGTTCCTCTTGTATCTTGCGGTGTCGAGGTGAAGTACAAACAGCGGAAGAGTGCATGCTTATGGGCTTCATGTATCGATATTCCCATGTTATTCCATGCGTCCATCGTTTACGTGGTCGGCCTCTTCCTCTGTACATCATTGCTTGTTGTGGTATACTGTTAGTTGGTAACCTACTTGCATAGCCAAACCATTTGACTTGCTGCCTTCTAATAAAATCTAGCGCAGCTATAACCCCCACTTTAGTCCTGATATCTTCATTTCTGATCTTATCTCTTCTTGATACATTGAGTATTCTTCTCAGGAATCTCATTTTTGATGTGATTTTTCTTTTCTCTTTTTCTGTCATTGTCCAGGTTTGGCATTGGTAACATAAAGTTGGTAGGAAGATTGTGTTGTAAAGTGCTTTCTTAGTAGTTATTGAGACATGTTTGTTCTTTACTTTTGGTGCCATTTGTCCAATGAGATGGTTTGCCTTATTGCATCTATTTTCGATCTCGTCTTCTGATTTGCCATTTGATGGTATTATACTTCCTAGGTACTTGAAACTCTTTACTTGTTTCAAGGGATGTTTGTTTGGGTGAATCGTTGTTGCTTTTTCTTCTTTAATTATAGTCAATACCTCTGTTTTACTTGTGCTAATTTTCATGTTATGTTCCCTACACATTTCGTTTAGACTATTCATGTGGTCTTGTAATAGCTTCTGATTTTGCTATTGGTGCTTGCTCGTCCGCACACAGGAGTTCTCTAAGGTTAGATTTGCAGATGGTTCTTCTTCTGTGTTCTCGTCATGCGGTGTTCTTGCGGTCTCTGTTTGGCTGGGTTTTTTTTAAACATATTTTGTCTATATCTATATCTATAAAACAGAATGTATGTATATGGGTGGGTGGGGATGTATTGGATGCGTTCAATAACGGTGCATCCGATTGAGATGAAATTTTCTACACGTCTTCTTTTCATTCCTGTGCAGGCAACTGTCATAGTTTTTTAGTGTAGAATCAACTATTTACTTACTAAAATTTAATAATTAAATTACATGACTTAACATAAGAAAAAATATATAAAGGGACATAACTTTTAGTAGCATTGTTATATCTTAGGTTAAGTCCCCTGGCTATAGATAGATAGATAGATAGATAGATAGATAGATAGATAGATAGATAGATAGATAGATAGATCTGACCCGATAGAGAGAGAGGGTGGGATAGATGGAGGGAGAGACGGACGGGCAGGCAGACAGACAGACAGACAGACAGATAGATAGACAGCCGGGCCGGGTCGTCAGACAGACAGACAGTCAGGAACGGGAACTTATATGACTACTTATATGAATTAAATGAGATGCTCCCCATCAGGGGCTGGGCGAAGCCGGGCTGGGTCAGACAGACAGACAGATAGACAGACAGACAGATAGTCGGGAACGGGAGCTTATATGACTACTTATATGAATTAAATGAGATGCTCCCCACCAGGAGCTGGGCGAAGCCGGGCCGGGTCAGACAGACAGACAGACAAACAAGCAGACAGACAGACAGATAGATAGATAGATCCCCGCCAGGGCCTGGGTGAAGCCGGGCCGGGTCAGCTAGTATGTTATAAACAAGAGAGGGGACAGGACACAACCTTGTCGTACACCGGATCTTCTCTTCTTATAATGTGGCCAAAAACTTATTTAGTCTCTTTCTGATGTTTGTAATAAGTTGCCTTTGGTCATTTCGTGTTTTAGCCTCTTTAAAAACATGTAGATAACTCATGTTGGCTGTCCAAGGAATGTCCAGCATATGGATATGAAATTAGGAATCAATAGCGTAGCACTTGTGACACCACATGTGCTCTGTCCCCTTCTTGAGTAGCCAACCAAGAGTTTCCACACTGATGGTCCCAGTGGCTGCCTGACTGAACGTCTGTCTGCATGTTTCCCTAGGCAATGGATGTCATCCAGACCATCAGCTCCACTCCTACTACCCACCCTCTCCAGGTGTAATTCCTCTGTTTGCTGCACTGTCCACTGAATCCAGATGACCCATCTATCCATTCATGTAAATTATCACATGACTAAGGCATGAGTTGTCACTTATCAGCTGCTGCACAGATGCCTCTGTCTCACCAGCTGTCCCTTTACGACACCATATATGCCCAATGTAACTATCACTCTATGTAAGAGTGCCTTGCTTGCCACAGAGCAGGTGCCCGGATTACATCATAGAAAAGATGTGAAGAAGTCTAGAAGACAAAAGTTCAGAGAAAACTAAGGGACAGAAGTTGACAACGGAGAAACGTCACGCTGACGTAATCTTGACAACAAAAACAGACGTTCTGGGGTTCTCAATATGAAAAGTCGTGCATTTGAATTCTTGAGCAAATTTGTGTGGCTACGGAATGGTTGGCAATATATCAGTGGCTATTGAGTTAATAACAGCTAGAAGTATGTCACCAAAGATTAGTAACGCCACGGATTCACGAACGACGGGCAGAACCTAGACAGGATCGGATTGGTATAGCAGCGAAGACAGCCTGTGTGAACGAAAGAAGGAGAGGTCTAGAAGAGTAATGATAATGGCGAACTTATAACAGGTTTGAATAGATCATCTTAGTGTACATAAAACTTAAATGCCCGCCCTGGTAATAACAGGCCGTTTAAGAGTACCATAGAAGATATTTATTGTAACTATGTCAGCTGCCAGATTAAAGCAGTGTTAGCTTTGTGAACTCAGAGGTTGCTTTATCTTTTAAAGTTCACTGTTGGCTCGAGTAACTGTTGTCCTCTCTTGGGGGGGGGGGGGGGGGGGGGTGTCTTCATGGCAAAGTGATCAAGCCATCAACCTCATGCTCCTTCAGGTCATGATATTATTTTCAAACAGCATCCTTCCCGCCAACCAGTCCAAATTTTCTTTCTGGAAATCCATGGGATTATTGCTGGAGTTACAGAGTTTAAGTTTTGTACGATGCTCTCGGCAGCAGCTTTCTATTCTACGGAGAGAGGCTTGGCCAGATGGAGTCAAACCTGGTGTAATGAAGTCAATCTTCACCTCTCCATGGGGAAACAGATCATGATCTCCATTGTGCCAGGGACTACAAACACTGCAAGACCACAAGCTAGGTACAGCAATTCCCCATGATGATGGTAGACAATCACAGCCAGGGACTACAAACACTGCAAGATCACAAGCCATGTACAGCAATTCCCCATGATGATGGCAGACAATCACAGCTCATGTCTTGTAACCACCATGAAGAGAGCTCATGACTATGCTTGGAATGAGTGTGCTGCTTACGTAACTGGGTTGAAACTAGGTCATTACTTGTCATTTCTTAAAAACTCACACTGACATAGTTCTAACAACAACCAGCTCTGTGCAAACAACGAAGAGTTACCTGAATCCTGACAGATCTAACATCTGTGATGTTCTCCACCGTGGCCACAACCTTGAGCCCTGCAGTCAGGCCGGCAGCCATCTTGATGGCACTCTCCAGGTTTTCTATGGGCTCTTCTAGCACAGCTTTGGCCTGGCACACACCACGCAGGGGTGGGATGGTGCTGGGACGGAGCATGCTCAAGGCTGTCTGTACAACACTGTGTGTCCCCTGCAGATGTGAGGAGTCAATGAGGTCAAGGTTGGACAGCAGGTGATGGGTGACTGCATCTGTCTGACCCAGCTCAGTGTCCAGTGACCTGTAAAACAATGTTGTTGTGTAATGGTTAGAGCATATGCTTACCAACAAACTGGTGGCGGGTTTGTGTTTTCTTCCAGCCAGTACAACTTGATTCACACTGTGTTTGTACCTGGACACTTCTAGCAATCTTTGACCTCATGTCTGATACAAGTCAAACCCTGGAAATCCTGCACTATTGTGGTCTTCATTCTTTATAGCAGCTCTCTCCAAATACTCTCTCCAAATACTCTCTCCAAATGCTCTCTCCAAATACTCTCTCCAAATACTCTCTCCAAATGCTCTCTCCAAATGCTCTCTCCAAATGCTCTCTCCAAATGCTCTCTCCAAATGCTCTCTCCAAATGCTCTCTCCAAATACTCTCTCCAAATACTCTCTCCAAATGCTCTCTCCAAATGCTCTCTCCAAATACTCTCTCCAAATACTCTCTCCAAATACTCTCTCCAAATACTCTCTCCAAATACTCTCTCCAAATGCTCTCTCCAAATACTCTCTCCAAATACTCTCTCCAAATACTCTCTCCAAATACTCTCTCCAAATGCTCTCTCCAAATACTCTCTCCAAATACTCTCTCCAAATACTCTCTCCAAATACTCTCTCCAAATACTCTCTCCAAATACTCTCTCCAAATACTCTCTTCACGCTTGAACACGTTTGAACCCGTGTTGCCCAACTTCTCTCCATCTGTGATGACTTGCATCTTTCTCTTGTAGGCATTTCATCACACACTAGCACAAAGATGATCTCTCTATCTGTGATGACTTGCATCTTTCTCTTGTAGGCATTTCATCACACACTAGCACAAAGATGATCTCTCTATCTGTGATGACTTGCATCTTTCTCTTGTAGGCATTTCATCACACACTAGCACAAAGATGATCTCTCTATCTGTGATGACTTGCATCTTTCTCTTGTAGGCATTTCATCACACACTAGCACAAAGATGATCTCTCTATCTGTGATGACTTGCATCTTTCTCTTGTAGGCATTTCATCACACACTAGCACAAAGATGATCTCTCTATCTGTGATGACTTGCATCTTTCTCTTGTAGGCATTTCATCACACACTAGCACAAAGATGATCTCTCTATCTGTGATGACTTGCATCTTTCTCTTGTAGGCATTTCATCACACACTAGCACAAAGATGATCTCTCTATCTGTGATGACTTGCATCTTTCTCTTGTAGGCATTTCATCACACACTAGCACAAAGATGATCTCTCTATCTGTGATGACTTGCATCTTTCTCTTGTAGGCATTTCATCACACACTAGCACAAAGATGATCTCTCTATCTGTGATGACTTGCATCTTTCTCTTGTAGGCATTTCATCACACACTAGCACAAAGATGATCTCTCTATCTGTGATGACTTGCATCTTTCTCTTGTAGGCATTTCATCACACACTAGCACAAAGATGATCTTCTCTCCATCTGTGATGACTTGCATCTTTCTCTTGTAGGCATTTCATCACACACTAGCACAAAGATGATCTTCTCTCCATCTGTGATGACTTGCATCTTTCTCTTGTAGGCATTTCATCACACACTAGCACAAAGATGATCTCTCTATCTGTGATGACTTGCATCTTTCTCTTGTAGGCATTTCATCACACACTAGCACAAAGATGATCTTCTCTCCATCTGTGATGACTTGCATCTTTCTCTTGTAGGCATTTCATCACACACTAGCACAAAGATGATCTTCTCTCCATCTGTGATGACTTGCATCTTTCTCTTGTAGGCATTTCATCACACACTAGCACAAAGATGATCTTCTCTCCATCTGTGATGACTTGCATCTTTCTCTTGTAGGCATTTCATCACACACTAGCACAAAGATGATCTCTCTATCTGTGATGACTTGCATCTTTCTCTTGTAGGCATTTCATCACACACTAGCACAAAGATGATCTTCTCTCCATCTGTGATGACTTGCATCTTTCTCTTGTAGGCATTTCATCACACACTAGCACAAAGATGATCTTCTCTCCATCTGTGATGACTTGCATCTTTCTCTTGTAGGCATTTCATCACACACTAGCACAAAGATGATCTTCTCTCCATCTGTGATGACTTGCATCTTTCTCTTGTAGGCATTTCATCACACACTAGCACAAAGATGATCTTCTCTCCATCTGTGATGACTTGCATCTTTCTCTTGTAGGCATTTCATCACACACTAGCACAAAGATGATCTTCTCTCCATCATCATCTTCTTGGCCTGCATGCCGCACGTCATCAGGATATGACCAGAGTTATGACACCAGCTCAGGTTAGTGCCTCATAGACAGCAGTCTATGTCTTCTCAAATGTTGCACTTCCATTGCAGGATGTTGCCATCAACCCCACACCCAGGTGGATGTTTCTAGGCAATTTTACGTTCAGCAGTTTGCCATTGCTTTCTGAATGAGAAGTCAACAAAGTCAAACTGACCAATGTAAGGACTTAGTTAAGCCAAGACCCAATCATATAGCATTGGTAAGCAATTGTCTTTTACTTTTTTTTCTTCACTGCATCTGAGCGATTCTAACTTTTGTGGAGCAATAATTATTGATGACTTTCTTTGGGAATCCTATAAAATAGGACCAGCCTAACCCTTACATGACAAGCAAATCCCAGGAAATAACTCACAAAAAACCTGTCTAACCCAACATACAAAACCCATGAAGTAACCTTGCAGTCTAGCCCCAAGTAGACCCAGCATACAAAACTCATGATAAATCTTAGTCTTACCCCAAGTAGACCCACCATACAAAACCCATGATAAATCTTACAGTCTAACCCCAAGTAGACCCACCATACAAAACCCACGATAAATCTTAGTCTAACGCCAAGCAGACCCAACATACAAAACCCATGGTAAACATGACAGTCTAACCTCAAGCAGACCCAACATACAAAACCCATGATAACTGTTACAGTCTTACCCCAAGCAGACCCAACACCTAACATCCAAGAGATCTTACATTTTAACACCAATAAAAACATACAAAATCAAAAACATAACCTTACAGTTTAATCCCAAGCAGAACCAACATAGAAAACCCAATAAATAACCTTACAGTCTAACCCGAAGCAGAACCAACATTGAAAACCTAGGAGATAGTCTTAGTCTAAAGCTAAGAAAAACATACAAAACGATACACAATCTATGAAATAACCTTAGTCTAACCCCAAGCAGAACCAACAAAGAAAATCTAAGAGGTCTCACATTTTAATGCTGAGGAAACTTACAAAACCCAAGAAATAACCTAACAGTCTACTCCCAAGCAGAACCAACATAGAAAACCCAGGAAGTAACCTTACAGTGTAACTCTAAGGAGAATAAACATCCAAAACTCAAGAAATAACCTTATAATCCAACTCTAAGCAGAGCCAACATACAAAACCCAGGAAATAACCTAACAGTCCAACTCCAAGGAAATCAACTACAAAGCCTACAATTAACATAACAATCTAAATGTAATTAAATCCATTTCTCACATACGCACCTCTTCATGATGGAAACAAACTGCCTGAAGGTTTCACAGGTTCGAATCTTTTCCGCCAGGGATCCTCTGCTAAGAATGACAACCATCTGAAGAGTCAGTGTCTTCAGCTCCAGCTGCCGGACTGTCCACACAAAACTATTGGTCAATCCCAGAAACACTGTCTGAAGTTTAGTGGTCAGTTTGAGGATCTGTTCAGAAATCAAGTTACAGAAGTTGAGTTTTACAAGTCGGCAACTACATAATATGTTATATAATGTGTCCTTACGGGAGTCACCAGGTCACTGACTATCAAACACCAAGTATACAAGTTAGCATACTCCACGGTCGTTGTCTGTCCACTGGAGCACACATATGAATAGACATGATCAGAAATGATGACACAATAAAGCGAGTGGGAGCAATAACAGTAATGGATAATATCACCAGTGAGTCAGGTAATTCAGTCATGTGACAAGACTACCCACAACAACAAACCATAGACAACACTGACACACATACAACATAAAGACAGTAAGAGGCAAACCCCCAACAACTTTGAATTAACCACATTTTGAAGGGAAAAAAAGAAAAAAATAAATAAATACCACCGTATATGTTCTCCTCTTTCACCCTCTATCCCAGTGTTTCCCAACGTGGGGCCCACGCCCCACAGGGGGGCAATTCGACTGTTAAGGGGGGCAATTCGAAAATGGAAGAAATCGACTGAATATAACAAAACGGGGAGACTTGAGACTGAAGTTAACTAAATTGGAACCTGATATAAGATCTCTTTGCAGCAAGCATCAAGCGCAAGGATCTCACTAAATTTAAATAATAAATAATTACTAATAATTAAAATAATATAGAAAAATCTTTCATTAAAATTATTTTGTACTTGAATTTCAGTTCTCCATTATATGTTTTGAAAATTTACTTACTGTGTTTGCTCAATAATTACCTAGTGATTTCTTCCTAAAACCTATCATTCAAGTTTCTTTAGTGAACATTTCAATTTTTGAATATTAAAAATAATGTATATGTTGAGGGGGGGGGGGGGGATATGAATTTTAGAAAGGCTTAAGTGGGGCATGGCACAAAAAAGGTTGGGAAACACTGCTCTATCCCCATTGGGGCTAGGCCCTCAACGACTCACTCCTATCCTTGAGTATCCCTTGCAGCTTCAGCCATGTCATTCCTATGTTATTCATTTGTTCCCACTTCTCTTCTCCGTGTGTTTGTGTCGTCCCCTATTTCTTTTGCCCTGTGGATTCCTGACAAACACCTTTTTATTTATAGACTCTTGTTCATGGTTGGTTGGATTTTGCAGCTGAAGTTTTCCTATGGAGTGGGGAAGCTAGTCCCATGCCCAACCCTCCTTCTTGGCATCTTATGATCATGTATGTACCCAGCACAAAAGTTTTATCCATACAACTGTTCTTAGCCTCACACTAAAAGCTAAACAGGGAAAGTGAACAGAAGAAGTTTTGTGTCTTGCAGTCTTGATAACCAACTAAAAGTGTTAAACAGATGAAGTCAGCTGTGTGCCTTGGACAGCTCAACTCAAATCCACAACAGCTGTTGAAAGCACCCATGAAAAGCAGGTGTCTTTAGAAATTCAATAATTCAGCTCTCAAATCATGTATAGTTTAGACTGCCTTGATGAAGAACTGTGCTACTGACTATGATAACCAGGAGAAGGCTGCTGCTGATCGCTCCGCCTGGCATAGTCAAAATTTCTGCGGCTCTGCCCCCTTTGACAAATCATGAAAACAATGGAAGTGTAAAGAACAAAGTAAAGGATCCCTGTTGACGCATGAAGCTTATTGGTTGCTAGGTCCACATGGGTGTACTGATCAGCACCGCCCACATGTGTGATCATCACTCTATGGGTGATGTGATCTGTACCACACCAGCTGCATTTCTTCCCAGCAAATTTCCTTGTGTCCAATTTAGACTGAGTCGACCTGGGAGTCAAGTTAGAAAAAAAAGTCCCTGCCTTGATTGGGATTTAAATAAATGACCAGTAAACAACAAGCCACCACAATGCTACTGTGGCTCCCAAATGGACGTGTGCTGCATAAACATCAGAAGTCAAGTTATCTGTCTGAACAGCAGTCGACATTCCTCTTCCCTCAATATAACTGGCATTTCCAAGTTCTGATTGGTCTAATCAGCCAGTTCCATTCTGGGATTGATGGATGGCAGCATGGTCCTCTCTAGCAATGATGAACAAACTATATCATTGTTCAGTTTACATCACAAGTTATTCCCGTTTAAACACGTATAAGGACATACATAAAGACTTATGGGCAACCTGAACAAAGTGGCTTTCATTAACTAGGTATTCTGGTAATATAAACACATACACAACGTTGAAACAAATGCCATATAAATGCATACACACAACACTGTAAGATATACAATATACACAAACACATAATATTGTAAAACAATCAATACCTTGTCAACAGCTGAGATTATAGTGTCAGTGTCTGATACACACTGAGATGAATCTTTCACCTGCGTCAGCAACTGAGGACAACCATGTTTTTTCATCAAATTAATCATCGACATGAAATTTTGTGAGATAAATTAACTTTACAGAAAACACACACAAAGTTTTAATATTGCATCAGAAACTATGTAAAATGGTATTCTCCTCAGTCATGGTTCATCATCTCACACGATCACTGTCTTGGATCTGTTCCGTTCTTGTCCCAATTATGTCATGTGACCTTGGCATCCATATATTTATCTCTTTGCCTTCCCCATGATCTCTTCCCCTCATGTTTCCAGTATTTTTCTTTGTAGTTGACTAATTAATCCTGTATGGAAACGCAATTAACTGATTGGTTTATTGACATCAAGAATCATATTTACAGAACTGTCAAACTATTCATTAGTGTTTTAATCTCCTACTTCATATCACAGTAAAAGAGCCTCCAGCTCAGTGCACAAACTCCACGGCACCAGTAAGTAACCCCCATGTTTGTTAACAAGAATCACACATACTAACAAATACTCTTTTGTGATTTGGTTTTCTAATTTTGAAAATGTGCCAGGAAAGAGGCTTATGGATGTGACTCTTTACAAGTTCCACCCACAGATAACTGACGTGCACAAGGGCTTTCCTACACCTTGCCTTTGTCTGAATGACTGTCCTCAACCAGGTTGATCCACTGTTAGCAGGTAGTGAAATTAGTATTGTTAGTATTTCAGATTAAAGCCAGCATTATCCTGGACAAATAAGCAGTTATGAACCGATGATGGTACTTGTCTCAGAAGAATGGGGTGGACTGACAGGTGGCTCAGCTATCCCACAGAAATGCCATATATCTTATGATGAGAGCATCATGCAAATATGAGCCAGTATAAGCTCATGCCACAGGAATAGGATGTGAAATGGACACCTCAGTAACAAACCAAACTGCTAGCTAGCAGGTATCATCAGGACAAAGGACAAATGAGACATCAAACCGCACCCTGGTTCCTCAAAGACAGACAGTGTGAACTGCGGTTAAAACACAGGGACACACAAGTACACACATGTATCTACAGGAAATAGTCATGGTCACTAGCCATCGATTCTGTCAATTTACAAGCCATGGAATCCATCAACTTACTGGCAATGAATCTACCAAAATATTAGCCATCAACTCCACCAGCATACTTGTCATGAATCTGCCAACTTACTAGCCCCCGACTTTATCAACTTACTAGTCACTGACTCCATCAACTTACTAGCCAATGGCTCCATCAACTTACTAGCCACTGACTCCATCAACTTACTAGCCACAGACTCCATCAACTTACTAGCCAATGACTCCATCAACTTACTAGCCACTGACTCCATCAACTTACTAGCCACTGACTCCATCAACTAACTAGCCAATGACTCCATCAACTTACTAGCCAATGACTCCATCAACTTACTAGCCAATGACTCCATCAACTTACTAGACAATGGCTCCGTCAACTTACTAGACAATGACTCCATCAACTTACTAGATAATGACTCCATGAACTTACTAGCCAATGACTCCATCAACTTACTAGCCACTGACTCCATCAACTTACATGGAGTTTATAGGCTACCCACTATTTCATCAGTTTACTAGAAACATCAACCAACAATCATGGACTTCCTCAACTTACTATCCTCTAACCAAACAAACTATGATGAGTTCAGTAATGAGCAACATGTTAAAAGACAAATGTTTACAGAGACAATTTTTGTTACCTTTGTAAACAGCAGTTGTGATTGAAGGTAAGTGCAGGTACAATCAGCCGAGGCTGATGCCCTTTTGTCCAGCTGTTTAATTCTGTCTAAATCTCTGTGGAAATGTGTGACAGCAATGTATTGCATTTATATATATATATATATATATATATATATATATATATATATATATATATATATATATATATATATATATATATATATATACACATCTTGTTTACAAAGCAATGGCAAACTACTGGACATACAATTTCTAGAAAATCAACTTGGGGTTGATTGCAAAGGACAAACACTGCAATGGCACCTTGCCGTTTTGACATCCGATAGTTTGTTACATTGTGCTTCAAAAAGGCATAATAACTACAATCCATGATGGTAGCGAATGTGACTGATCAGACCAATCTGTGTGTTAAATGTTCATCCACAATGGATGCATGTGAACACATGGTCATTTCCACCATCACATGCCATCTTACGTCTCATACGCTCAGTGTTTTACCTATCTGCAATTATTTTCTCCTTTGTCTTTATTCCATTTCTGATCTTTGCCCTCCGTGCAACACGATCAGCTGGTAGTCTTAAATGTGGATAATGTACAAGCCACATCTGGTAATTATGGTGGATAATGTACAAGCCACATCTAATAATAATTGTGGATAATGCATAAACCATATCTGGTAATAATTGTGGATAATGTATAAGCCACATCTGGTAATTTTTTTTTTTTAATGTTGCATATCCTTTACAGGATGTTGCAGTCAACACCAGCATTCTTCAGCTGCTGTTGACGTACTAGGCAAAATTACGCTCAGTAGTTTGCCAATGCTTTCTGAGCGACCGGCTCACATACCCCATAAGTTACCAGCGAGGCGTGAATCACTGCCGATTCTCGCGCAGCTGCGTTACTCACGAGAACATACAGGATTATGGAGAAAAACGTTAACCCCTACGCCAGGGAGACTGGCCATCTGGTAGTAAATGTGGATAATGTACAAGCCACATCTAATAATGATTCTGGATAATATATAAGCCATGTCTGGTAATAATTGTGGATAGTATATAAGCCATATCTGGTAATAATTGTGGATAATGTACAAGCCACATCTGGTAATAAATGTTTAGTTAAGTTTGGTTTAGTTTAGTTGATGGATCAACATCACGGCACACGGGTGTAACCCATAAGTGCTCCTTTCTACTCCTAACTCAAGCCTGAGTCAGGAGAATCTCAGTTCAGTGCACGAACTCCGTAGCACAGGTGAGGATCCTGAAATACTTTGGGTAGATTTTTAACTCGAAATTTTGCCCGGGCAGCGCCGTTAGGCTACACTTTTTCAATTTAAAACTGCCAAGGGATTTTTTATGTGCGCGACAATACACACGAGCGTCCAATCTCACTACCCAGAAACCAGGGGAAATTTTGTTACTAGAAGTCCATGCGAAAAAATCCCGGTCCTCACCGAAGCTTGAGCTTGGACCTCTAGCACTTGAGGCGGACACCAAATCTCGAGACCACTCAGCCACCCGGTAATAAATGTGAATAATGTACAAGCCACATCTGGTAATAATTGTGGATAATGTACAAGCCACATCTGGTAATAATTGTGAATAGTATATAAGCCAAAACTGGGAATAACTGCTTAAGAAATGTTTTTAAACTGTTCAGCGAGAGATGATTATTTTGAGATACTCCCATTTTCCTGTGAAATAATATAATAAAATACATCATGCTTCAGTTTGTCAAAGGTAAGTATGACACATGAAAAGTGGTTTCCACAACTGATATTTGCAAACTAAGAATCAGGAGATGAGTATTTATCAGAAATTGACAATGTCAAATTTGATGGGAGGAAATCTCACAGGCCTCCCTTGAACTGTTTACCTGACAGCAACTTCCAGTACTGACACAGCAGACATCAGATCCATGGATTCTATGTTCCTCAGTCTATAAGTGACTTCCTCCAGAAACTTGGCTGTGTCCATTTTAATGGATACACCACCAGACCCTGGCTCTCCTTGAAGTTCCTCTGTCATCTCAAGGCTCTGAAAAAGAAATGTAGAATACATTTTTGATGACATAGAAGATCTAACAAAAGAGGAATTGTAATAACATAGATGACATGCCTGCCAAGAATATATGTGTGGCCAGAAGAGATACGATCAGACATGATGACATACAGAAGCATGTAGATACTATGCAAGTGATGGATTTCATCACAATACAGCCAGTCAGATGGTTTGATGTTATACCACTACACTAAAACAGCATACCACTATTTATGTACAACAAAACAGAGCAAGAAGATGACCTTACAAGAAGTGGATTAGCAGAAAAATAGAGGCAAAAAACATCGTCTTGTATGCCATTCAACTTTAATTCTCTTCTCCATGTGTTTTTAGGTATCTCACTGGTTCATTCTTGATTTCCAGACAAGGAAGTGTCTAAATATACGGTCAGGTTTTCTCAATGTGTGCCCCATCCAGTACCTGTGCTTTTAACTCACCTCTTGATTTACCAGAATTGTAGTTCTTCCCGAAAACTGCACTTTATCATACCACTTAATCTAGTCCCACTATTCTGCATTGGCAAAATTAATCAATATTTGTAATTTATTTTAGTTGTGCTGTTTCTAATCCATATAATAGTACTGAAGTTAAATATTCCAAGCTAGGGGGTAAGTTTAATTTCCTTTGACTCCCACATATTTCCTGGTGCTATGGAAGCTTCACTTGCCTTTTGTAATTCTTATTTTAATATCTCAACGAGTTCCCCCATCTTTATCTACGCTGCTAAGCAAAAAGGTGTACGATTCCACCTGAGACATCTCTAGCTGCTTTTTAATAAAACTAGATCACAACCAAAGACGTACCAGCTGGAAAAATATTCCATCACTAATGTGGATTGAACAAAGAAAACTGACAGTTAATATGCTTGTGCACCATCACTTCACCACCACTGTGTTGGTATTCTACACAACAAATATTTACCTTAATTAAAGGCACATAATCTGGAATGCTCATCCTCAAGTAGGAGTAATGACGACGAGTGTGTTCTGGGAACAGAGGGATCATGGTCGGCAAAGAGGCTGCGGCATTCATAACCAGAACGAGAACGGTGATGTCTGACATTAACTTAAGGATTTCTTTCCCCTGAGCTGGCATTTTACCTGAAACACTGACTATTCGCAATGGTGTTGATAAATGAGGATGGCTGCCATCATGTGAACACTGAAAACATGTGATCGTAACATGCGACTAGGGAGTTTGACACACACAAAATACACACACAAAATCTCATGTTTGGCCAAAATCATTTTCAACAAATATAAACATGGGAAAGAAAACTATGAGAAAATGTGGGAAAGTCTCTGAAAACCATAATATTGTGTTGAAACATAACACAACACAACACAAGAGTTAAACAGAATTAGAACAAAATTTAGAACATTTTTCTAGGCCACGATACAAGTCTGTCTTGTACCTTTCCTCTGTGTTGTCAATCTACTTTTCTGTTAATCCTAAAAGCATCAGTAATATGGTTGAGACAACAAGGCTGAGACATCAAGATGAGACACTGGTATCAAGCAAGGACATGTCCGACTTCAAGGCTGTGTAAGGGGCACAAGAAGACTTGTGAACCAACACAAACTGCCACACTGGTAGACATTCTGTGGAGGGAGGAGATGTGAGCACCTAAAGATACCAATGGACTTGTTCAGAGTGCAAGCCCATTTTGATCATTTGAAAACTCTGTGACAATGCCATTATATATGTATAGGCAAACTGTGGCTTATTTGGTCATAATAAAAATAAACACACTGTTTAGTCATGACATAATAATGAGATCCATACTAGACATGACAGGAGTATCTAGTGGTGGGCATAATACAAACAACCTGTATTATGCCGATGTCATGATTTTGGGCACCGAAAATGAAACATTTACAAGAAATGACAGATATAATTGCAACAGAAAGTCAAAACAATGGACTTAGTCTGAATAATAGAAAAACAGAAGAATGAATAACAGATACGCAGAAGTAATGGTAATTACAAAGAAAAAATGTCTTCCCATATGCAACATCAAAGTAAATGGAATCAGTCTAAAATAAGTCAATGTATTCGGGTGCTTTAATAACAGCAGATGATGGAAGATGTATTAAGGACATGTAGAATAGCAGAGCAAAAGCAGCATTTCAAAAGACTGAAAATATTTTCTGCAATTTATCTTTGTCAATTGAGTGACAAAAAAGAGTTTTTAAGAACTATGTTGAGGCAATCCTGATGTATGGAAGAGAATGGACAATTAGCAGACATGTAAGAAATTATGTAAAAGCTATATAGAAGTGATTTTACAGAAGAATGAAGAGAACACCATGGACAGATAGAAATAGTAAAGATATCTTGACAAAAATTAATTTACAAATAGAGGTAGTTACATGCATCAGAAGAAGACAGCCTACATACTTTGGGCATGTCATGAGAAGGGGAGGGCAGGAGTATGTTGTCACCACGGGAAGTTGTAGGGGAGGAGAGGCAGAGGGGGACCAAGAGAGAAGATGCTAGACAGTTTGACATCGTGGTATGGAGCAGCATCAGTGTCAGAAATGATTGGCAGTACACGAGATGTGGATTAAGTGACTAAGACCCTATGAGGTAACTACTGCTAACAAATAATGCATTAGTTTATGACAGGTGATGCTAGTAGACTTGTGCCACAACACCAGCAGTCCAGGCTGCTGTCAATGACATCAACAAGGATACAAGCTGGGTCATCCATGTTGGGTTCTGGAGTATCAAAGAATGGATGCAAACACAATAAGTCAGGCACAATTGCGTCAGTATGAGCCGCATGCCTTGATCCCAGCTTCTGAGCACACCTAGTGGTAATAAAAAGGGTATCATAAATTAACCTAACCAGCTAACCTAACCACACCTCTACCGTGATATTCTATCTATGATATCTAACCTAACCCCACCTCTACCATGATATTCTATCTATGATATCTAACCTAACCCACCTCTACCATGATATTCTATCTATGATATCTAACCTAACCCACCTCTACCATGATATTCTATCTATGATATCTAACCTAGCCCACCTCTACCATGATATTCTATCTATGATATCTAACCTAGCCCACCTCTACCATGATATTCTATCTATGATATCTAACCTAACCCACCTCTACCATGATATTCTATCTATGATATCTAACCTAGCCCACCTCTACCATGATATTCTATCTATGATATCTAACCTAGCCCACCTCTACCATGATATTCTATCTATGATATCTAACCTAGCCCACCTCTACCATGATATTCTATCTATGATATCTAACCTAACCCCCACCTCCACCATGATATTCTATCTATGATATCTAACCTAGCCCACCTCTACCATGATATTCTATCTATGATATCTAACCTAACCCCCACCTCTACCGTGATATTCTATCAATGATATCTAACCTAGCCCACCTCTACCATGATATTCTATCTATGATATCTAACCTAACCCACCTCTACCATGATATTCTATCTATGATATCTAACCTAGCCCACCTCTACCATGATATTCTATGATATCTAACCTAGCCCACCTCTACCATGATATTCTATCTATGATATCTAACCTAGCCCACCTCTACCATGATATTCTATCTATGATATCTAACCTAGCCCACCTCTACCATGATATTCTATCTATGATATCTAACCTAGCCCACCTCTACCATGATATTCTATCTATGATATCTAACCTAGCCCACCTCTACCATGATATTCTATCTATGATATCTAACCTAACCCCCACCTCTACCATGATATTCTATCTATGATATCTAACCTAGCCCACCTCTACCATGATATTCTATCTATGATATCTAACCTAGCCCACCTCTACCATGATATTCTATCTATGATATCTAACCTAACCCCCACCTCTACCATGATATTCTATCTATGATATCTAACCTAGCCCACCTCTACCATGATATTCTATCTATGATATCTAACCTAACCCCCACCTCTACCGTGATATTCTATCTATGATATCTAACCTAGCCCACCTCTACCATGATATTCTATCTATGATATCTAACCTAGCCCACCTCTACCATGATATTCTATCTATGATATCTAACCTAACCCCCACCTCTACCGTGATATTCTATCTATGATATCTAATCTAGCCCACCTCTACCATGATATTCTATCTATGATATCTAACCTAATCCCACCTCTACCATGATATTCTATCTATGATATCTAACCTAGCCCACCTCTACCATGATATTCTATCTATGATATCTAACCTATTCCCACCTCTACCGTGATATTCTATCTATGATATCTAACCTAATCCCACCTCTACCGTGATATTCTATCTATGATATCTAACCTAACCCACCTCTACCATGATATTCTATCTATGATATCTAACCTAGCCCCACCTCTACCATGATATTCAATTAGTATAATATTTAACCTATTCCCACCTCTACCATGATATTCAATTAGTATGATATCTAACCTATTCCCACCTCTACCATGATATTCAATTAGTATAATATCTAACCTATTCCCACCTCTACCATGATATTCAATTAGTATGATATCTAACCTAATCCCACCTCTACCATGATATTCAATTAGTATGATATCTAACAAAATCTCACCTCTACAGTGATATTCTTTCTACAGTCATCTAACCTAACCTCTTCTTTATAGTGATATTCCATGTGAACTCATGCTGAACTCACCTCCACACTGAAACTCTGTCCTGTGGATATCTGTGCAGATTGTCCAACAGAGCCATGACACAAATCTTAATGCAAGTCTTTGTTGCAAGGTTCACATGTCCCAGCATGTTCCTGAAGGCTTCACGGGTCACAGAGGAGAAGTCCTACAGAATACAGTAACACAACTTGGTTGTAACATTACACAATTGACCTACATGGAGGCTTCAAGGTTCACAGGGGTGAAGTCCTATAGAATACAGTAACACAACTTGGTTGTAACATTACACAACTGACCTACATGGAGGCTTCACTGGTCAACAGCATATTTAAATATTGAGCACAATCCACTACCGGCAATGCTGATTGTACTCTGGTATGAACCTAAGGCCTATCCACGTCAATATGGAAGCACTATACTCGAGTTTCGCTCTCATTTGAGCTCGTCAGTAGTGCATATCCCTGACCGGATCCGGAAACAAGCCCCGGATCACTGGCGTGTGAAGCGGGTGTGTAACCACGCGGCACACGCTGGACACAGCCAAATTATCATAACAGAATATTACAACGTCACCCATCGTAGGCTACGCCCGATTTTAGGAGGCCTAGTGTTCCTTGCCAGTGAGAAGTCCTGATCGTTCGGGTCCACATCGAGTGACGGACGTCAGTCGCGGCAATTGGGCAATCTTGGGCATAGCCTACAATGGGTGATGTTGTAATGTTCTGTTGTGATAATTTGGCGTGTCCAGCGTGTGCCACATGGTTACACACCCGCTTCACACGCCAGTGATCCGGGGCTTGTTACCGGATCCAGTTAGGGATATGCACTACTGACGAGCTCAAACGAGTGTGAAACTCGAGTATAGTGCTTCCATATTGACGTGGATAGGCCTTAGGTTCATACCAGAGTACGATCAGCGTTGCCGGTAGTGGGTTGTGCTCAATATTTAAATTTCAAATCCCGAAACAACCAAATAAACAACAGCATATGTTGGATGTAACATTAGACAATTGACCTACATGTAGGCTTCATAGATAAATGGTGGAAATTTCTACAGAACTCAATAAAGAATGCTGGTTGCAACATTACACAATTTACCTAGGTGTGTGTAGGCTTCATGGGCCACAGGAAGAAGTCCTACAAAATGTGATGTGGTGTGAATCCACTACAGGAGAAAGACACTCAAGAGTTATGACCAGTGTGGGCCAACCCTTAGAGAGTGTTAAAGAGTTAAAGGGGCTGAAACATTCGACAAAGGGGGACAACGTCTGATGATCAGAAGCCTCCAATCATGCTTGCTCCAGGGCAAAGTTTTTGTCATGTTTTACTTGTCAAACTGCAAGGATTGTTACACTGTTTTGGGTGGCTGGTGTAAGTTCATCAGCCCTCTTGATTTGGTTAGGCAGTGACCGTGATTGAGAACCCACTGTAAGGTACATGAATTGTGTATGACCAAGTTGTGTATATAAAACTGACATGGCACCCAGGTCAAACCGGTGTGAAATGTGTACTAGAAAATGTACTGGGAAGTGAAGGCAGCTGGTGTAACACTGACCAAATGATCTCTGAATGCTGATTGGTGAATAGAAATATGGGGCTAGGACCATATTCCCTACACATCTCAAGACATGTAAGCATGTCCTTTATGTATTTCCAGCTAGAGCTAATCTCTGCTTGCTTACAAAGTGTATTTCACAACAGACATCACGAACTCTGCCACAGGGCTGTGAAGTGACAGAATTTCATGTTTTTGTTCATGGATTTATGGTGTAGTGCACAAGTGTATCAAACTCAAGGCCCGCGGGCCACATCCGGCCCGCCGTACAACCATATCTCAATCGACGTACAAATATATTCAGCCCAAGAGAGAATTTTAGGCAAAAATATATTTTTATGGTCACAATATAAAGTGCAAATCAAATTCCCTAATTAGCATTCTTCCGAGTGATAGGTTACCTGAGAGCGTTCTCGCTTCGATCAGAATAAACGAAAATAAAAGTTGTGTAGCGAGTTAGTGTTCGTCGATATGATTACCTAGCAATGTTCAGGTGCTTGTTTTGGTTTGGCGCATAAAAAATTAAAGTAGTGTAATCCCGGATATTACATCACCTTTTTCCTGCTACAGCTAACCTGATAGAATCAAGCGAATGTCGATACATGCACAATCTGTTAAAATCAAAGCTAGCCTATAATTGATCTGTAATGGCCAAGAGAAAAGTTGATTCTGAAAACAGAGACTTTCAAATCCGCTGGGAGGCTTAAAATATGAAAAGGAATTTCGAGCTGTTTTGTAATCCATTTGCCATAGATGTGGAAACTGCATCTGTAAATTTGCAGATGGAGTTAATAGAGCTGCAGTGTAATGGGACACTAAAGGCAAAGTATGACACTGTGGGGCCTGCACACTTCACTTGTTTCATTCCTGAAGAGATGCCCCGGCTTCGTCTACATGAGGCTCAAACCTTGAGCATGTTTGGTAGCACATATCTGTGTGAGCAGCTGTTTTCTGTGATGAAGATTAACAAAACATCACACAGGAGTCATCTTACTGATGAACACTTGCAGTCCATCATGAGAATCTCAATGGCACAAAACATTACTCCTAACATAAACGAACTTGTAGCCAAGAAAAGATGCCGAACATCGTGCTCTGACAAAATGACATAAGAGTGATAATGTGTATACCAATGATGTTTTATTATTAAAGCTTTTTTCTGTTTTAATTTATATTAATGTTTAAAGAAGTTTAATTTTCTGCTTATTGGATGTTTATCCTGTCCGGCCCTCAACCTTACGTGTGATTTGAGTTTTGGCCCGCTGAGCGATTGAGTTTGATACCCTGGTGTAGTGTGACAAGCTCCCTCTCTCACTGCCTTTCCCTCTCTCACTGCCTTTCCCTCTCTCACTGCCTTTCCCTCTCAGGTACAGATTTTCGGAGTCGGGTCACTGACTGACAAAACTTCTGCCACCATGGGAAATACCGGGGATACAGGACCCAGAATATCCTATTTAATGCCACATCACGTAAGGTTTTACATGGTCAGCATTAGGCTTGCCAACTTGACTTTCCCAGAGAAAGATGAATTGGTAAGCCAGTCCACTCTAAGCTTCCTCAGACCATGAACAACAATCTGATCACACTGAAATGTCTAGATGAATTCTCACCACTTATGCCGTGTAATCTTTCAGTCTGAGACTTGTTAACCAAAATAATTACTGAGTGCCCATGTGTGATTATCTATTGGCCAGTGCACTGGATTCCCAATCCAGCATTCCATGGTTCAATACCCAGTAGTGATATATATATATATATTTTTTTTTTCAATCAGTGCAGCTCTGACAGCGTCATAAAATAAGTATTGGATAATTTTCATAACTGACTAGAAAGGGAAAGCAGTGAGGAAGGAAACTGAGCACCTTATTATGCTTGATACAGAATATGTAAAGGTGAAGTACTTCACACCTCTATGGAAGTTTCTGCTACTTGATTACTCTTAACTTTATATACAACAAATGTATCACAATAACCTGAAACTAGTGCTATATACCGATTGATGGATGTTTCAGAAGAAGAGTGTCTAGCCAGCGTGTGGTGAAGATAGTTTGATAAGGGAGACTGAGCACTTACTTGTGTGTCATGATGTGGCTTCTGTTAACCAGCAATTAACCAGTAACCTACACACTGAGACACCCCGTGTTAGACAGCAATTAACCAGTCACCTACACATTGAGACACCCCATGTTAGCTAGCAATTAACCAGTCACCTACACATTGAGACACCCATGATAACCAGCAATTAACCAGTCACTTACACACTGAGACACGTCATGAGAACATGATAAACCTCAGGTGGGTGGCTACTACTTACCTGTAGAACACCAAGAATGATCTCCACCTGGTCCTCCCTCAACAATAAATGATGGCTGATTTTCCTCAAGCTGTTGATTGAGTTGAGTCTCACGCTTTCAATCTCATCATTGAACATGTCAATAATACTGTCCTGGGACAGCATAGAGAACTCTTGTGAGTTGGTGGCAAGCTCACACAGAGAATCTAGAGCTGCATTACGAACATCTGTGAATACATAAATATGTCCAAACATATCTGACACATTTTCTTCTTAGATGTTCTCAATTTAATACAAATCTATATGTCGTCTACCTTCACTACCTTAGGATGTAGAGGTACCTGAAAATCTGTAGTCTACCTCTCCTATGGTTGGGTAGCAGTCTTCAGCTTGTGGTTTCATTACATGTCACATCTTTTCAGAGTTCAAACAGGGTCTCCAGAAAATCTGCACTCATGGTCTGACCCCTTGCAAGGTGGGGGTGTATTTATTTCTTAGGGTATTCAGTCTCTCTACCCTGGAGTAGTGTAGTGGGATGAAGGGGTACCTACACATCTTTAGTCTGCTCTCTTCTACTCTGGTGTGAAGATGTATTTTATCATGTTATTAAGTCCTCCATATTCCACTTTGGGGTGTAAAAGTACAGTCTTGTTTAGTCTTCTTTCTTCCACCATGGAATTTACAGGTTAAAGTCTTGTTTAACTTTCCTTCTTCTAACGTACGATATTAAACAGTCTTAAGAACCTATGGCACAAGAACAGCAAAAAGCATTAAAGTACAATTGTTTAGAACATGCATCTTTCCTGTGGCAACATGCGGATGTGAATCTTGGACTATTTCACAATCTGTGAAGAAGAAATGTTTTTTTTTAAATTTTTTTTTATTTAACCTTTACCGGGCAAAACGCCAGAGAACGTTTTTACCCCCGAACGGGCAAACCGCCCAAAAGCACCCGTGACTATTATGCATCGTAAAAACGCGATCTCGCGGCTTTCCGAGACTTCCGATTATCTACTTTCGGTTTCGCCGTTAGCTTGACAACGTGGCCGCCATTCGCAAGCGTATACTTTGAATTTGAATGGATTTTTTAAAATAGTTTTTGGGGGTTTTACGCTTTGTATTTCAAAATGGATTCAGGGCTACAAAACACACAAACGTCTGCCCTGTAAATGGTTAAACTGATATGCCACAGAAGAGGAGAAATACTCAAATTCTACAAGATAAGAAAATCACAGAAAATTGGCTCATAAACATCATCAAGTCTCAGAAAGTGAAATACTTGGACCATGTAAATGCCACAACGGCGTGGAAAGAACAGTGACAGAAGGCGTGGTTCCTGGTTGACCAGCACAAAGATGGACACAGGACACTGAGGATACCGTGGGCATGAACATACATACCAGAGGCGGGGGATTGTCAAACCACTGATAATCTTGTCAGCAGGCCATGCTGGCAGTGAAATTTGGAAAGAATCTGTTACATGATGACTGCAAGATGTATAGATATCTTCGGATTTTAAGTCTTCCCTCTCCTACCCTGGAGTGTAGTTGCACTTTATCATCTTTTTGCACAAATACACACTCATCATCTTGTTGCTGAGCCATGGCCAAGGACATGTTTTCCCTGGCAGTGGGTCATGTGTGCTACCACTCCAGCAAACAGAGACTAACAAACAAACAAATAGACACCCTTCAATAAACAGTGTTCCTGTTTACATGTCACTGTGGTAGATTGAGGATATGGTATTAGATCTCTACTTGCTGTGACAGGACATCACTTGAGCAGGTGATGTGGCCAGTGGCATGACGACGGCACTTCCAACAAAATCTCTGGTTTCTATATTACCAGACTGGGATGGTTCTACGGCCATGCTAGTTGATATAGATTTCTACACTGCTGAGAACTCAACTCTGAACCACTGCATTAGTAAGTCAATGCATAGCAAACAAACATAGAATAACACTTTCATGATATGATTTGTTTTGCCTTGTGTCGTAACCTAGGTTTCTTGGAGCATCCTTCTCTCCTCTCCCCTTCTGTATGACTGCTTTCCACTTAATTATAAAAATACTCAATCAATCAATCATGTGCCATGCCGGAAAGCGTGGGCGGTCATGACTCGCCATTTCACTCGATCACCAGTGTCGTGGATCAGCTCAGTGTTCCTGTCTCGTCCATGCCATGTGGCCAAGCCATCCAGGTACTTTCCTCTCGGTCTTCCTCTTGGTCTGTTCCCCTCGATCTTGCCAGTTGTCACTAAGTTCTCCAATCCATTTCTTCTCATAACATGTCCAAAAAATGTCGACTGTCTACGTCTAATTTCTCTAATCAGTTTACGATGTTCATTTGTCTCCTGTAGTACTTGGTCATATAAAAATACTGCTTCAGGTGAAATAGACTGTGCATTTAGTATCAGTATAAAAGTATTAAAACAGATAAGAAATATATCTCAAAAATTAACATCAAACCAAAAATATGATTTTGGACATTTCACACATGCAGTCACTTCTTTTTTTTGGGGGGATCCTGTGTGTTCTAAGAATTTTTCAGTAACATTTCAGTTCAAAAGCTTCAATTTTCTTTTTTTATATTTATGGAATAGTCCATGATTCATATCCACATTTAGCAACAGGAAAGATGTTTACGTGTGTTTATTGCTGGCATTGTGCATAGGTTCTGCTTTAAGTTTGGTGAGATTTGTTTTCCTTCTCAAACTCTGTAATCACACCTCTCAAGTCTTTCTCTTGCTATGGCCAGTTTTCTAACTTCTTTTGAAATATCTCCATTGTTACTAATTATGAAGCTGAAGTAATCAAAGTTTGTGAAATTTTCAATTTTTTTTTTTATTGCAACAAAATATATTACCAAGAAATTCATCTTCAAGACCATGAACGAAAGCGCCACAAGCTCCTATACTCAGCAAGTTGATTGAATCAGGGTCTACCTCTTCTTTGGGAGCATCATCTGCCCACTTCTGCCCTGTTGACCATTCCCCAGTTGCAAAATGTTCTCTTGCACGTTCATGAGCTGACCTCTTCCTCTGCAAGAACAAAATATGTCGAAAACTGCAGTCATTCAAAACCTTCTCCAAGATGCAGAAATAAAAGAGAACACAAATATCATTCAGCAACATGCATTCGTCTATCTCCGTAATCCTGTATTTACACGTGAGGAACATAACCTGCACGAGAATCGGTAGCGATTCTCACCCCTTTAGTAACTTATGGGATGTGTGAGCCGGTCACTCAGAAAGCAATGGCAAACTACTGAGTGTAATCTTGCTAAGAAATCAACAATCAGCTGAAAGATGCTGATGTTAACAGCTATGTCATGTAAAGGATATGCGAGGGGGGGGGGGGGGGAGAGAGAGAGAGAGAGAGAGAGAGAGAGAGAGAGAGAGAGAGAGAGAGAGAGAGAGAGAGAGAGAGAGAGAGAAACATGCATTCAGTCATTCATTCTCAAAGTTTGTGAATGTGATGCATGCTCTCTTTCTACAACCCTGGCTTAACTCCCTGACAACAGTAATCAGCCAGGAATCACATACACATTTAATTAAACAACAAACAACATACATCAATGCTCAAATGTATACCAAAAACATGTACACAAAAATAGTAACATAAGAACTGATATTTCAAGCAAAAGGGAAGAAAACATGCTAAAACCTCATTCAAGTTTTTAAAAAACTACTCACTCTTAATCTTGACATGATCTTTTTGTCCAGTGTCTGTTCCAGGAAACGCGGACTCACCAGATGCAACGAACCCTGAAGGAGACAGACACAAATGCTTCTTCTCAAGCAAGACACAAATAGTTCACAATGTGAAGGACATAGGTATGTATGATTTTTAAAAATAACAACTACTTAATGTTGTGATAAATTGTACAAAATTAACGTTGTAAAAAAACCACATAGCTATCAGTAATACCCATTTTTGGGGTACAATTCTTCCTCAATCTCTTGCTGTCACTGCCTAGTCTGGAATTGGTAGCAAAATATTGGTATTAGATCTTGCAACTTTATATGCAAGATCATGATAATTTATCCATTTCTGATTACTCTAATTATTCAGTGGCAGTCAATCACTAGTAAACAAAAAGTAGCAGTGCCTTGAGAGGCACAGCAGTAAAACACAGGCAGACCAAGACAATCGATTTCCTGAAGCTGCTCAAGCTGTGAATTTCCATTACAATCATCCAGTCATGCCACAATTGTTGCCTACTTTCCAAAGCTTCTTCTTCTTCTTTAAATGTTGGATTAGCAAAAGTTGTATGAAGAGAGTTTCTGTGCGGGCAGCATACAAGGTGGGTGTTAGTTATTTTCCCGAAGCAGACAGGAAATCAGACAAAATAGCTCTCCTGATCTCTCAGATCCCTCATTTGAAAAGGACTGAGCCAAGTCTTAAAAACAAAAAAACATTCATTTGTTTTTGAACTCTGTCATTTAGCAGAAGAGTGCATTTCTTTCTGACACCCATGGAGGCCGTCACTGGAGCGACGAGGTTCATGCTATTTGTTAGCTTTCGGCAAGCCGTTTTGTGGAAAGAAGACTAGGCATATGGGATAGAAATTGAGCCTCTTGCTTTTAACTCATTTAAAAACAACAAAAAGGCCAGATAATGTTTCAAGCATGAGACAACAATCAGACGAGGAAATAAAACTATCACAAAAATAGACATTTAAAGCATACAGACATAAAACTAAGTTTCAGATAACATATTTAAGTGGGTCTCATGTGCTTTAAGTATTTCAACCAAAGTATAATTTATTCATTCACTTTATATGGTACTCTGCAGTATGTACTTGATGAGATGCAGTAACATATGCCAGGCAATAAATCGTGCAAACATATTGTCTGTAGCTTGTATGTTTAGGTGTTCTAAGGGAATAGATTGTTTTGAACATATTTAATATGGCTGAGACTACAGGCAAGACTTACAAGCAGCTGACAGGCCTTGACCCTCACCCTGACAGAGATGTCGGTTACCATATTACAAATCTTAGCAAACCCGTCGTCGACCATCCGCAACTCCTCTGAGCTGTCAGTCACCGGAACCAGACTGTGAGATAACAAGTGCACAAGCATTAGGTAAGTTAGAGTTATTTCCATAGCCCATATTGTCATACAGTTCTTCATACCTACTAGGTTATACCATAATAAGGTAATCAGACTATTGTCTCATCTACTCATCTAACATATTCAAATTGTGAGTTGTCAGTTACAGGTACTAAACTGTCCATCACAGGTACTCATTTGTCAGTCACAAGTACTCAGCTGTCAGTCTTAGGTACTGAGCTGTCAGTCACAGGTACTCAGCTGTCAGTCACAAGTACTGAGCTATCAGCCTCAGGTACTGAGCTATCAGTCTCAGGTACTGAGACTGAAAGTCACAGATACTCAGCTGTCAGTCACAGGTACTCAGCTGTCAGTCACAGGTACTCAGCTGTCAGTCATGAGTATTGAGCTGTCAGCCTCAGGTACTGAGCTGTCAGTCACAAGTACTCAGCTGTCAGTCACAAGTACTCAGCTGTCAGTCTCAGGTACTCAGCTATCAGTCACAAGTACTCAGTTGTCAGTCACAGATACTCAGCTGTCAGTCTCGGGTACTGAGCTGTCAGTCACATGTACTCAGCTGTCAGCCACAAGTACTCAGCTGTCAGTCACAAGTACTCAGCTGTCAGTCACAGATACTCAGCTGTCAGTCTCAGGTACTGAGCTGTCAATCACAGGTACTCAGCTGTCAGCCACATGTACTAGGCTGTGAGATAACACCTAATTCCATCTCCAAGCAGTCCTCAACCTGTTGTTTCATTCTCATTTTGGCAATGGGCAAGGTCTTTACCAATCTCATATTAAAAGGCATAACACTGCAAGTGCAAGAAAAAGAAGAAGTAGCTATTGAAAGTTGGAGACGGACAAGCATGATTACCCACACCAATTGGCAAGGCACATGATCATGATGATACCCTGAGTTAAGGTTCCTGACCCCTGATACAAGGACTAATTCTAGGGGTTGCAATTTCCTGACCCCTGATGCAAGGACTAATTCTAGGGATTGCAGGTTCCTGACCCCTGATGCAAGGACTAATTCTAGGGGTTGCAATTTCCTGACCCCTGATGCAAGGACTAATTCTAGGGGTTGCAGGTTCCTGACCCCTGATGCAAGGACTGATTCTAGGGATTGCAGGTTCCTGACCCCTGATGCAAGGACTAATTCTAGGGGTTGCAGGTTCCTGACCCCTGATGCAAGGACTAATTCTAGGGGTTGCAGGTTCCTGACCCCTGATGCAAGGACTAATTCTAGGGGTTGCAATTTCCTGACCCCTGATGCAAGGACTAATTCTAGGGGTTGCAGGTTCCTGACCCCTGATGCAAGTACTAATTCTAGGGGTTGCAGGTTCCTGACCCCTGATGCAAGGACTGATTCTATGGGTTGCTGACTGCATTCATCAGTTTTAGTGTACCTACAGCCACAAACAGAAAAATGAAGATCAAGTATTTTTTTTTTTTTAATTCGCATATCCTTTACAGGACATCGCTGTCAACAGCAGCATCTTTCAGCTGTCTGTTGATTTCTTGGCAAGATTACGCTCAGTAGTTTGCCATTGCTTTCTGAGCGGCCGGCTCAGTTATCCCGCAAGTCACTAGCGGGGGTAGAACCGCTTCCAGTTCTCACCCGCTACGAGACTCTGCGTGATAAACGGGATTACGAAGAAAGTGGTGTAACCCCTCAGCCAGAGAGACCGGCAAGATCAAGTATAGACACCCTCAATTTTGCATCATCATCATCAACCCGTAAAGTGGTGTAGACATTCATATCTGTCCACAGATCTCATCCTTGGTGTTTTGGATCCATTCTACTGATAACATTCTTCCATGCCACTGTCTTAGACATTTTTCTCGGCCTGCCTCTTCTGCAGCCAAACTTTCCAGTCATCACAATGTTCCCCAATGCCTCTCTTTTCACTACATCACCAAAGATCACCCTGTCTTATAGTCATATATAATGTTTTACTGTAATTAGCATCTTCTGGCAGTCATTGTTAATTATTCTAGCCACCACTGGTTATTGCCCAGACATGTAGAGACCTGTCACTTAAAACATATGCAGCACTGAAGTGATCAGCCAAGGACAGGCACCACTGGTTATTGCCCAGGCATGTAGAGACCTGTCACTTAAAACATATGCAGCACTGAAGTGATCAGCCAAGGACAGGCACCACTGGTTATTGCCCAGGCATGTAGAGACCTGTCACTTAAAACATATGCAGCACTGAAGTGATCAGCCAAGGACAGGCACCACTGGTTATTGCCCAGGCATGTAGAGACCTGTCACTTAAAACATATGCAGCACTGAAGTGATCAGCCAAGGACAGGCACCACTGGTTATTGCCCAGGCATGTAGAGACCTGTCACTTAAAACATATGCAGCACTGAAGTGATCAGCCAAGGACAGGCACCACTGGTTATTGCCCAGGCATGTAGAGACCTGTCACTTAAAACATATGCAGCACTGAAGTGATCAGCCAAGGACAGGCACCACTGGTTATTGCCCAGGCATGTAGAGACCTGTGACTTAAAACATATGCAGCACTGAAGTGATCAGCCAAGGACAGGCACCACTGGTTATTGCCCAGGCATGTAGAGACCTGTGACTTAAAACATATGCAGCACTGAAGTGATCAGCCAAGGACAGGCACCACTGGTTATTGCCCAGGCATGTAGAGACCTGTCACTTAAAACATATGCAGCACTGAAGTGATCAGCCAAGAACAGGCACCACTGGTTATTGCCCAGGCATGTAGAGACCTGTCACTTAAAACATATGCAGCATTGAAGTGATCAGCCAAGAACAGGCACCACTGGTTATTGCCCAGGCATGTAGAGACCTGTCACTTACAACATATGCAGCACTGAAGTGATCAGCCAAGGACAGGCACCACTGGTTAAGCAAAGAAACCAACCCAAACATTGAGGCGTGTTATATGATAATATATGCATATTTTCTGACTGTCTGGGAAGGGACTGGGTGTCTTTTAAGTTTCAGTGTAGCCTCTTGGTTTTGAACACGCTAATATTAAATATGCCGGACTCTGTGGTGAAGACATTACAGATACAGTTCATAATTCCACTTACCTGCATTCAAAACACAGCTGTGACCGATTTGGCAGCAAACTGTGCTGCGCTGGGTTTTAACATGTTGGCACGGGAGCAGGACGTTCAGAAAGCAATGGCAAACTACTGAACATAAACTTGCCAAGACATCAACAACAGCAGTAAAAATGCTGGTGTTGACAGCGATGTCCTGTAAATAGGATATGCAAAAAACAATATATTAAATATAAGTCTACCTCTCTGGATACAGGTGACAAAGGACCCAAATCAGGTGGATGGCCACAAGTCGAACTCCTTCATAATCATCGGACAGAGCTGAGCAGGCTTGCTGGTACACAGACAGGTTCAAGAACTGGCCACTGTTGTGCAGGGACAGCTGGAGGAAGTAAAGTTACACAGGAATGACAATATAAAAATTTAGTAAACAATTCAGCCAACATGTAGTACATCCACAGTTATAATATGGTATAAATTATGTTCAAAACTGAGGCAGTGGCATGATCACAGTTTAGTAAACAGAATATAAGATCAGTCAAGGAACACATTTTTAAGAAGCCTGTCAGTAGACACATGCAGCATAAATTACTGTCTTAGTTCACCACAAGAGTTGGTCAAGAAACATATTTGTTACTGAGATATGTCAGTACAGATACATGCAGCATAAATTACTATCTTAGTTCACCACAAGAGTTGGTCAAGAAACATATTTGTTACAGTGATATGTCAGTACAGATACATGCAGCATAAATTACTATCTTAGTTCACCACAAGAGTTGGTCAAGAAACACATTTGTTACAGTGACATGTCAGTACAGACACATGTGGCATAAATTACTATCTTAGTTCACCACAAGAGTTGGTCAAGAAACATATTTGTTACAGTGATATGTCAGTACAGATACATGCAGCATAAATTTATGTCTTAGTTCACCACAGGCAGCCTTAATTCCTTAGGCTCAAGACACCCCTGTCCTACACTGAAAGGTACTATAGGCAGTAAATGACAGTTTTGACAGATGACAGTTCACCACAAGAGTTGGTCAAGAAACACATTTGTTACAGTGACCTGTCGGTACAGACACATGCAGCTTAAATTACTATGTCTTATATGTCTTAGTTCATTGTGAGGAAGAGTTTGATCAAGGAATATAGAGACCTGTCAGTGCAGACCTGTGCAGCATTAATAAGAGCAATGGAAGAATAGCAACATGGGTGAGACTTCAAAGCCTATTCTGGAATACATTATCTGTACCTTCATTAATCTCCTCTTGTATTTTTTTTTTTTTTTTCATTTTCTTTTTATACCTAATCTCCTAATTTTTTCCCCTTGCTAGTTCCAGCACAGCCTATTTGTCATTTCATATCATATTAGGTCATTCAGTCTGAACACAGGTGTCGCAAGACGGCCAGAGATTAGTCTCGTGGCTTATGGTCAAAGGGAAACTACCAAGCGATTTCTCGCCAGAGGGACCCAAGTAGTTGACTTGCCTCCCTTGTTACCTTCGAGAATCGCCTAGAATCTTCTCGATTTGCGAACTTCGGTCAGCCTTACTGCGCAGTAGTAGCCGCCACACGGACAGCATGAAGTAAGTCACACAGAGTGTAAGCGAAGTTCTGGTTCGGGCAGACAGGCGAAGGTCAACTGGCGTTTGAGAGAAGTTGAAGTGTGGCTGTGCTATTAGCAGGACATCGTTGATAGTGGCTGTGTGAACTATATCCATAATGTTTAAAGAATTCTTACAGATTCTCCAGCATGTTGACCAAGTTACTTCTGTGTAATGAAGGTATTTGCATTTATTGTTATGGTATTTAGGTGTCGATGTGATTAAGCATTCTAGTGCTCGTGCAGGCCGACGTAGGCATTGCATCAAGTTAGCTCATGCATATTTACGAGGTCTGAGTAAGTGGGACATAGCCGAAATTGGGGTGTGGAATGGATGGCTTTACCCTCCATGATTACATCGCATCCTATGCGCTCGCAGCTATAAGATAGCCACTTAAGAAAGGGAAATTCAGACTCAGGGCCTTGTGACCTTTAAAAAAGAATATATACATGACCTGGCTTCGTGATAGGAATAGTCCAATGGAGTCGGTGCGGCAGAGCAGTGTGACAAGGTACTTCCGGGGAACGCCGCGGGCGCCGGGGCGAGACAGGGTGACAGATAAACCCTATCGTGCAGAATACCAAACGGCTTGGCAGAACGAGCAATGACATTTTCAAGTGTCGGCAGGAGTGTCAGACGATCGACTGAGGTGATGAAGGTCATCTCCGTAATTTCAGACGGCAACTGGATTTTCTTTTTCTACTTTCCTCCCAACTGTCCTTTACCTATTTAGTTCTTCAGGGGGAACAAAGGGAAGGGATCTTGGTGATTCCAGATGGAGACAGAGAGAATATTAGAACTGAGGGGGCATATAACCTTCGGTAATTTATACTGCTACTGCTATTCAAGTGAACAGTGACACCGTTCTATCTACTCACAATATTAGAAAGGGGTGAGGGAACGGGGTTGGATGTCACCTGCTACATGGGGGATAGACCATGTATTTAAACTAGGATGAAGGTCACCTGCTACATGGAGGTGGGAACCATGTATTTAACTGACTATAGCCGTTGACTAGAATGGAGGTGGGAACCATGTATTTAACCGACTATAGCCATTGACTAGAATGGAGGTGGGAACCATGTATTTAACCGACTATAGCCATTGACTAGAATGGAGGTGGGAACCATGTATTTAACTGACTATAGCCGTTGACTAGAATGGAGGTGGGAACCATGTATTTAACCGACTATAGCCATTGACTAGAATGGAGGTGGGAACCATGTATTTAACCGACTATAGCCATTGACTAGAATGGAGGTGGGAACCATGTATTTAACCGACTATAGCCGTTGACTAGAATGGAGGTACACCTCTCCCACAGGGAAGATGGGAAAGGAGGGATACCTGAGATGGTTTTGCAGATATCTGGGAGTGAGAGCCCAGGGAGACACGAGGAATGAGACGAACAGAAGGAGGGTTCGGCGGAGCTGTCGAATATCTCTCCAGAGGGGTTATTAAACCTAATGCTGATGCTTAACCTTTAATGCATGAAATGACTGAGACTTTTGCAGGGGAATTCTGCACCTCACCTGTGATTGACCGATGAGACCTGTCTAAGCTGCATCACAGTTCTCTAGGGACGAAGCTCTTCCTGGAGCGGTCTGCCAGAGGAGAGTCCATGTTCATTCCAGTCCATGTCGTAGCAGATGAGGAAGGTTACAGTAACATCTATATTTTTATATATTGTATCCTTTGTTTCTGAGAGCATAACCCCATGTTCTAGGTGCGTGCTGAATGCTGCAACCCGTTCGTTGCTCTCACTAGGTCATTTCTTTGCAGAACCTACCGTTGAGTGTGCGTACCAGACCAGCGTAGGTCAGGCCAAAAACAGAGGGACATGGAGCGAACCGAAGGGAGTTTGGGCGTGAGCTTCCTGGAGTGGCAGTATCGCCCGGTCGTTCCAGGGGAAAGAGTTCCTGTCGCCGGTCAGCCACAGACCAGTATAAGTCTAGTAGTAGCCAGCCTCACATTTCTCACCTACCTCACTAAGGTAATAATGAACAATCTTGTGTTATTTCCGGCCACTGCAGCCCAGAGATGTTGTGGAAGAGACAGTATCATGCTACCTTTGGCCCTGAAGTCCACTGACAAGGTGTGGTGAACTCAGCCATCTGAAGTTGACTCCAGAAACCGGAGCCATACTAGTGACAGGGTGAACACTTGGTTTCAGACCGGATTCAGAATTAAGTTGTGCATCCACGGGCAGTCTATTGACTTTGTGAACTTTCAGTTAGCACTGTGACATTTATGTGCATTATGGATGACACGACCTTCATACCATCAGAGTTGGTGAACTCACCAGCCACCGCAGCCTAGATCCTAGAGAAGTTCACGGAGTAGGTTGCCGAGAAGTGTTATCAGCCTCCAGAGGACTACCTAGCCCTGCTACCACGCCGGTCCGGACGATTATTAGGAGGATCTGCCTTGGCCCAGTGAGCTATCGCAGACAGCAGACTGGGTGGACCAAACATGTATGGCTCGATGATGAGAGCCGTGATCCTACCCTGCTCATCTTGTGCTTATCTAGCTTCCAACTACCTCTATCTATACCTATCTCTCCTGACGCTCTTTTGTAAAACACAGTCATATCTTATGTTTGTTCTAAACCAGAGTTGAGTCAGTTCATGTGGAAGGAGCACTAAGGTCCCTTGAAAGAAAGGTTGTAGGAAGGGTGTGTCCAGAGTCTGGAGGGGTTGGTAGACTGGAAGCACCTGTATCCCATACCCAGAACTGATCCCATGTTATACGGTGTGGTAATAGCTCCCCTCACCACAGGAAGTATTGCTACAACAGCTACAGTCTTTTTATAAAGTTTTTTGTTTTTTTTCAGCCAATCAATTCAATATATATCTAGCTTTGAGACTTCTCATAAGCTTACTCTTGAGAAATTAACATGATGGTTTCCTCTTACATTCCACAAAATTCACCATAAAGAAGAAGATATTATTATGGCACTGGACAGTGTGGATAAGAGTTACATGGTTAGCCTCGAACTCCAGAAGTCCAGGTACAAATCACAGTATGAATATTTATAAAATAATGGAACCCAAAGATTTTATAAACACCCTCCGAATATAAAAGTAGTGGATCAGATTTTATCATCTCCTTCCTGATTCAGGTTTTTTTTTTATTAAATAAGAGCTTGTGGTTCCTCCAGGGGCCAGAGCTGTCCCATCAAGTCCCCACATCCCTTATGGATTACCACCTCTGCTGGTGGTCTTGGCAAGCCCAAGCTCCTCTTTTCTAGCGTTGGACAACTAGCCTTCTCAGATAAGGGCAAACAAATATAAGGAACCATGTGCATGTTAACAATGCCTTGGAATTTGGATATTGAAAGAGTAGACCAAATAGGCTGTTGTGCATGTAAATCTCAAAATAATATACCTTGATCCTCACAAGTATTACAGAGTCTGGGAAGAGACTGAAACACAAATTAACATCATCTACAATGGAAGTAGCTATGTGCATTGAAGGTGATCAACAAAAAACTAAACACAAAACACAAACTAAACTAAACCAACCAACCATACTCACCATAGCCTCAAAGGCACTGCATCTGACACGCGGATCACAGTCGCTTATATATCGTGACAACACATCTTGTACAGACACCGGCCAATCTGGTGATGCGGGTGTGTCCTTTCTTTGCTGTTCACAAGATGCCAGGCAACCAATCAAATGCAGACAGCTGCTCCTAACTTCGTGACTGGAGTTTGATACATTCTGTAAACACAGGTAAACAATTCTCTTTTGTATTTTGTCAAAATTGTCAATGTGAAGTAACTCATTTAATGCATTAAATCTTTAAGGACGTGAGTTTGGTGCAGGAATTATCTCCAGCCTTGAGTTTTCTTAAACGGTTAAAAATTCAGGGTGAGTTATTAATGAGTATTTTTTGTTTAATTTAAACTATGTTGATGTTATCAAGTGATAATGCACAACTCTATATTAAAATTATCATCATCATGTTACAGGTGCCTTGCAGAATATAACTCACAACACGGCCTGTCTAAAAGTTGTTCTATCGCTGGCCATTTCTCCTGCCTCATGCACCACCATGTCTAAAAGTTCCTCTATCGCTGGCCATTTCTCCTACACCATCATGTCTAAGAGTTCCTCTATCACTGGCCATTTCTCCTGCCTCATGCACCATCATGTCTAAAAGTTCTTCTACAGCTAACCATTTATCCTGCACCACCTTGTCTAAGAGTTCCTCTATCACTGGCCTCATGCACCACCATGTCTAAAAGTTCCTCTATCGCTGGCCATTTCTCCTGCACCACCATGTCTAAGAGTTCCTCTATCACTGGCCATTTCTCCAGCCTCATGCACCACCATGTCTAAAAGTTCTTCTACAGCTAACCATTTCTCCTGCACCACCATGTCTAAAAGTTCTTCTACAGCTAACCATTTCTCCTGCACCACCATGTCTAAAAGTTCTTCTACAGCTAGTTCTCTATCACTGGTCATTTCTCCTGCCTCATGCACCACCATGTCTAAGAGTTCCTCTATCACTGGCCATTTCTCCTGCCTCATGGACCACCATGTTTAAAAGTTCTTCTCCAGCTAACCATTTCTCCCGCCTCATGCACCACCAGGTCTAAAAGTTCCTCTATTGCTGGCCATTTCTCCCGCCTCATGCACTGCTATGTCTACAAGTTTCTATATCACTGGCCATTTCTCCCGCCTCATGCACTGCTATGTCTACAAGTTTCTATATCACTGGCCATTTCTCCCGTCTCATGCACCACCATGTCTAAAAGTTCTTCTACAGCTAACCATTTCTCCTGCACCACCATGTCTAAGAGTTCCTCTATCGCTGGCCATTTCTCCTGCACCACCATGTCTAAGAGTTCCTCTATCACTGGCCATTTCTCCTGCCTCATGCACCACCATGTCTAAGAGTTCCTCTATCACTGGCCATTTCTCCTGCCTCATGCACCACCATGTCTAAAAGTTCCTCTATTGCTGGCAATTTCTCCCGCCTCATACACTGCTATGTCTACAAAATTCTATATCACTGGCTATTTCTCCCACCTCATGCACCACCATGTCTAAAAGTTCCTCCATTGCTGGCAATTTCTCCTGCCTCATGCACTGCTATGTCTACAAGATTCTATATCATTGGCCATTTCTCCTGCCTCATGCACCACCATGTCTAAAAGTTCTTCTACAGTTAACCATTTCTCCTGCCTCATGCACCACCATGTCTAAAAGTTCTTCTACAGTTAACCATTTCTCCTGCCTCATGCACCACCATGTCTAAAAGTTCTTCTACGGTTAACCATTTCTCCTGCCTCATGCACCACCATGTCTAAAAGTTCTACAGTTAACCATTTCTCCTGCCTCATGCCCCACCATGTCTAAAAGTTCTTCTACAGTTAACCATTTCTCCTGCCTCATGCACCACCATGTCTAAAAGTTCTTCTACAGTTAACCATTTCTCCTGCCTCATGCCCCACCATGTCTAAAAGTTCAACAGCTAACCATTTCTCCTGCCTCATGCACCGCCATGCCCAATGTGTAGACCTCCAAATGAATATAAAATAAAACAAGATAGATGTAGTTACTTATATATAACGGGGACTTACGGTAGGTATTCAGATTTTATCAGAATTACGTAAAGACGAAGATTAGTAAGTTTAGTAACTACTCCAAAGTGAAAAGTATACATCTGACACTGATGGTGGAATGGGAAAATATCAGCAGTTTTCCTGTATCTTTATTTTTCAAAATCGCATTGTACCAGCTGACTCCAGTGCACAAATAGTATGTTGTGATGACATTTTTGGTGAAAGAAGGTTCAAAACTCACTTAAATGCATCATCAACTGTGTGCTTGGAGAACAGACTGCAGCAGGTTCATCAGTGTTTGAATGGTGTAAAGGCTTTCGTGAAGGTAATGAGTCCATCGAGAATGAGCCCAGTGAAGGTCGAAAAGTGTCATTACCAGTGAAGCCATAGTGCCAAAAAACATTTTGGACGATCGTGAGTTACTGTAGGCAAAGTCGAGGTGGCTACTGGCATAAGTAAAAGTTCTGTAGACATTATCATCAGGGATTACCTCAATTTTTATAAAGTTTCCTGTCAATGGGTGCCGAATCAACTGAACTTTTACCCCCAAAAAAAACATAAAAGTAGCTATATTCCGATAACGGCTGGGTCAGTACAAACGTGAAGGTGACATTATCTACACAGCATCGTTACAACCAATGAGACATAAGTGCATCACTATATGCCTGAAACAAAGAGATCGTCGATTAAATGGAAACATTCAAGATCATTGCCACCCAGAAAGTTTCACACAGCACTTTCAGGGTAAGGTCATGGCATTGGTGTTTAGAGACCACAAGGCCATTCTGAATGTGGATTTTTTGAAAAGGGGAGAAATTATACACGCTAAGTACTACTCCTTACTACTTTCTAATAAAGTCCTGAAGGTCAACACCATAAATGTCATCCTTCAACATGACAATGCGAGACCTCATACAACCGCCAAAACTATGGCAATAATTCACAAAATGCACTAGGAGGGACTGCCACATCCTCTTTACAGTTGTGACTTGGCTCTGAGTGATTTTCACCTTTTTATCCTTCTGAAACAGCATCTCGGAGTACAACAGTTTGAAATGGATTTTAAAAAAACATCGCTTAAAAGTCGACAGGGTCGACTTCATTGCACCCAATTTTATCCCATATGGCTCAGTCTCTTTCCGCAGCGCAAAGCACGAACTCCGTAGCTGTAGCGACGACCCACAGGAGTCTCCGAAAAATTTCACTCGTGACCCGGAATCAAACCCACAACCTTTGGAGCCCGAGTCAAGCGGCTCGACCACTTCGCCACACAGATTCCCTTGAAATGGATGACAAAGTGCGTCAGGTAGTTCTCCAATGGCTCAAGGACCAGCCAAAATAATTGTATGGTTCTGAAATACAGAAGCTCGTAGCCTAATGGGGAAAATGTGTTATAGTGGCAGGTAACAGGTAACTTCAATTAATCTCTTATCATTAAGTAGAGATTACATCTGCTCGGATATCTACTGGATTACCCTTGTATAAGAATGTGATAAACAGAGTTTGTACAAATTTTTCTGACATTTTTACATACATTTTTCTATTAAAAAAACATATGTGTCAAGTTTGTGATAGTATTTTTTTAAAACCATGTCATTACACAAACATACCTTAAAAGCTGCTCTCATAAATCGCTGTATGTAAGGACTACATGGGGGAAATATTTGGCTTACTGTCTGCATTGTTATAAACAGCTGACCCAGTACTTTGTGAGATGCTATTAAAAAAATACATATATATAGGGTATCAACAGATGGGAGTGACTACTATCAAGTGAAGACTGATAATCAGATTCAAATAAAATGTAACTATGGAGTTTGTCACATGTTACACTTCCGAAAACAAACATTTCAACCAGTCTTTTCTCAATTACCTTAAATAGAAAACTAAACTATGAAAACACGAATAACTGATTTGTCAATTGTAATAATACATCTGAACATAACAGAAAACAAGTAATTCAAATCACTGGCACCTTGCCATCTTGATAGACGATTGTTTGTAAAATGGAGTTATACCTCTCCATAGCACAAAGCCTGGGCTGAATTTAGAGATGATGTAACATGATCCCTCTCTTGGCCTGCCTAGTTTACTCTACATTGGCACCTTTCCGTCTTGACAGACGATAGTTTGGTACATTGTGCTTCAAAAGGCTTAATAAGTACAAACCATGGTGGTGGCGAGTGTGGCTGATAAGGCCAATTTGTGCTGTAAATGTCTGTCCACAGTGGATGCATGTGAAAACATGGTCATTTCCACCATCATGCACCATCTCACACTCTGTGTGTGCTTTATCTGCAATAATTTTCTCCTTTGTCTTTATTCCATTTCTGGGCACTCTTCCGACAGACGGGTCTAAATAGTTCTGCAGTGAATAAGTTAGGGTTTAGGGTTAGGGTTAGTGTTAGTTATATAAAATTATTCACTGTAGAATTATTTAGACCCGTCTGTCGGAAGAGTGCCCATTTCTGATAGTTGCCCTCCATGCAACATGTTCAGCGGCGACTTGCTCCCAATGTGCATTATCAATGCCTTTATCAATCATGTCCCGCTTATACACATCTTTGTATCGTAGCAGAGGCAGACCCTGAGATCTCCTACCCATCTGTAATTCACCAAAAAAGATGTCCTTTGGTATTCTACCATCATCCATCCTCCTAACGTGTCATATCCATCTAAGTCTACGAAGACTGAGCATGGAACACACCGTCACACAACCTGATCTTTCCAATACTTCAGTATTTTTGATTTTATCTTGCCACTTAATACCAAGTGTTCTTCGCAGATACTGCATATGAAAGCTGTTTAAACGTTTCTCTTGGTGTAAGTTGACCAAGTTTCACTGCCATAAAGAAGAGTACTAAGGACACGAGCTTGATAGACAAGGACAGTACTAAAACAATAGAGGAGAAGCAGCAGGAGGACAGGAAAAAAGAACAAGGAGCAGGAGAAGAGGAACAGAAGAGCATACTAGCCAATTTCTTTATCTTTTTTTGTCTTTATCTCCTGTTTGGAGCATTGGCCTTCAACAAACTCATGTCAAGTAGTCCTATCTGTTGCTATCTCCTAGTCCTATCTGTTGCTATCTCCCGGAGCTCCGTCCATGCCATGCCCATTATTATTCATCTGTCTCTAACTCACTTCAGTATATGTTTTTGGGTCTCCCTCTGTTTCATGTATCATGTGAGTCCAGAGAAAGAACTTTCTAGTTATTCTATTCTCAGGTTTTCTCGAACTACGACCTATTCAGTGCCAGCATCTTTTTTCTCATCTCTTGATTCACTGGAATCTGGCAAGTTCTTCCATAAGGTCTGCATGTGATTTTGTCATACCATTTTGGTCCTATTCTGCTCAGGCAGCAGTTAATAAATGTGTGTAGTACTCATGTTAGTCATTCTCCATGTTTTTCATCAATACAACATGTGATTCCCAACAGAACTACAGAGTTGTGTCTTGTTTGATAACCTCGTTATAATCTATGGAAGGAGACTGAAACACTCATGGCTATAACCATGGGCTATGATGGTGGTCCTTTAAAATGTCAACCTTGATGTCATCTGAATGAAAGTAAATGTAATTATGAGTTCCACAAAAATCATTTTATTCAAACCAAAAATAACTGTGTACAAAATGAGTTGAAGAAATGCATGATACTACCCTTCTATGGTAAATCACTCATGTAAGCATTAGGTTGTGGAGTGATAAGAATTCACATGAGATGAGATCAGCTCTCCTTTTCACCCATATTTCCTTTCCATATAAATATCTAGCACTGATCTTACAATGCTAGATCAACCACAGAGCTGTATAGAATCTAAGACAATAATAACTCTACAAAGGAGAAATGAACCTAGATCACAGTAAAATGTGATTTACCACATCAAACGTACTTTCTGTCTCCGTTTTCTTTAACAAGTCATCAGCCAAAAGTTGTGTGTTAAAACCAGGAACAAGAGCCAGCCGGGCACACAAAGATAACATTTTACACCGCACAATAGCGTCATTTTCTCCATTGAGATGCTCTGATAATTCACTGTACATGGACTCTGCTCCATCTTTGTCACTTGGGATGTTTTCTTCTAGCTTTAGCAGTAGAAACAACACTTCCTGAGCTGTGCCAGCACTGGAAAGGTTCAAGGATACAATGGGGGTCACTGAGCGTTGAATAAGTCGTAATCTCTTCACTGGAGGCTGTGGCTCTTCCTGTATTTGATGGCAAAATAACAACATTATTATGTTTTTTTAATCACAAACAATTAGCATACAGTGGAGTCTGGATTAGTAGAAGTCACTGGGGCCGAAGGAATTTGTTCTACTTATCCAGACTGCACACATCTTAATATATAAAATGCAATGTATGTATGTATGTATGTCCGTTCTTTATGCGTTCACGAACGGTCCATCCGATTGAGATGACATTTTCTACACGTCTTCTTCTCATTCCAGTGCAACCAACTGTCATAGTTTTTTAGTGTACTATCAGCTATTTACTTACTATAAAATTTAATTTTGTAATTACATGACTGAACATAAGAAAATATAAAACAAGGGACATAACTTTTAGTAGCATTGTTATATCTTAAGTTAAGTCCCCTGGCTATAGATAGATAGAAAGATAGATAGATAGATAGATAGATAGATAGATAGATAGATAGATAGATAGATAGATAGAAAGATAGATACATAGATAGACAGACAGACAGATCCCCGTCAGGGACTGGGCGAAGCCGGGCCGGTCAGACAGACAGACAGTCGGGAACGGAAACTTATATGACTAATTATATGAATTAAATTAGATGCTCCCCACCAGGGACTGGGTGAAGCCGGGCCGGGTCAGACAGACAGATAGACAGATAGTCGGGAACGGGAGCTTATATGACTACTTATATGAATTAAATGAGATGCTCCCCACCAGGGACTGGGTGAACCCGGGCCGGGTCAGACAGACAGATAGACAGACAGTCGGGAACGGGATCTTATATGACTACTTATATGAATTAAATTAGATGCTCCCCACCAGGAGCTGGGCGAAGCCGGGCCGGGTCAGACAGACAGACAAGCAGACAGACAGACAGATAGATAGATCCCCGCCAGGGCCTGGGCGAAGCCGGGCCAGCTAGTTTACACTAATTTACACTAATACCATGCAGTAGCATTGAGTAACATGATTGTGCCACTTAGGAAACACAGTTAGTGAACAAATAAATAGCAATACAATATCAGAAATGTTGAAATGTTTAATTATTTTAGAAAGCAGAACATTAAAGTCATATGACAATTTCCAAATTAATTAAAGAAAAACTCTGTGATTTTGCTTTGCTTCTTGACTTGTGAAAAATGTCTTCCCAAAAATTCTTGTAGCCACTCATTGAACAGTTCTGATGTTATCCATGCCTTTGAATTGGCTCTGTAATTCAAACACAATTTTGTTCAGGCCTTTGAAACGAGGATTTAAAAATTGTCCAATCGCAAATAAAGGCCATTTTTAACTACCATCCATATTGGAACACACAACCACTGTTATTCTTTCCTTTGATTGTGGGGGGGGGGGGGGGGGGGGGGGGGGGCGCGCCCAATAACACTTTTCATTTTTGAAAGAAAATGTTTTATCAGGTAACAATCTCCAAAATAAGCCAGTTTCATCGGCATTAAATACATCTGCAGAATTATATTTAACTAAAGCAGGTCTGAGAATGTCTTCTATCCATGAGTGAGCCGTTGCTTCGTTGACTGACTGTTTCTCTGCACACACATTCTTGTACGTGATGCAATGTCGTTTTGTGATTGTGAATAAAATGAGCCCCTATTTACAAAAATTTGAAGAAGACTCTATTATTCTCTCTTCTTGACTGTCTTTTTTTGCAAGTTCTTTTTCTTCAAACCTCACAAAGACGATATTTGTCGACAAGGTCACATTCTATGTACAGTGATATTTTATTCTCACCTCATCGCATCTCATCATGTTCCTCCTGTACCTTGCGGTGTCGAGTGAAGTATAAACAGCGGGAGAGTGCCCGCTTATGGGCTTCATGTATCGATATTCCCATGGACTCTTATTCCCTGTGTCCATCGTTTATGTGGTCGGCCTCTTCCTCTGTTTCCCTCTGGTCTGTACATCATTGCTTGTTGTGGTATACTGTTGGTAACCTACTTGCATGGCCAAACCTTTGACTTGCTGCTTTCTAATAAAATCTAGTGCAGCTATAACCACTACTTTAGTCCTGATTTCTTCATTTCTGATCTTATCTCTTCATTCTATCCGAATGATGTGATGTTGGTTCTTAAATCAATCAATCAATCAATCTCTTCTTGATACATTGAGTATTCTTCTCAGGAATCTCACTTCTGTTGTGATTTTTTTTTCCCTTTTCTGTCATTGTCCAGGTTTGGCATTGGTAACATAGAGTTGGTAGGAAGATTGTGTTGTAAAGTGCTTTCTTAGTAGTTATTGATACATGTTTGTTCTTTAGTATTGGTGCCATTTGTCCAATGAGTTGGTTTGCCTTATTGCATCTATTTTCGATCTCGTCTTCTGATTTGCCATTTGATGATATTATACTTCCTAGGTACTTGAAACTCTTTACTTGTTTCAAGGGATGTTCGTTTAGGTAAATCATTGTTGCTTTTTCTTCTTTAATTATAGTCAGTACCTCTGTTTTACTTGATATTTTATCTGGCAAATAAAATTCACTAATAAATGTTAACTATTTTTTAATTAAAACTTAGAACAAGAAAAAAACATTGCCGGTGGAGAGTCGAACCCCAGTCTCCCACGTGACAGGCGGAGACACTAACCACTACACTATCGAGGACACAATGATAGTTCCACAAACATTAATAATGTAGTCAAACAAGTGACGTGACCACAAATTTTTTGTGAATAGTCACTCCGTTTTTTTAAACGATCCAACCAGCCAGCACTACAATTCCAGTCTGTCTGACCTCCTAGACGTGCTAATTCTTCTGCTTTCGCAATAAGTAAAGGCCCATTTGCTGGTACATTTGCCGATCTAATCACAGTGAACCATTGTAAAAGGGCAGCATCAACAAAATCACACATGGCAGTTCTAGCTCGCTGTCTAAAGTTGTGCCTTCTTGTTTCATCTCTTTCTTCTCCTTCTGTGAGCGCCAAACAATACTACATGTGTTTATTTGTGTAACTTATTGACATGTAGCGAGATATCGTATATGCGAGATTGTTGTTCTCCGGGCTGACTAAAAATAATTCTTTCCCGAAACTTTTTTTTTTTTTTTTTAATGTGAAATTATATAAATGAACACTTATACAGTCTGCATTCATTTTTATGTATGACCAATCCGAAAATTCGAGTTAACCGAATTTGACTTATCAGGACTTTTCATACAATTATAAAGAAGGATAATGGCCGGGACAGTAACGTCGAATTAAGTGAAATTCTACTTATCCGAGTTTGACTTAAGTGGACTCGACTTTATCAGTTTGGAGCAGTTTGGTAAATGATTAGGACATAAGTGAGAAGTGGCTTTCAGAGTGGTTAGAACCTAAATGTGAAGCCATTTGGTCGAGTAGTTATGCAATTGGTGTGGAGCAGCTTGTACTGGCTGGGATACTAGTGATTAGTGAATGAACACAAAATATGACTACACAATTTGATAAAAAGAAAGGCATATACAGATAAATGCGAATGTGTCAACCATATTCTTTTTTCAACAAACAAAGACTACACAGAGGTAAAAACTGAAATGTCACAATCCACAAGTAATACAAGTATCTCAACAAATTAAAACCTGAAGGATGGGAAATGAAACTATAAAGGAAAGAAGGAAGGAGGTATGTTTAGAAAGGTGATTGATTGATTGATCGACTGATCTACGAACCGACATCACAGCATTCAGGGCATTCCCATAGGCGCTTCGTTCCCATCCTCAGCAGCCAGCGAAGAGTTCCAACACCAATTGTACCATAGCAATCTGATTATATGTCCATCTCGCCTTTCCTCTGAGCATTGAGCGTCGGCCAGATCCCCTCGTCACACCTCGCTGCCTTATTCTTACCAGACTATGGTGATCCATTTGCTCCTCCGAAGTGTACACGTGCTCCCACAAGGGCGCAACCACGTCTGCCTTGTCATGCATCAATACTCCACCAAGTTTTGCAGAGCCAGCCAGTCTGTCCGCCTTTTTATTCCCCAGCACACCAGCATGCCCCGGAGAAAAGATCCAGGCGATGCTTGCCACCCATGACCTCCGAAGCGAAGCAAGCCACTCTGCACGAAGCATGCCTGTCCTCACCTTCCTCAGCATGCTTTCTGAGTTAGTTACAATCACGATGTGTGTGTGTATCATATTCTCGATCCAGCGGAAAGCTGCAGTGACCGCCTCCACCTCCATTCTTAAGCTAGATGTTGTGGTATCATATGCCAGGCTCTCCTGCTCCAAATGTTGGCCATTAGATTTTGCTATGAACCCCCAGGCACTTCTCCTACCTCTCGACACCGAACCATCTGTGTAGATAATCACATCACCCGAGAGAGCATTATCCTTAATTAGCTGGATTTCCCCTTCCGTGGCTCCTTCTGCCCACTCCTTGCACTCCCGGCTTAATGTGATTATAACTCTGCACAAGTCTGACTGCTCCGCTGGCACTCTGACCCACTTCTCTCCTCGCCTAATGTTCTCCAAGATGCACACGTCTGATCGTATCCTCCGCCTGAGCCATCTATGATTTCCCTCTTATCTGTCACTGATCCTTAACTGCGTCGAGTGCCTCATGCAAAGGGTGATCTGTGCCTGCAGCTACTCTGAGGTATGCCTTCGCTTGCATCACCTTAAGCCTACCTGCAACAGTCGGCAAACCAAGGATGTAACGCATACACACTACTGGGGTGTCTCTGGTGCATCCCAGAATGACCCGCGTAGCTTCATTCTGTATGCGCTCTAACTTCACCAGTTGACTCTGAGACAGTGAGCACTCCTAGTGCATAATCAATAACTGCGAGGATCAAGTGCTGGTATAGTGTGAAAAGCATTCTCTGCTCTGTGTCATTGCAGCCATAGTTTTAAGTGCATCGAGTCCCTTTTGAGATCTTGTCACAACCGTCTCCACATGGTCCTTGAAGGACAGGCTCCTGTCAAATGTGATCCCCAAATACTTCAGTTTGTTCTCGCTGTTGACGTTTCTACCATCTATCGTGAGGCTTGGGACATCAGCACTCACAATCCTGTTGTCCAGAGGGCACCACAAAACAGCCGCCTTTTCTGGGAGGATGACAGCAATCATTTCAGTGCACCAGTCAATCACTTTGTCTACTGTCGCCTGTAGCTCCTGGGCTGTTTGTACCCTATATCTCCCCTGCCAATATGCAAGAATATCATCTGCAAATGTTAGTATCCTTCCAACCCCTGGTGCTTCTAGTTTGCAATCTTGCTTGTATACATGTTAAAGAGCACAGGTGAGATTGCAGATCCCTGTGGCAGTCCCGGGGTTAAAATATGTGGCTCTGAGGTCCATGCACCCAGACGGACAGCAACCCGACAAGAATACAGGACGGCTGCTATCCAGTTCACCAACCAGGGATTGACCCCATCAGTGCGGTGAGAAACGGACAAGGTTAAGTTTGTTTTGCTTTGCTTTACTATTTTTGCATATACCAACATAATCTATGTGTCAACATTTCAAAATGAGGGAAAAGATGCATCAGATGAACAAATGTTGGATATTAATCTGTTGGGTGGGGATGCCTATTCTGTGAATGAGGCAATTCTCCATAAGATGAGTGCTGTGGACACCAGAGAATGAGTTTAAGTCATTCTGTGAATGAGGCAATTCTCCATAAGATGAGTGCTGTGGACACCAGAACATCAGTTTAAGTCAGTCACATTCATGTTCTTTTGACCTGGGGGTTAGAGATGTGAGTCAGAGACTGTTCTGGAAGCCTCCCTGAGGATAAGATCTTCATGGAATCGGTGGTTGAGGGGTTTGATTAATTGACACATACATTTGGTACTTTCTGATATTGTTTGTTCCACTTCAAGCTAGCTCCATACTCTTGTGTTGGTACTTTGCTGTTGTTGATGTTCCTATGTGTGTGCATGTTGGTGGGTGTGGCATATGTGTATACCTTAGTTAACTGTAAAACTATTTTTCTGTTATCTTATTTTTTTTTTAAATTATACTACTAAAAATTATTTGTATTTATATTGTTATATTATTGTTTTTGGTTTGGTTGTTAAGCTTGTGTTTTTGCTTTCAGCAGTATTATTTATAACTTTTAGAATAAATTTTTCCAAGGCAGCATCAGTATTGAGTAATCTTGGTGACTTTCATAGCTGAAGCAGAAGCAGCAACAACCAATTCTATAATATGCTTGCAAAAAAGTGGATTAAGGAACTCATTGCATTTTACACTAATACAGCCTATACTGAAATCCACTATTTGTGGTCACCATGTCAAATTACATTCATGCTCTTTTTATGCATAACTCATGGGGGTTGGGGGGGGGGGAGGGGGAAGAGGAGAGAGAATGACAGACAATGCTAAAATGTTTTTAGACAACAGCTGGTCCCACTGTATATAGCTTAATCTGAGTTCAGTCGAGTTTTTCTTAGCTTGTGTTTAAAAAAAAATATTGGCTCCTGAGAAAAAGGGGCTGGCTCCTGAACCACGTTTAGATAGTGCTATTATTATTCTTTGCCCCCTTAATGGTCTCAGTAACACACAGGTAACATTAACTTTTACAATCTTTTAAAAGATTTAATGTATACAGTAAAACACAGAGTAGTGAAATAACCAAAGCATCCCTAACTAAAGTCAAATTCGCAATCAAATAACTAATCCCCATTGATGTGGGAACGATAACAAACTCCTGGGCCCTGTCATAATCTTCCTGGAATAAGTCATACATGAACGTCTAGCTAATTGGGGAAACTTTAGGCTATATCAGGTAGTCCATGGTGTTGTCTTTGGTCAAGGCCCTAGGGCTGAAGTAGATCTTCATTACAACTTAACTACAAGTACAAACTACAATGAACATATACCTAGGAAAAGATTTGACTGTTAACTGTTATTCAATTGTAAGGTGTGCATACAGCGAAAGTGAATTTTAAGGTGTGCATACAGTGAAAGTAATCAATCTAATAGTAGGTATGCTAGTCGTGCCGTGACCCGAACTGAAACGGAAGTGATATACCGCGCCACCACGGAATGATCCATTGTGTCCCCAAAAATGGCTATGTAAAGACCATTCATGCTTCCGATGTCATTCATTCATTCAAATATCACATGACAATAACAAACCCTATCTTAGGTTCTGCAGAAAAGGTTAGCTAACATTCTATGCATAGCGATTGGTTGAAATTATCGTGACTTTGAAATAAATTTAACTATTTGGCAAAACGTAAGTAATTTTATTTTCTAGAGTGTGTGTATTTAATTGTACGATATTTTTAAATGGATATTCGAATTCTGCACCCATTTTTACATATAATTGGAGAGTTTCATCACTTATATCACTTGATGGGTTTATTTCTGCGGATATGTTGTTTGGTCTTTGTGAATGGAAAGCCAAGATGGCGGCTGAAGCAAATATCGATCGGACTAGGCTCAAAACATGCAATTAGAACTACTAAGGTTAAAGAGAATACAAGTTTAAAGATTAATAATAATTTATTTGTATACTTTTACTATTTTTTTTATCATTTAACATGACGGAACATATTTTTGAAGTCAGTTTTAATATCCATCTATGACCCGTTTGTGACAAACTCGCATGGACTGGCAGCAGAGATAATGGGCCACACAGAAGAGCTCCAAAATTATGGAAATCATGACAATTTTTTTGCTGGTGATACCGACACTCAAATGTGAATATCTCCGCTTAGAACGGACATACAGGCATCAATGAGGTACCATTAGTTTTGGGTTTTCAAGGCCTATCTATCTGTGGTGATCTCTTTAGTAAATACTCATTAAAAATCATGATCGAACCAGCTACTAATAATAATAATATTATTACTATTAGTAATAAATAGCTGCCGGTCTCCCTGGCGAAGGAGTTAAGAATACTGTTCGTAATCCCGCATACTCTCATATAAAACGCTGCTGGGCAAGATTTAGCAGCAGATCGCATCGCGTTGGTTTCTTATGGAGGGTATGTGAGCCGTTCTTTCAGAAAGCAATGGCAAACTACTGAACGTAAAACTTACCAAGACATCAACAGCAGCTGAAAAATGCTGGTGTTAACTGCGATGTCCTGTAAATAGGATATGCCAAAAAAATAAAATAAATAAATAATTAGCTAATACTTAATTATACTTAATACATTTGTTATCGTAATTCCTCCATTGGGCAATTACTGTGACCTTCTGGGACTGAAATTATTAACCCTTTTAGGATGGGTCGGCCGAAATTTCATTGTAAGAACTGCTTTGATTGGTTTGCTTTTAATAGTACAGACCAATCAAATGCTTCCTTGTAATCCCCGGCCATTCTAGTTTGCAAATGGCTGCTTACAGAATGCATTTCTAACAAACGGATATTAAAATTTGTGATTTTTAAAACAGTAACCCAGTTTTTCGTGGATTTTTTATGTTTTAAATGGCCAGCTTTGAACACGAAGATGCGCTAGCATTGATTAGCTCTGATAGTAGCGATTTTGACATTTCAGGTAATGACTGCGGTGATACTGAAAGTGCCGATGAAGATTCCGACCACATGTCCCAATGGTTTAAGTGTGTTGGGTCTGAAGACGATCATGTTGATTTATATCCATTTATATAGATGTCCGGACCAAAACACATGCCACCAGATGATAGCCCACCTATTACAAAGAGAGGCTCTATTCGCAATTCCATTGCGAAATGAAAAAAATTATATTCGCAATGGAACTACGAATAGAGAAAAATTATATTCGCAATCGAATTGCGGGAAGTAACAAACATGTCACAGCGTTTGCTCACTAGTCAATTTTAGTTTGGGCCATTAAGAAGTCTAAGAAGGTGGTTAATTTAAATAGGAGTGTTCACTGTTGCGAGTTTAATTCTGCCGAATTCTCTGTATTTTTTAATGAATCACTCTTCTTACTTCTGTCCGTTCTTTTGGCATCCCGTTTTATTTTTACATTACGTTAGTCCTGTTTAAATATCAAGAATAATTTTTTCGGAACAGGTATCCCCAATACAAATAACGATCCCTACAAATAATTCTGTCCCCAGGCGAGTTCAAGAATTGTAAACTTTCGTTTCCGTACACTTACTGTTACCAGGCATCCATGTTTGTTTACATTACCGTCCTACTATTTATGTCCTGATAATATCGCAGCAGAGATGATTCTCTTAATTTGACACTTTCTATGGCCTCCAATATAATATGCTTCGCCTCAGAGAGACATGATTAAGCAATTCAAACACCAGGCTTTCGACTGACAGGCCTCATAAATTAATAAATAAACAAGGATAAGGAAATGCTACGCATATAAAGTGCAGGAAAACCTGGTATATATGAAACAGGTGGAAAAGAGAGAGGAGAGATAGATAACGAAGATAGTGTGAGAGACAGAGATATGAGATGACATTAAAGAGTGGTAAAGACAAGAGAGAGAGAGAGAGAGAGAGAGAGAGAGAGAGAGAGAGAGAGAGAGAGAGAGAGAGAGAGAGAGAGAGAGAGAGAGAGAGAGAGAGAGAGAGAGAGAGAGAGAGAGAGAGAGAAGAACTCGTGTTCGGATGGCTAAGCGCCTTTCCCAAGACAACAAAAGTAGAGGACAGATAAGAACAGAAAGACAAGTGCGCAGGTTCTTGTACAGTAAGATAAACAACACCTAATACACAAAACACACAAAACTTAAAATCTTCAACTCTTGTGTGATTCCAGTGTTAACGTATGGATGTGAAAGTTGGAAATCAACGGTAGCTTTAGATAAAAAATTAGACAATTTTGAGAACAAATGTCTTAGAAGACTTCTAAACATCCACTGGACAGAATTCAGAACCAATTCGCAAATAAGACAAGAGACTAAGCAAGATACAGTATCCAATTTCATGTACTCAGAATGGACAAGACAAGACCTCGTATGGTCACCGGTAGGGAAAAGAAAATGGGGAAGACCAAGAGAGACCCTGCGTAGAACCATCATTAGAGAAGGCTCATTCAATGGCCAAGTAAATATCCAAGATCTACAACACGTAGCAGCGAACCGCCAGGCATGGAGAGACAGGACTTCTGCCCTATGCGCCGCCTTAGGCTCAAGAGGAAAGACTAACTAACTAATACACAAAATCCGTAGAAAACATATGCCTAAAGCGAAATCATCAGACTAGCATTGTTGTCACCTAATTCCTGAAAAAGAAAAAAAAAATGTTGCCTCCCCGGCGATGAATCGATCCTCGAGCTCCCGTGTACCAGGCGGAGACACTAACCACTATGCTACTGTGGACACAATGATAGTTCCACAAACATTAATAATGTAGTCAAACAAGTGACGTGACCACAAATTTTTTGTGAATAGTCACTCCGTTTTTTTAAACGATCCAACCAGCCAGCACTACAATTCCAGTCTGTCTGACCTCCTAGACGTGCTAATTCTTCTGCTTTCGCAATAAGTAAAGGCCCATTTACTGGTACATTTGCCGATCTAATCACAGTGAACCATTGTAAAAGGGCAGCATCAACAAAATCACACATGGCAGTTCTAGCTCGCTGTCTAAAGTTGAGCCTTCTTGTTTCATCTCTTTCTTCTCCTTCTGTGAGCGCCAAACAATACTACATGTGTTTATTTGTGTAACTTATTGACATGTAGCGAGATATCGTATATGCGAGATTGTTGTTCTCCGGGCTGACTAAAAATAATTCTTTCCCGAAACTTTTTTTTTTTTTTTTTTAATGTGAAATTATATAAATGAACACTTATACAGTCTGCATTCATTTTTATGTATGACCAATCCGAAAATTCGAGTTAACCGAATTTGACTTATCAGGACTTTTCATACAATTATAAAGAAGGATAATGGCCGGGACAGTAACGTCGAATTAAGTGAAATTCTACTTATCCGAGTTTGACTTAAGTGGACTCGACTTTATCAGTTTGGAGCAGTTTGGTAAATGATTAGGACATAAGTGAGAAGTGGCTTTCAGAGTGGTTAGAACCTAAATGTGAAGCCATTTGGTCGAGTAGTTATGCAATTGGTGTGGAGCAGCTTGTACTGGCTGGGATACTAGTGATTAGTGAATGAACACAAAATATGACTACACAATTTGATAAAAAGAAAGGCATATACAGATAAATGCGAATGTGTCAACCATATTCTTTATTCAACAAACAAAGACTACACAGAGGTAAAAACTGAAATGTTACAATCCACAAGTAATACAAGTATCTCAACAAATTAAAACCTGAAGGATGGGAAATGAAACTATAAAGGAAGGAAGGAAGGAGGTATGTTTAGAAAGGTGATTGATTGATTGATCGACTGATCTACGAACCGACATCACAGCATTCAGGGCATTCCCATAGGCGCTTCGTCCCCATCCTCAGCAGCCAGCGAAGAGTTCCAACACCAATTGTACCATAGCAATCTGATTATATGTCCATCTCGTCTTTCCTCTGAGCATTGAGCGTCGGCCAGATCCCCTCGTCACACCTCGCTGCCTCATTCTTACCAGACTATGGTGATCCATTTGCTCCTCCGAAGTGTACACGTGCTCCCACAAGGGCGCAACCACGTCTGCCTTGTCATGCATCAATACTCCACCAAGTTTTGCAGAGCCAGCCAGTCTGTCCGCCTTTTTATTCCCCAGCACACCAGCATGCCCCGGAGAAAAGATCCAGGCGATGCTTGCCACCCATGACCTCCGAAGCGAAGCAAGCCACTCTGCACGAAGCATGCCTGTCCTCACCTTCCTCAGCATGCTTTCTGAGTTAGTTACAATCACGATGTGTGTGTGTATCATATTCTCGATCCAGCGGAAAGCTGCAGTGACCGCCTCCACCTCCATTCTTAAGCTAGATGTTGTGGTATCATATGCCAGGCTCTCCTGCTCCAAATGTTGGCCATTAGATTTTGCTATGAACCCCCAGGTACTTCTCCTACCTCTCGACACCGAACCATCTGTGTAGATAATCACATCACCCGAGAGAGCATTATCCTTAATTAGCTGGATTTCCCCTTCCGTGGCTCCTTCTGCCCACTCCTTGCACTCCCGGCTTAATGTGATTATAACTCTGCACAAGTCTGACTGCTCCGCTGGCACTCTGACCCACTTCTCTCCTCGCCTAATGTTCTCCAAGATGCACACGTCTGATCGTATCCTCCGCCTGAGCCATCTATGATTTCCCTCTTATCTGTCACTGATCCTTAACTGCGTCGAGTGCCTCATGCAAAGGGTGATCTGTGTCTGCAGCTACTCTGAGGTATGCCTTCGCTTGCATCACCTTAAGCCTACCTGCAACAGTCGGCAAACCAAGGATGTAACGCATACACACTACTGGGGTGTCTCTGGTGCATCCCAGAATGACCCGCGTAGCTTCATTCTGTATGCGCTCTAACTTCACCAGTTGACTCTGAGACAGTGAGCACTCCTAGTGCATAATCAATAACTGCGAGGATCAAGTGCTGGTATAGTGTGAAAAGCATTCTCTGCTCTGTGTCATTGCAGCCATAGTTTTAAGTGCATCGAGTCCCTTTTGAGATCTTGTCACAACCGTCTCCACATGGTCCTTGAAGGACAGGCTCCTGTCAAATGTGATCCCCAAATACTTCAGTTTGTTCTCGCTGTTGACGTTTCTACCATCTATCGTGAGGCTTGGGACATCAGCACTCACAATCCTGTTGTCCAGAGGGCACCACAAAACAGCCGCCTTTTCTGGGAGGATGACAGCAATCATTTCAGTGCACCAGTCAATCACTTTGTCTACTGTCGCCTGTAGCTCCTGGGCTGTTTGTACCCTATATCTCCCCTGCCAATATGCAAGAATATCATCTGCAAATGTTAGTATCCTTCCAACCCCTGGTGCTTCTAGTTTGCAATCTTGCTCGTATACATGTTAAAGAGCACAGGTGAGATTGCAGATCCCTGTGGCAGTCCCGGGGTTAAAATATGTGGCTCTGAGGTCCATGCACCCAGACGGACAGCAACCCGACAAGAATACAGGACGGCTGCTATCCAGTTCACCAACCAGGGATTGACCCCATCAGTGCGGTGAGAAACGGACAAGGTTAAGTTTGTTTTGCTTTGCTTTACTATTTTTGCATATACCAACATAATCTATGTGTCAACATTTCAAAATGAGGGAAAAGATGCATCAGATGAACAAATGTTGGATATTAATCTGTTGGGTGGGGATGCCTATTCTGTGAATGAGGCAATTCTCCATAAGATGAGTGCTGTGGACACCAGAGAATGAGTTTAAGTCATTCTGTGAATGAGGCAATTCTCCATAAGATGAGTGCTGTGGACACCAGAACATCAGTTTAAGTCAGTCACATTCATGTTCTTTTGACCTGGGGGTTAGAGATGTGAGTCAGAGACTGTTCTGGAAGCCTCCCTGAGGATAAGATTTTCATGGAATCGGTGGTTGAGGGGTTTGATTAATTGACACATACATTTGGTACTTTCTGATATTGTTTGTTCCACTTCAAGCTAGCTCCATACTCTTGTGTTGGTACTTTGCTGTTGTTGATGTTCCTATGTGTGTGCATGTTGGTGGGTGTGGCATATGTGTATACCTTAGTTAACTGTAAAACTATTTTTCTGTTATCTTATTTTTTTTTAAAATTATACTACTAAAAATTATTTGTATTTATATTGTTATATTATTGTTTTTGGTTTGGTTGTTAAGCTTGTGTTTTTGCTTTCAGCAGTATTATTTATAACTTTTAGAATAAATTTTTCCAAGGCAGCATCAGTATTGAGTAATCTTGGTGACTTTCATAGCTGAAGCAGAAGCAGCAACAACCAATTCTATAATATGCTTGCAAAAAAGTGGATTAAGGAACTCATTGCATTTTACACTAATACAGCCTATACTGAAATCCACTATTTGTGGTCACCATGTCAAATTACATTCATGCTGTTTTTATGCATAACTCATGGGGGTTGGGGGGGGGGGGGGGGGGAAGAGGAGAGAGAATGACAGACAATGCTAAAATGTTTTTAGACAACAGCTGGTCCCACTGTATATAGCTTAATCTGAGTTCAGTCGAGTTTTTCTTAGCTTGTGTTTAAAAAAAAAATATTGGCTCCTGAGAAAAAGGGGCTGGCTCCTGAACCACGTTTAGATAGTGCTATTATTATTCTTTGCCCCCTTAATGGTCTCAGTAACACACAGGTAACATTAACTTTTACAATCTTTTAAAAGATTTAATGTATACAGTAAAACACAGAGTAGTGAAATAACCAAAGCATCCCTAACTAAAGTCAAATTCGCAATCAAATAACTAATCCCCATTGATGTGGGAACGATAACAAACTCCTGGGCCCTGTCATAATCTTCCTGGAATAAGTCATACATGAACGTCTAGCTAATTGGGGAAACTTTAGGCTATATCAGGTAGTCCATGGTGTTGTCTTTGGTCAAGGCCCTAGGGCTGAAGTAGATCTTCATTACAACTTAACTACAAGTACAAACTACAATGAACATATACCTAGGAAAAGATTTGACTGTTAACTGTTATCAATTGTAAGGTGTGCATACAGCGAAAGTGAATTTTAAGGTGTGCATACAGTGAAAGTAATCAATCTAATAGTAGGTATGCTAGTCGTGCCGTGACCCGAACTGAAACGGAAGTGATATACCGCGCCACCACGGAATGATCCATTGTGTCCCCAAAAATGGCTATGTAAAGACCATTCATGCTTCCGATGTCATTCATTCATTCAAATATCACATGACAATAACAAACCCTATCTTAGGTTCTGCAGAAAAGGTTAGCTAACATTCTATGCATAGCGATTGGTTGAAATTATCGTGACTTTGAAATAAATTTAACTATTTGGCAAAACGTAAGTAATTTTATTTTCTAGAGTGTGTGTATTTAATTGTACGATATTTTTAAATGGATATTCGAATTCTGCACCCATTTTTACATATAATTGGAGAGTTTCATCACTTATATCACTTGATGGGTTTATTTCTGCGGATATGTTGTTTGGTCTTTGTGAATGGAAAGCCAAGATGGCGGCTGAAGCAAATATCGATCGGACTAGGCTCAAAACATGCAATTAGAACTACTAAGGTTAAAGAGAATACAAGTTTAAAGATTAATAATAATTTATTTGTATACTTTTACTATTTTTTTTATCATTTAACATGACGGAACATATTTTTGAAGTCAGTTTTAATATCCATCTATGACCCGTTTGTGACAAACTCGCATGGACTGGCAGCAGAGATAATGGGCCACACAGAAGAGCTCCAAAATTATGGAAATCATGACAATTTTTTTGCTGGTGATACCGACACTCAAATGTGAATATCTCCGCTTAGAACGGACATACAGGCATCAATGAGGTACCATTAGTTTTGGGTTTTCAAGGCCTATCTATCTGTGGTGATCTCTTTAGTAAATACTCATTAAAAATCATGATCGAACCAGCTACTAATAATAATAATATTATTACTATTAGTAATAAATAGCTGCCGGTCTCCCTGGCGAAGGAGTTAAGAATACTGTTCGTAATCCCGCATACTCTCATATAAAACGCTGCTGGGCAAGATTTAGCAGCAGATCGCATCGCGTTGGTTTCTTATGGAGGGTATGTGAGCCGTTCTTTCAGAAAGCAATGGCAAACTACTGAACGTAAAACTTACCAAGACATCAACAGCAGCTGAAAAATGCTGGTGTTAACTGCGATGTCCTGTAAATAGGATATGCCAAAAAAATAAAATAAATAAATAATTAGCTAATACTTAATTATACTTAATACATTTGTTATCGTAATTCCTCCATTGGGCAATTACTGTGACCTTCTGGGACTGAAATTATTAACCCTTTTAGGATGGGTCGGCCGAAATTTCATTGTAAGAACTGCTTTGATTGGTTTGCTTTTAATAGTACAGACCAATCAAATGCTTCCTTGTAATCCCCGGCCATTCTAGTTTGCAAATGGCTGCTTACAGAATGCATTTCTAACAAACGGATATTAAAATTTGTGATTTTTAAAACAGTAACCCAGTTTTTCGTGGATTTTTTATGTTTTAAATGGCCAGCTTTGAACACGAAGATGCGCTAGCATTGATTAGCTCTGATAGTAGCGATTTTGACATTTCAGGTAATGACTGCGGTGATACTGAAAGTGCCGATGAAGATTCCGACCACATGTCCCAATGGTTTAAGTGTGTTGGGTCTGAAGACGATCATGTTGATTTATATCCATTTATATAGATGTCCGGACCAAAACACATGCCACCAGATGATAGCCCACCTATTACAAAGAGAGGCTCTATTCGCAATTCCATTGCGAAATGAAAAAAATTATATTCGCAATGGAACTACGAATAGAGAAAAATTATATTCGCAATCGAATTGCGGGAAGTAACAAACATGTCACAGCGTTTGCTCACTAGTCAATTTTAGTTTGGGCCATTAAGAAGTCTAAGAAGGTGGTTAATTTAAATAGGAGTGTTCACTGTTGCGAGTTTAATTCTGCCGAATTCTCTGTATTTTTTAATGAATCACTCTTCTTACTTCTGTCCGTTCTTTTGGCATCCCGTTTTATTTTTACATTACGTTAGTCCTGTTTAAATATCAAGAATAATTTTTTCGGAACAGGTATCCCCAATACAAATAACGATCCCTACAAATAATTCTGTCCCCAGGCGAGTTCAAGAATTGTAAACTTTCGTTTCCGTACACTTACTGTTACCAGGCATCCATGTTTGTTTACATTACCGTCCTACTATTTATGTCCTGATAATATCGCAGCAGAGATGATTCTCTTAATTTGACACTTTCTATGGCCTCCAATAATATAATATGCTTCGCCTCAGAGAGACATGATTAAGCAATTCAAACACCAGGCTTTCGACTGACAGGCCTCATAAATTAATAAATAAACAAGGATAAGGAAATGCTACGCATATAAAGTGCAGGAAAACCTGGTATATATGAAACAGGTGGAAAAGAGAGAGGAGAGATAGATAACGAAGATAGTGTGAGAGACAGAGATATGAGATGACATTAAAGAGTGGTAAAGACAGAGAGAGAGAGAGAGAGAGAGAGAGAGAGAGAGAGAGAGAGAGAGAGAGAGAGAGAGAGAGAGAGAGAGAGAGAGAGAGAGAGAGAGAGAGAGAGAGAGAGAGAAGAACTCGTGTTCGGATGGCTAAGCGCCTTTCCCAAGACAACAAAAGTAGAGGACAGATAAGAACAGAAAGACAAGTGCGCAGGTTCTTGTACAGTAAGATAAACAACACCTAATACACAAAACACACAAAACTTAAAATCTTCAACTCTTGTGTGATTCCAGTGTTAACGTATGGATGTGAAAGTTGGAAATCAACGGTAGCTTTAGATAAAAAATTAGACAATTTTGAGAACAAATGTCTTAGAAGACTTCTAAACATCCACTGGACAGAATTCAGAACCAATTCGCAAATAAGACAAGAGACTAAGCAAGATACAGTATCCAATTTCATGTACTCAGAATGGACAAGACAAGACCTCGTATGGTCACCGGTAGGGAAAAGAAAACGGGGAAGACCAAGAGAGACCCTGCGTAGAACCATCATTAGAGAAGGCTCATTCAATGGCCAAGTAAATATCCAAGATCTACAACACATAGCAGCGAACCGCCAGGCATGGAGAGACAGGACTTCTGCCCTATGCGCCGCCTTAGGCTCAAGAGGAAAGACTAACTAACTAATACACAAAATCCGTAGAAAACATATGCCTAAAGCGAAATCATCAGACTAGCATTGTTGTCACCTAATTCCTGAAAAAGAAAAAAAAAATGTTGCCTCCCCGGCGATGAATCGATCCTCGAGCTCCCGTGTACCAGGCGGAGACACTAACCACTATGCTACTGTGGACACAATGATAGTTCCACAAACATTAATAATGTAGTCAAACAAGTGACGTGACCACAAATTTTTTGTGAATAGTCACTCCGTTTTTTTAAACGATCCAACCAGCCAGCACTACAATTCCAGTCTGTCTGACCTCCTAGACGTGCTAATTCTTCTGCTTTCGCAATAAGTAAAGGCCCATTTACTGGTACATTTGCCGATCTAATCACAGTGAACCATTGTAAAAGGGCAGCATCAACAAAATCACACATGGCAGTTCTAGCTCGCTGTCTAAAGTTGAGCCTTCTTGTTTCATCTCTTTCTTCTCCTTCTGTGAGCGCCAAACAATACTACATGTGTTTATTTGTGTAACTTATTGACATGTAGCGAGATATCGTATATGCGAGATTGTTGTTCTCCGGGCTGACTAAAAATAATTCTTTCCCGAAACTTTTTTTTTTTTTTTTTTAATGTGAAATTATATAAATGAACACTTATACAGTCTGCATTCATTTTTATGTATGACCAATCCGAAAATTCGAGTTAACCGAATTTGACTTATCAGGACTTTTCATACAATTATAAAGAAGGATAATGGCCGGGACAGTAACGTCGAATTAAGTGAAATTCTACTTATCCGAGTTTGACTTAAGTGGACTCGACTTTATCAGTTTGGAGCAGTTTGGTAAATGATTAGGACATAAGTGAGAAGTGGCTTTCAGAGTGGTTAGAACCTAAATGTGAAGCCATTTGGTCGAGTAGTTATGCAATTGGTGTGGAGCAGCTTGTACTGGCTGGGATACTAGTGATTAGTGAATGAACACAAAATATGACTACACAATTTGATAAAAAGAAAGGCATATACAGATAAATGCGAATGTGTCAACCATATTCTTTATTCAACAAACAAAGACTACACAGAGGTAAAAACTGAAATGTTACAATCCACAAGTAATACAAGTATCTCAACAAATTAAAACCTGAAGGATGGGAAATGAAACTATAAAGGAAGGAAGGAAGGAGGTATGTTTAGAAAGGTGATTGATTGATTGATCGACTGATCTACGAACCGACATCACAGCATTCAGGGCATTCCCATAGGCGCTTCGTCCCCATCCTCAGCAGCCAGCGAAGAGTTCCAACACCAATTGTACCATCCATCCATCCATCATGTGCCATGCCGGTAAGCGTGGGCGGTCATGTTCTGCCATCTCACTCGATCAACAGAGTCGTGGATCAGTTCCGTGTTTCTGTCTCGACCATGCCACAAGGCCAAGCCATCCAGATACTTGTTTCTAGGTCTTCCCCTTGGTCTGTTCCCCTCGATCTTACCAGTTGTCACCAAGTTCTCCAAATCATTTCTTCTCATAACATGCCCAAAAAATTGTGACTGTCTACGTCTAATGTCTCTGATCAGTTTACGATCTTCATTTGTTTCTTGAAGCATTCGTTTCTTGAATTGTACCATAGCAATCTGATTATATGTCCATCTCGCCTTTTCTCTGAGCATTGAGCGTCGGCCAGATCCCCTCGTCACACCTCGCTGCCTCATTCTTACCAGACTATGGTGATCCATTTGCTCCTCCGAAGTGTACACGTGCTCCCACAAGGGCGCAACCACGTCTGCCTTGTCATGCATCAATACTCCACCAAGCTTTGCAGAGCCAGCCAGTCTGTCCGCCTTTTTATTCCCCAGCACACCAGCATGCCCCGGAGAAAAGATCCAGGCGATGCTTGCCACCCATGACCTCCGAAGCGAAGCAAGCCACTCTGCACGAAGCATGCCTGTCCTCACCTTCCTCAGCATGCTTTCTGAGTTAGTTACAATCACGATGTGTGTGTGTATCATATTCTCGATCCAGCGGAAAGCTGCAGTGACCGCCTCCACCTCCATTCTTAAGCTAGATGTTGTGGTATCATATGCCAGGCTCTCCTGCTCCAAATGTTGGCCATTAGATTTTGCTATGAACCCCCAGGTACTTCTCCTACCTCTCGACACCGAACCATCTGTGTAGATAATCACATCACCCGAGAGAGCATTATCCTTAATTAGTTGCTGGATTTCCCCTTCCGTGGCTCCTTCTGCCCACTCCTTGCACTCCCGGCTTAATGTGATTATAACTCTGCACAAGTCTGACTGCTCCGCTGGCACTCTGACCCACTTCTCTCCTCGCCTAATGTTCTCCAAGATGCACACGTCTGATCGTATCCTCCGCCTGAGCCATCTATGATTTCCCTCTTATCTGTCACTGATCCTTAACTGCGTCGAGTGCCTCATGCAAAGGGTGATCTGTGTCTGCAGCTACTCTGAGGTATGCATTCGCTTGCATCACCTTAAGCCTACCTGCAACAGTCGGCAAACCAAGGATGTAACGCATACACACTACTGGGGTGTCTCTGGTGCATCCCAGAATGACCCGCGTAGCTTCATTCTGTATGCGCTCTAACTTCACCAGTTGACTCTGAGACAGTGAGCACTCCTAGTGCATAATCAATAACTGCGAGGATCAAGTGCTGGTATAGTGTGAAAAGCATTCTCTGCTCTGTGTCATTGCAGCCATAGTTTTAAGTGCATTGAGTCCCTTTTGAGATCTTGTCACAACCGTCTCCACATGGTCCTTGAAGGACAGGCTCCTGTCAAATGTGATCCCCAAATACTTCAGTTTGTTCTCGCTGTTGACGTTTCTACCATCTATCGTGAGGCTTGGGACATCAGCACTCACAATCCTGTTGTCCAGAGGGCACCACAAAACAGCCGCCTTTTCTGGGAGGATGACAGCAATCATTTCAGTGCACCAGTCAATCACTTTGTCTACTGTCGCCTGTAGCTCCTGGGCTGTTTGTACCCTATATCTCCCCTGCCAATATGCAAGAATATCATCTGCAAATGTTAGTATCCTTCCAACCCCTGGTGCTTCTAGTTTGCAATCTTGCTCGTATACACGTTAAAGAGCACAGGTGAGATTGCAGATCCCTGTGGCAGTCCCGGGGTTAAAATATGTGGCTCTGAGGTCCATGCACCCAGACGGACAGCAACCCGACAAGAATACAGGACGGCTGCTATCCAGTTCACCAACCAGGGATTGACCCCATCAGTGCGGTGAGAAACGGACAAGGTTAAGTTTGTTTTGCTTTGCTTTACTATTTTTGCATATACCAACATAATCTATGTGTCAACATTTCAAAATGAGGGAAAAGATGCATCAGATGAACAAATGTTGGATATTAATCTGTTGGGTGGGGATGCCTATTCTGTGAATGAGGCAATTCTCCATAAGATGAGTGCTGTGGACACCAGAGAATGAGTTTAAGTCATTCTGTGAATGAGGCAATTCTCCATAAGATGAGTGCTGTGGACACCAGAACATCAGTTTAAGTCAGTCACATTCATGTTCTTTTGACCTGGGGGTTAGAGATGTGAGTCAGAGACTGTTCTGGAAGCCTCCCTGAGGATAAGATCTTCATGGAATCGGTGGTTGAGGGGTTTGATTAATTGACACATACATTTGGTACTTTCTGATATTGTTTGTTCCACTTCAAGCTAGCTCCATACTCTTGTGTTGGTACTTTGCTGTTGTTGATGTTCCTATGTGTGTGCATGTTGGTGGGTGTGGCATATGTGTATACCTTAGTTAACTGTAAAACTATTTTTCTGTTATCTTATTTTTTTTTTAAATTATACTACTAAAAATTATTTGTATTTATATTGTTATATTATTGTTTTTGGTTTGGTTGTTAAGCTTGTGTTTTTGCTTTCAGCAGTATTATTTATAACTTTTAGAATAAATTTTTCCAAGGCAGCATCAGTATTGAGTAATCTTGGTGACTTTCATAGCTGAAGCAGAAGCAGCAACAACCAATTCTATAATATGCTTGCAAAAAAGTGGATTAAGGAACTCATTGCATTTTACACTAATACAGCCTATACTGAAATCCACTATTTGTGGTCACCATGTCAAATTACATTCATGCTGTTTTTATGCATAACTCATGGGGGTTGGGGGGGGGGGGGGGGGGGGGGGGGAAAGAGGAGAGAGAATGACAGACAATGCTAAAATGTTTTTAGACAACAGCTGGTCCCACTGTATATAGCTTAATCTGAGTTCAGTCGAGTTTTTCTTAGCTTGTGTTTAAAAAAAAATATTGGCTCCTGAGAAAAAGGGGCTGGCTCCTGAACCACGTTTAGATAGTGCTATTATTATTCTTTGCCCCCTTAATGGTCTCAGTAACACACAGGTAACATTAACTTTTACAATCTTTTAAAAGATTTAATGTATACAGTAAAACACAGAGTAGTGAAATAACCAAAGCATCCCTAACTAAAGTCAAATTCGCAATCAAATAACTAATCCCCATTGATGTGGGAACGATAACAAACTCCTGGGCCCTGTCATAATCTTCCTGGAATAAGTCATACATGAACGTCTAGCTAATTGGGGAAACTTTAGGCTATATCAGGTAGTCCATGGTGTTGTCTTTGGTCAAGGCCCTAGGGCTGAAGTAGATCTTCATTACAACTTAACTACAAGTACAAACTACAATGAACATATACCTAGGAAAAGATTTGACTGTTAACTGTTATTCAATTGTAAGGTGTGCATACAGCGAAAGTGAATTTTAAGGTGTGCATACAGTGAAAGTAATCAATCTAATAGTAGGTATGCTAGTCGTGCCGTGACCCGAACTGAAACGGAAGTGATATACCGCGCCACCACGGAATGATCCATTGTGTCCCCAAAAATGGCTATGTAAAGACCATTCATGCTTCCGATGTCATTCATTCATTCAAATATCACATGACAATAACAAACCCTATCTTAGGTTCTGCAGAAAAGGTTAGCTAACATTCTATGCATAGCGATTGGTTGAAATTATCGTGACTTTGAAATAAATTTAACTATTTGGCAAAACGTAAGTAATTTTATTTTCTAGAGTGTGTGTATTTAATTGTACGATATTTTTAAATGGATATTCGAATTCTGCACCCATTTTTACATATAATTGGAGAGTTTCATCACTTATATCACTTGATGGGTTTATTTCTGCGGATATGTTGTTTGGTCTTTGTGAATGGAAAGCCAAGATGGCGGCTGAAGCAAATATCGATCGGACTAGGCTCAAAACATGCAATTAGAACTACTAAGGTTAAAGAGAATACAAGTTTAAAGATTAATAATAATTTATTTGTATACTTTTACTATTTTTTTTATCATTTAACATGACGGAACATATTTTTGAAGTCAGTTTTCATATCCATCTATGACCCGTTTGTGACAAACTCGCATGGACTGGCAGCAGAGATAATGGGCCACACAGAAGAGCTCCAAAATTATGGAAATCATGACAATTTTTTTGCTGGTGATACCGACACTCAAATGTGAATATCTCCGCTTAGAACGGACATACAGGCATCAATGAGGTACCATTAGTTTTGGGTTTTCAAGGCCTATCTATCTGTGGTGATCTCTTTAGTAAATACGCATTAAAAATCATGATCGAACCAGCTACTAATAATAATAATATTATTACTATTAGTAATAAATAGCTGCCGGTCTCCCTGGCAAAGGGGTTAAGAATACTGTTCGTAATCCCGCATACTCTCATATAAAACGCTGCTGGGCAAGATTTAGCAGCGGATCACATCGCGTTGGTTTCTTATGGAGGGTATGTGAGCCGTTCTTTCAGAAAGCAATGGCAAACTACTGAACGTAAAACTTACCAAGACATCAACAGCAGCTGAAAAATGCTGGTGTTGACTGCGATGTCCTGTAAATAGGATATGCCAAAAAAATAAAATAAATAAATAATTAGCTAATACTTAATTATACTTAATACATTTGTTATCGTAATTCCTCCATTGGGCAATTACTGTGACCTTCTGGGACTGAAATTATTAACCCTTTTAGGATGGGTCGGCCGAAATTTCATTGTAAGAACTGCTTTGATTGGTTTGCTTTTAATAGTACAGACCAATCAAATGCTTCCTTGTAATCCCCGGCCATTCTAGTTTGCAAATGGCTGCTTACAGAATGCATTTCTAACAAACGGATATTAAAATTTGTGATTTTTAAAACAGTAACCCAGTTTTTCGTGGATTTTTTATGTTTTAAATGGCCAGCTTTGAACACGAAGATGCGCTAGCATTGATTAGCTCTGATAGTAGCGATTTTGATAACGAAGATAGTGTGAGAGACAGAGATATGAGAAAGATGTATTGAATGACATTAAAGAGTGGTAAAGACAAGAAGAGAGAGAGAGAGAGAGAGAGAGAGAGAGAGAGAGAGAGAGAGAGAGAGAGAGAGAGAGAGAGAGAGAGAGAGAGAGAGAGAGAGAGAGAGAGAGAGAGAAGAACTCGTGTTCGGATGGCTAAGCGCCTTTCCCAAGACAACAAAAGTAGAGGACAGATAAGAACAGAAAGACAAGTGCGCAGGTTCTTGTGCAGCAAGATAAACAACATCTAATACACAAAACACACAAAACTTAAAATCTTCAACTCTTGTGTGATTCCAGTGTTAACGTATGGATGTGAAAGTTGGAAATCAACGGTAGCTTTAGATAAAAAATTAGACAATTTTGAGAACAAATGTCTTAGAAGACTTCTAAACATCCACTGGACAGAATTCAGAACCAATTCGCAAATAAGACAAGAGACTAAGCAAGATACAGTATCCAATTTCATGTACTCAGAATGGACAAGACAAGACTCCCCTACCAAGCCCTCATATGGTCACCAGTAGGGAAAAGAAAACGGGGAAGACCAAGAGAGACCCTGCGTAGAACCATCATTAGAGAAGGCTCATTCAATGGCCAAGTAAATATCCAAGATCTACAACAGGTAGCAGCGAACCGCCAGGCATGGAGAGACAGGACTTCTGCCCTATGCGCCGCCTTAGGCTCAAGAGGAAAGACTAACTAACTAATACACAAAATCCGTAGAAAACATATGCCTAAAGCGAAATCATCAGACTAGCATTGTTGTCACCTAATTCCTGAAAAAGAAAAAAAAAATGTTGCCTCCCCGGCGATGAATCGATCCTCGAGCTCCCGTGTACCAGGCGGAAACACTAACCACTATGCTACTGTGGACACGTTAATAGATCAACAAAATATTGTAATATGGAAACACGCATAGGAATAATCACATGACCTACTTCCATTGCGAATATAATTTTTTTCTATTCCCAATGGAATTGCGAATAGTCACTCCGTATTACAAATGTCAAAAGGGACTTCATGGCTGTTTTTTTTTTTAACCATAAGCATTTAAATTTATTCTAAAGTGGTGTAGGTATTCAATGAAGAAATCTTAGGTGAGTACTATTTTTAAAATATATGTTTTATAAAAAAAATATATTGTTACAAAATATTTTATTTTTCACAAAATGCAAATGAGGTCACCAAATTTGCATAAACATGATGAAGAACAAAATAACTTCAATCATACACAGAAATAAACTTTAGTAGGCCTATATCCTCTTTAAGAATATATATACTTTTATATATACCTATATAGGGATCTAATATTTTTATTTTAAATTTACATTACAAAATTGTCACTTCAGTCATTTCTGTACTCCAAAAAAATGACTAATTTTGACTCCGTCTTCTTCAGAGGGAAAGCTAAATTTTGCCCAATGTTGTTCCGTCCTAAAAGTAAAAGGGTTAAAGTAAAGATTATCTGAAAGTATGGCTTTTGACAATTAAAAACAAAGTTGTGCAGCTGGGAGCTGTGTAGTCAGTGCTGGGTGTGTTGGTTGACCAAGTCCAATCATTCAATAACAAACAACAATTACAATTCACGTAAATAAACGAACCGTGTGTGTGTAGTGTGTAGCGATTTATCTGGTTAGGAAAGTTGTATTCTACATTGATCTCACTCACATATTGTATTAGCTGTATAATACTATGCAACTAATAGAAAAACAAGAGGTGTTTAATACAAGAAATTGTAAGTACATACTGTAACAACGTGACTAAATTCCGCTAAAGCTCGCTTCTTCAACTTCGCGGCCATTTTGTAAACACAGTTTGCTCTTTTGGGGGAAGAAATTAATTCAAGTACCAAGGTGAAGGTAAAAGCAGACCTTGACGGATATTAGGATCTTTGTGTGGTAGGTCCAGGGTTGCCATTCTAGATGTTTTACATCCAGATTTAGATGTTTTGCGGCGTCTAGATGTCGTTTTCTGACATTTAAACACAAGAAATAAATGGGGAGAACCGTTGAGGCCACTAAGACGATTACTCAAATAGACACACGTAGTATTATTTCGCGCTCACAGAAGAAGGAAATAGAGATCAGTAGACGATTTTTGAAAGCTATAATAGTTACCGACCAGGATCAAACCTGTCGCCTCCAAATGACGACGGCGCCTCGCTGCAGGAACAAGTGTACTTCGACGTACGACCAACTAGACACTCTCTGACCTTCTCTTGCCAGTCGTTGATTCCAAGTGCTTGTAGGTCTGTATATGTATTATGGAGTATTTCCTTCTTCTGTGAGCGCCAAATAATACTACGTATTTTCTGACATTTGAATGTTATATGTAATTCTAGATGTTTTTCATTTGGAGTTGGATATTATCTAGATTTTACTTTTCTTTCGCTGTCATTTAATTATTACTTCTTCTTCTCCTTCAGCGTTCCGAGGCATTGAGGTTCTTTGCTGCAGATACAATCCGTCTCCATTCGTCTCTCTGGTGGACCTTCTCTTGCCAGTCGTTGATTCCAAGTGCTTGTAGGTCTGTATATGTATTATCTCTCCACCGTCTTCTTGGTCTACCTCGGGGTCTACGGTCATTTATTTCCTGAGTGTATGCGAGTTTTGTTTCCCTATTATCTTCCATTCTTTCTATATGCCCCAGCCATTGTAGTCTATTAGCCTTCATGATACCAGTGATTAGCGGTGACTTAAACAGATCATAAATGTCTTTGTTACTTCTTCGTTTCCACTCTCCACTTTGTGTATCCCTAATGAGTCCAAAGATGCGTCTTAAAATTTTGTTCTCAAAGGTTTGTAACAAGGCTTTCGTTGTACTCCAGGTTTCAGAGCCATACTGCACAACTGGTCTGATCAGTATTTTGTATATTGTGATTTTGGTGTTACGAGATAGCGCATTTGATTTTAGTAGATGTTGTAGTGCATAGTATATCTTATTTCCAGAGTTGATTCTAGTTTGTATTTCTTCCCTTATGATGTTGGAGCAGTTGAAGATTGTACCCAGGTATTTGTATGTTTCCGTTCTTTTAATGGTCATATTATCTATTTGTATGTGGCCAGAGTTTTTAGCCATTCCTTCTCTTGAAATTACCATATATTCTGTCTTATCTTGGTTGATAACCAGCCCCATCTGTTGGGCTTTTTCCTTTAAGTGAGTCAATATTTCCAATGTCTTTTGTTCACTTTGCCCTATAATATCTATATCATCTGCATAACCAAGCAGCTTGGATGTTCCTCCAATATCACATTCCTCCTTTACCTTCCTTACAACTTTCTCTAGAGCCAGATTGAAGAGTAGCAGCGATAGTGCATCACCCTGTTTCAAACCAGATGTTATTTGGAAAGGGTCTGATTTCCTGTCTTTATATGTTACTATATTATAAGTATCTTCCATGCATAGTCTGGTCATGTTGATTAACTTCCTTGGTATTCCAAATTCCTGCATAGCATTCCATAGACTATTCATATGGACACTATCATAAGCCTTTTTAAAATCCACAAAAATGTTATGGAGATCTCTTTTATATTCCCAATTTTTCTCGGCTATTTGTCGTAAGATAAATATCTGATCTATTGTTGATCTGTTTTGTCTAAAACCCGCCTGGTAGTAATACTGCGGATTTGTCCATCAAGAATGATGATGACCATTCATTTCATCCAGTGGGGTTGAAAGTATGGAGCCATGGGTTCTAAGATGGCTGATAAGGCCTATTTTGGCTCGAAATGTTCTTTGACAATGTGGACAAAGATTGCTTGACGTTTCTGGAGGAGGATTTCCTGCAGTGGTTTTTCTGTCCTGCCTTTTCTTTACAGCTCTTGCAGTCCTGGTTGCCTCACACATGACTGCACCCTTGTGTAATGATGCACGCCACGAATTTCGGTCTCTGGCTGCAGTCTCCCAGGTGTCATGATGAATTCCAAAAGCATTCAGAGAGATTTTCAGGGTGTCTTTAAAACGTTTCCTCTGGCCACCTTGGGAGCGTTTACCACAACACAGTTCGCTGTAAAAAATTCGTGTAGGGAGCCTGTGATCTGGCATGCGAGTCAAGTGACCAGCCCAACGAATCTGATTCTTCATCAGTAGAGTAAGGATGAAGAATTACTTGCGCGATGACTTGGATTAAAGTGAGGAAGAGTTGCGCAATTCGTCGACCTCACTCTCTCGCCTGAGTCCATCTGAAATACTGCGGATAGTATCTTATAGCTTGTGGACAGTAGTGATATTCCTCTATAATTTTCACATTGGAACTTGTCTCCTTTATTAAAGATAGGTATCAATAATGACTCTTTCCAGTCATGGGGTAATTCTTCTGTCCTCCAGATTTTTATTATTAGTTCGTATAGCTTTAGATGTAATGCATGGCCACCTGCCTTTATAAATTCAGCAGCAATTCCATCAGTCCCAGTTGCCTTATTGTTTTAATTTATTTAATTATTACTGTCTAAAATATTTATTACCCATTTTTTGTTTGGTCTGGACGCGCGTAAATTATGGTAACTGCCATTATTTAAACTTTGAACTGACTTAGGTCAAAGCTCAACAATCTGGCAATCCCCTGGTAATGAGTAAAAGCGCGCACAAATCATAGTAAACATATGAATAAAATTTGGTGGAACTGCGCTAAAGCTGTGAAAATGTCAACAATATAAAATGACACAAAGTAATGCAGCTTTACATAACAGAATTACAACACATACAGGGCGTTGCGGCGATCAGCCTTTATCAGCAAACAAACACATACACAAAACACAACATATAATCACGGAGAAGATATCCTGTGACTACATTAACGAGTGACGACAGGACGAGAAGAATAAAAAGCTGGAAAAAAATGAAAGCAATGAAGAGAAGATGAAAATTGGAAAAAATATTCCTCCTTTCCTCAGAATTCCGAGCTGTGTATAAATCATAGTAACATTATTTGAACTGTAAACTCATTGTGTTGCGAATTATTGCTGTGATGCCGACTTTGTGATTCTTGTTCATGCTATTTTTTTTTTTTTTTAATTTATCACCTTCATGTGTGTCTTTCACTTTGAACAAATCTTTAAACATGCCAAAAGTAAAGCAATGTGAACAAACATTTCGGAAAGAGTGGCTGCAGGATGACATAATTAAATACTGGGTGATGGCAGTTCATGGAGATGCGACTAAGGCTCGTTGTAAGTACTGCAAGTGCGAAATGAAAGCGAAAATACAAGACTTGAAGAATCATGCAGAGACTAAAAAACATAAAAATGCAATGCCATTTGGGGATATACACCGCTGACATCTGTTTTCAGAACTACACAGAGTAATGAATCATCAAGACTTGAAGGATCTGTCGCATGTTTTTAAGTTGTCATTGTGCAATCGTTAACTGTGACCATTTGATTGATGTGTTTAAAAACACTATTTCTGACAGTAAAGTTGTAAAGGGCGGGAAAATGCATCGGAGCAAGTGTACAAATATTATAAGAAGTACTTTGTTTTCTCACTTTGAAGAAGGTTTGATCAGTGATATTTCTACAAATAAATATAATTTATTATTAGACGAATAAAATGACATTTATGTTCTGAAAGTGCTTGGTGTATGTGTTATATATTATAGCAACAGCAAAGACAAAGTGGTTTCTACATTTCTTGGACTAGTTCACTTGAAAAAGTGTGATGCAGAAAGTATAGTTCAGGCACTGAAGAAACTTTTTGGTTATTAAACATTTAAACTGGGAGAATTTGGCTGCAATTGGTACCGTTAATGCCTCGGTACTGGTTGGTATCAACCATGGCGTTTATGCAACATTGAAGGAAGATATCCCATTTTTAATCCTCATAAAACGTGCGTGTCATTCCTTGCAGCTAGCGTTATCACATGCCTCATCAGAATGTTTACCAAGGAATTTGGAATTCCTTATTGCTGAAACACATAACTGGTTCTCCAAATCATCTGTCATACAACAGCAATACAATAATTTATATCAGGCATTAAATGATAGTTCCTCACCACTGAAAATTGTGTCATACTGCAAAACTAGATGGTTATCAATTCAACCAGCTGTTGAAATAAATGTGAACCAATATCTGGAGTTGAAATGGGAGGGGGGGGGGGGAATGGTTCGCAAAGCAAACTCAAAGAAACAGCCGCCTCACAAGATGTGCAGCGTTGGAGCCGCCAAGCCTGCACAGGGGACGAATGTGGAGAACCTACCTGCTAGCTGCAGTAAAGATCATTTAGCTACAGCCAAATCAAATTATGCTACCACGAGAAAGACGGATGTCAGCCCACCACAGACAAGAGCCAAGACAGCTGAGAAGAAGGAGGAGAAAGACACCAGAGCCGGTAAAACCGATCTCAAGACAGCCAGATGGGTTATAAAACGTGTTCAAGTGGAGATGTCAGACGACGAAATCCTAAAACAGCTACAGGAGGAAAACATTCACATCAGAATTCTGAAGGCACAGCGGATCTTGACGTACTCAAAGATACCAACCACACTGACGGTGGTGACGACTGAGGGCGACGAGATTCCACACCAGGTGTCAATCAACAACATAACTCAACAGCCTGATTGGTTTATACCAAGAATCAACCAATGCTCAAGATGCCAGAGGGCCGGCCACAGTCGAACAATCTGCCGCAGCAAGACTGAAATCTGCCGTTACTGCGCCGACCACCACGCCTTCAGGGAGTGTCCGCTGGCAAAGCAGGACACCGACTTCAGAGCACCCAATAACAAGAGGAAGTGCGCCAACTGCATGGGCTGTCATGGAGCAAGGTACCTGGGCTGTCAATGCCGCCAAAGACACAGGGGTGTCCTAAAGATCGCAATTAACACGAGAACTCCATATAAGGAAGCCATGCGAAGGGACGAGACAGCCACATATGTATCAAGAGCTGAACGAGATCGACTCCAAATCCAGATTGATGAACTGAAGAAGCAAGTCAAACTACTCCAAGCGCCAACCAACGACAACGAAAAGCTGCTTGCTGATCTACGAGAGATGCAGCAAAACATTAGACAAGAGGTGGAGAGCATGGTACTGACAACCAAAAAGAATGAAGAAATTCTACAAGCTATACAACAAGAGAGAGAACAGCTAAGAATCGAAAGGGAGTCCTCTCAAGTCAAACCTGCTGAAACCAAGGAGAAGACCTCAGAAATGCCGCACAATGAAGATCAAAAAATCGAACAACTACTTAAGACACTGCACAAGAAAGGAGGAAAAAAGAAACCGGAGGAAACCCAACCTCAGACCACTGACAAGCAGGCTGAAGCCACGGTGCCTGAGGGAAGACCAGAGTCCCGCCAACCACCTAAAGAATGCCAAGAGGAAGTTGTCACCACAAGTGAAGACAAACCAAGCCTTAAAGAAGACGATAAACCAACCATAACTGAACAGGAACAGGTGGAGCCAGAGGACGACGGGGAGTGGGAGAGAAGATACGAAGAAAGGGAACGCAGAAGAAGAATAAGACGCGGAATATGGTTTTACGACGACGACAACAACCGAGTCAACCCAGGCGACCCCGGATATCCAAAATGGTCTCATATCAAAGATACAGGCAGAAGAAACCGTCACTAACAAACAAAAAACCAGACGACACGATCTCACAAGAAAACTTGCCGGCCAACGAAACCCCCAGCTGACAACATAAGCATTGAAACGTCAACAAAACAAGCCAGCTATCACTGGCGCAAAGAAACAAACAAACCTACGCCGCAATATGAACCGCCAGGTCACTAACCAACGCCACATGGGCTGGTTGCGCCAAGGTGGAAAGTTTTTTTTTTTTTACTCGAACGAACAAAGGAGTTGAAGACACACTTCAAAATAACAAGACAAAGTGAAAAGTGCTACACAGCTGAAATACAATATGGAATGTATAGTGATGAAAAAATATTGGCATTCCTTCTCTTTTTACAACCCATTCTAAGTGAAGTGCAAAAAGTTAATATACTGTTTGAATCTAACAATGTTGATAAAGTTAAATTACTTGACAATCTCACTTTGCTGTTTCACTCTATTGGTAAAAGACTTATATTGCTAACTTCTAAAGCTGATTTGTTCACTTGCACTATAGAGAGCTATTTGGCTCCTAAGCCATACCTGGGATCCCAAATCGAATCAATAAATTGTTGGTTTAAAAAGAAAAGGACTGTTAACAGAAAATGAAGAGAACAACTTAAGAAAGAGCTGTCAAGATTTTCTTGTCTCATTTTTCAAGCAATTGAAGCAGAGACTTTCTTAAAATTTTGATTTATTGAAAAATATTTCACTCTTTTCTGTCATCAACATACTTCAGCCAGTTAAGGACATACCTAATTATTATCAAGTTATGAAATTTTTAGGGGCTGCTGATAATAATGTGGCGGAAGCAGAATATCAGTAAACCAAAGTAAATTTGGTTGGCTGGAGAAACAAAACAGAAACTGAAGCTTTTTTGGAGTGAAGTGAGATAATTTAAAGATGCCTCAGGTAACAGTCCATTCTGTGAGCTCTTTGAAAGTGTGATGTCTGCCATGATACTACCCCATTCAAATGCTGATGTGGAAAGAGTTTTCAGTACTATGAATTATATAAAATGTAAACTAAGAAACAGGATGAAACTTTACCTCTTAAATGCTATCTTGGCAATAAGATTTGGCCTGATGAGAGTAGGAAAATGCTGTTCAACTTATCAGCTCCCTGTTCGTGTATTAAAAGAAATTGAAACAGCTAAAACGGCTGGCCGAGTGGCTAGAACGCCGGACTCTCATTAGGGAGACCCGGGTTCGATCCCTCGGTAAGGTATGGGTTTTTTCGGTCGGGGGCAAAAAGAAAATCCTAACCTGCACAGTTCGCGGCGACTGAACTAGCCAGGCGGCCTTAATTCCTCAGGCTCAAAGACCCATCTGCCATACACCGCAAGGTACTATATTAGCAGTAATTGACAGCTGACAGTGACAGAAACAGCTAAAGCATACCAGAGTCATTTTGAATCTGAAGCTTCAACTTCATCTTCCAAGCTAAGTTTATCCTGTGAATCTAGTGAGACAGGCATCAGTGAAGATGAGGACATGATTCTATAGGGTAAGTCACATTGATATCTATCTAATTTCTTACTTTCTCAATCTAGATGTTTTGTCTAGATGTTTACCAACACAATCTAGATATTTCTAGATGTTGTTTGTTCCGTTTCTAGATGTTTTCTGTCAACAACAACATAGTGGCAACTATGGGCAGGTCTTTGACAGTTCGCTGTAACAAGGCCCACCGAAAAGGTTATCGATCGTTTGCCAGAAATTGTGGGAAGTTGAGGTAAGAACCGACATCACTGCAGTCAGGACATTCACATACACGCTCCGTCCCCTCGATCAATAGTCACGCAACTAATCGTTCCCATAGCTTTCTGATTGAAAGTTCTCCTGGTCTTCCCTCTCAATTTTGATGGAACCCCTGCCAATCCCCCGCAATCTCATTCTTTCCACATACTGGTTCTCAATCTGTCCCTCCCCCCACCTTCTCCATCTGGTCCCATAGGCGCAAGACCACCTCTCCCTTGTCCATATGTAGTCTATCACCAAGAGGTGCATTACCTGCCATCCTATCAGCCTGTTCATTCCCCCGGACCCCGGATGGCTAGGGCAAAAAATCCATGCAGTTCTCACAATCTGTGACCTCTGAAGCGAGGTGAGCCATTCCACATGAAACATTCCTGTCTCCACCGTACTACTACTATGCATACTCCTTGAGTCCGTAATGAATACAATGTGTGTTGCAGTGGTCTCCTCTAACCAACGGAAAGCCGTAAATGCCGTAAATGTTCGCCTGACTTCTTGTGAACAATTCCCATGGTTGTTGATTATGGAGACAAGATATTCACAGCTTGTGACATTGTCACTTTTTATATTGATTGATTGATTGATTGATTGATTGATTGATTGATTGGTTGGTTGGTTGGTTGATTGATTGATTTAGGAACCGACATCACAGCATTCGGGGCATTCTCATAAGCGCTCCGTCCCCATCCCCAGAAGCCAGCGAAGAGTTCCAACACCAATAGTACCAGTAGCAATCTGATTATATGTGCGTCTCGCCTTTCCTCTAAGCGTCGAGCATCGGCCAGATCCCCTCGTCACTCCACGCTGTCGCATTTTTGCCAGACCATGGTGATCCATTTGCTCCTCCGAGGTGTACACGTGCTCCCATAAGGCCGCAACCACGTCTGCCTTATCAATGCATCAATACTCCACCAAGTTTTGCAGAGCCAGCCAATCTGTCTGCCTGTTCATTCCCCAGCACACTAGCATGCCCCGGAGAAAAGATCCAGACGATGCTTGCCACCCGTGACATCCGAAGCGAAGCAAGCCACTCGGAACGAAGCTTGCCTGTCCTCACCCTACTCAGCATGCTTTCTGAGTCAGTTACAATCACGATGTGTATGTGTATCGTATTCTCCATCCAGCGGAAAGCTGCACTGACTGCCTCCACCTCCATTCTTAAGCTAGATGTTGTGGTATCATATGCCAGGCTCTCCTACGCCAAACGTCGACCATTAGCCTTTGCCAAGAAACCCCAGGCACTTTTACTACCTCTCAACACCGAACCATCTGTGCAGATAATCACATCACCCGAACGAACATTATCCTGAATTAGTTGCTGGATTTCCACTTCCGTGGCCCCTGCTGGCCACTCTCTGCACTCCCGGCTCAATGTGATTATAACTCTGCACAAGTCTGACTACTCCGCTGGCACTCTGACCCACTCCTCTCCTCGCCTAATGTTCTCTAGGGGGCACACCTGTCTGATCGTATCCTCCGCCTGAGCCATACATGATTTCCCTCTTATCAGCCGCAGGCCCTTAACTGCGACCAGCGCCTCATGCAACGGGTGATCTGTGTCAGCAGCTACTCTGAGGTATGCCTTCGTCTGCATCACCTTGAGCCTACCAGCAACAGTCGGCAAACCAAGGATGTACCGCATACACACCACTGGGGTGTCTCTGGTGCATCCCAGAATGACCCGCATAGCCTCGTTCTGTATGCGCTCCAATCTCACCAGCTGACTCTTTGAGACAGTGAGCAGTCCTAGTCCATAATCAATCGCTGAGAGGATCAAGTGCTGGTATAGTCTCTGCTCTATGTCCATTGCAGCCATAGTTTTAAGTGCGTTGAGTCCCTTTTGCGATCTTGTCACAACCGTCTCCACATGATCCTTGAAGGACAGGCTCCTGTCAAATGTGATTCCCAGATACTTCAGTTTATTCTCTCTGTGACGCTTCCACCATCTATCGTGAGGCTTGGAGCATCAGCTCTCACAATCCTGTTGTCCAGAGAGCACCACAAAACATCTGCCTTTTCCGGGTGGATGACAGCACCCATTTCAGTGCACCAGTCAATCACTTTGTCTACTGTCGCCTGTAGCTCCTGGGCTGTTTTCTCCCTATCTCTCCCTGCCTATATGCAAGAATATCATCTGCAAATGTTAGTATCCTTCCAACCCCTGGTGCTTCTAAGTTTGCAATTTTGCTTGTATATACGTTAAAGAGCACCGGTGAGATTGCGGATCCCTGTGGCAGTCCCGGGGTTAAAATATGTGGCACCCAGACGGAAAGCAATCCGACGAGAATGTAGGACGGCCGCTATCCAGTTCACCAACCAGTGATTGACCCCCTTCTCCATCAGTGCGGTCATCAAAATATCATATCGAACTCTATTGTACGCATCCTCGAGATCAAGCGCCGCCGCCATCGTTTCTTGTCTACTCTGGAACCCCTCATAAACGTCAAAGGCAAAAGTGGCTGCATTTGACCAGGTATCTTTTCCTGGCCTGTAGCTCCCCAGGCCTCTTGGAAGAAGCTTCCCCCTTTCCAAAAACGCTTGCAGCTTGACAGCGACTATCTTCTCTAAAACCTTCCCAAATGTATTTTGAAGGGTGATGATCCTAAAGCCGCTAAGCTTTGAATGATCCTTGAACGGTTTTGGCAGAGGGATGAGATAACTGTGTACCCAATCCTGCGGTACTGATGCTGTCCTAATGCTCTGGTTAAAGCAGTCGGTCATCTCTTTCAGGCCTAAATCGCTCAAAGCCTTCATGTGGCCATACCTGATCCCATCAGGCCCTGGTGCCGTGTCTTTTGCCTTTTTCAAAATATGTTTAACATATTCAACCCGTATGATGTCTTCATAAGACATATTCTTTTTGGTGCCAGATAACTCCTCTCTAACTGCATCCCTGGTGTCCACATCATCGTGATTGGTCTGCTCTAAAAATCTCTGGAGAAACGCCTCCCCTTTCTCTCTCTCTCTCTCTCTCTCTCTCTCTCTCTCTCTCTCTCTCTCTCTCTCTGTGCGTGCGTGTGTGTGTGTACACGCACACACACACACACACACACACACACACACACACACACACACACACACTTTTTTATATTGTTAATTATGGAGTCAAGATATTCACAGCTTGTGACATTTTCACTTTCTTTATTGTTGATCGTGATCTTTGGTTGGCATGTCAGCTTGGCCGTGGGCATTACTTTTGTTTCTTTTCAACTGAGTACAGATTTTGATTTTCACGATGTCTCTTGAAAGACTGGATCAACTATTCTAATCCCCTTTTGTTGTAATTCATGTGGGGATTAATAACTGTAGCAGTTTACTTTTCTGTTTTGATTACATATTTTTCTGTTGAATATGTGTGTGTGTGTGTGCGTGCGCGCGCGCGCGCGCGCGCGCGCGTGTGTGTGTCCTTTTCGTAGTCGTCTTGCATATGTACCCGAGCAGCTTATAACTAGATATCTGCGCACCTTGCCGCCTGGACATCATGGGTAAAGTCTTTGTTAAGGTCATAGATGTATATAAAAAATATAACGTAGACGACCGAACTCCACTTGAAGCACTCCGTGACGTAATAAACAAAGGTAAAGCAGCCCCTTTTCACGTTATGGGGTGTATTGGGTACATGATGCTAGCCTGGTATGTTAGACCAATGGACACTTGCTGGGTGATGTGGTCAATACCATGTCCACCGTCCTGACATCCCTGAACATTTCCTCCGACTTATCAGTCTACTTAGCTGTGTAGGAAAATTAATGGAACGCATTATCAATGGCAGGCTAACATGGCATCTGGAAGAAAACAAACTCCAAGCAGGATTCAGAAAGTACAGATCCACTGAAGATCAAATAACCTATATAGCTCAGGAAATAGAGGATGCCTTCCAAGAGAAAAAGCACACACTAGCGGTCTGGATAGATTTAGAAAAAGCATTTGATAAAGTATGGAAGGAAGGACTGAAAGTAAAACTGCAAAAAATGCATGTTTGTGAGAAAATGTATAAATGGATCAGCCACTACCTTGAGAACAGAACTGCCAGGACAAAAGTACAAGGACAAACCAACAAAATGATGCTGTTAGAGCAAGGTGTCCCCCAAGGAGGAGTTCTTTCACCAACATTATTCCTAGCATATATAAACGACATCACGGAAAATTTTCCAGCCAGAGTACACACATCATCCTTTGCAGATGACCTAGCCATATGGACATCTGAAGAATATATTAGTACAGCTAACAGCAGAATACAACAAGCCCTATTAGCGCTAGAGGATTGGTCAAAATCATGGCTAGTGAAGATAAGTGAGGAGAAAACAACATGCACAGTGTTCTCCCTCTCAAATAAAACTCAGCAACCTAAGTTGGTATTGAATGGAAAAATATTGCGCCATGAAGAAAATCCAAACTATCTAGGAGTCACCTTTGATCGTCGCCTGACATGGAAGACACAGGTTGAGAAAAATCGAACAAGAGCAAGGCAGAGAATGGCAATCATGAAAAAGCTTGCTGGTACAACGTGGGGAGCAAATGAGAAAGTTCTCAAGAAGTTATATACTGGACGGGTGAGGCCAGTACTGGAATATGGCATTGCAGCTTGAGCAACAGCAGCTAAGTCAAACTTTAACAAAATAAGTAGAGTCCAAAACCAAGGAATGTGAATCATAACTGGAAGCCTGAAGACAACGCCTATTAATGAACTAGAAAAGATCACTTGTTTACAACCAATGCAGGACAGAAGAGATAGCAGAGCCCAGCAACAAGCAGAAAAATTTAGAAGATTGACAGACCACCCTATGTATAACAGGTTTAATGGTTTTGGAAAGGGAAGACTGAAGCATAGCAACTTTGTTGAAAATGCAAAACGGAAGATTAGGGCAGATCCCATACTTAACATATCAACAGTCAAGCCCATTTACAATGCACACAACTTCCCAGCTTGGAGGCAGCAGCAACTGCCTGAGATGACAGAAAACATTCCTGGTATTGAGAAAAAGAACACTCAGAATGAAACCGAAAGAAGAAAAATAACCCTAAATTACATAAACGAACATTACCCAAGCAGCAATTGGACCCATGCATATACAGATGGATCAGCCAAAAATTCAATAGAAAAAGGAGGAGGAGGATCTCTCCTAAATTTAAAAAATGGAGTGAAAAAAAACACAGTCAGTGGCAACTGGACAATTTTCAAGTAACTTCAAAGCGGAGGTAGAGGCTTTGAAAACTGCAGCAGAAATGCTCTTGATGGAGGAAAATAAAGAGAAGCAAATAGCTATCTTCACAGATGCAAAGTCAGCTGTCTCAATACTGAAGAGCAAAAACAGCACAGAACTAGCTGACCTTAGAGCAGCACTCCATGGTCTATGCCAGAAATCCAAAAAAGTTGTAATACAGTGGATCCCATCACATTGCAGTATACCTGGAAATGAAGAGGCTGACAGACTAACAAAAGAGGGCGGACGACTACCACAGCCTGACATAGACATAACCTATAATGAGGCAAAGAGGTTTATCCGAATCGAAAGCTCACTATGTGGATGTCATCTGCAGACTGCATTCTTCTGGCTTCCGGAAGAACAGCCTATGGTGAACGGAAGGCCCAATATACGGAAGTGAGGCTAAGCAGCCATGTGCAGGACGTGACGATTCCTTGGGTGAGCCCAGTACCAGAGCGCTGTGTGTTGGCTCTGCAATTATGGAAGCCTCCTTGGATGGCGGGGAATGCCCATGGTCTGCCCCTGCCTTCCCTTGAGGGCTGACCAGGATGCCTGTGGCTGTTCTATATGGGCCAGCTGGGATGGGAGATAACACCACAACAGTGAGAGTCTAACGTCATAAGAAAACCCCGGGAAGGTTAACCCGGTCAACAAATGCCCGCAGAAGTCGGATGTGTCGGCCTAACGGCGCAAGAACCCAGCTCTGCTGTAAACAGGCACAACACAATCACGTCCGAAAAAAAAAACTCCGGATGACCGCAGAAGAAGAAGAAGAAGAAGAAGAAGAAGAAGAAGAAGAAGAAGAAGAAGAAGAAGAAGAAGAAGAAGAAGAAGAAGAAGAAGAAGAAGAAGAAGTAATCCCCTTTTGTTGTAATTCATGTGGGGATTAATAACTGTAGCAGTTTACTTTTCTGTTTTGATTACATATTTTTCTGTTGAATATGTGTGTGTGTGTGTGTGTGTGTGCGCGCGCGCGCGGGGGCGTGTGTGTGTGTGTCCTTTTCGTAGTCGTCTTGCATATGTACCCGAGCAGCTTATAACTAGATATCTGCGCACCTTGCCGTCTGGACATCATGGGTAAAGTCTTTGTTAAGGTCATAGATGTATATAAGAAATATAATGAAGACAACCGAACTCCACTTGAAGCACTCTTTGACGTAATAAACAAAGGTAAAGCAGCCCCTTTTCACGTTATGGGGTGTATTGGGTACATGATGCTAGCCTGGTATGTTAGACCAATGGACACTTGCTGGGTGATGTGGTCAATACCATGTCCACCGTCCTGACATCCCTGAACATTTCCTCCGACCTATGTGTTGGCTGGGTCGGCTTGGAGCCCAGGCCAGTTAAAAAAAATATGTCCTTTCTTAACTGGGATTCGAACATATGACTACCGAGTACACAAGCAAGCGTGCTAGCCATTTTGCCACAGCAGCTGCCTTACTTAATGTTGCTTTCACCTCCACCCCCTCTCTTCTCCCTCCCCGTTACCCCCTACCTAAATGGTTTCTGGCTTTCTTATTTTGTAAATGAGACTATGCAGATTTCAACATGCTGCAACTGACTTACAGAGAAATATGTTTTTCCCCACACTTGTCATATGATTTATGCATCCACGTGGTCAAAATGAGTCATTTTACTAGGCATGCGCCCTCTCTTGAGGGAGGTCAGTGCCTTGACCTTTTGTGCAATAACATTGCCTAAAGGCTGTTTGTTGGGGTACTAAAAGTTTTTTTTTTTTACTTTCTACGTACCGTGCTCCATAGTCTTTCAGAGGCAACTGTAGGACTTCAGGTCTGCAGCTAGAGGTCATTGTATTGTTTTTCCAGGCTTTCCACCTCTTGATGGTAGATCACCCATGGACACAGGAGAGGTGGTCGTGCGCCCTTGGGACCAAGTGGAGAAGGTGGGGGAATTGATTGAGAACCCGTATGTGGAAAGAATGAGATTGCTGGGGATTGGCAGGGGTTCTGGTCGAATCTCAAAACTGAGAGGGAAGACCAGGCGAACGTTCCATCAGATAGCGGTGGGAACAATTAGTAGTGTGACTTTTCGCTGGCTGTTGAACGAGGCGATGGATCGCGTATGGGAATGTCGTGAATGCAGTGATGTCAATTCTTACCTCAATTCAACTCATCTCAACACAACTCAACTCTTTCCAGTAAGTATAAGTAACAATCGCATCTCTCCGTGGCGAAGTGAACAAGCCTCGCGCTGCGAAGTTCGTGGTTTGCTTCCGGAATCCATCATTCGGTTCACGGGTGCAATGTTTTCAGAGACCAGTGAGGGTCGTCGCTGGAGCTACGGAGTTCGTGCTCTCGGTAGGCCGTTTTGCATAAAGAAGACCGAACCACGTGGAATGAAGCTAATCATCTTGCTGTTAATATTTCGCTTCGTTAGATAGGTCTTAGTCAGAAATGGCTGAGCTACCTTCCGACAGTAGATGGTACTATTTGCTTTCTGCTAGCGCCGAATGTTGGGCGGCGCTCACCAAACTCGGCATCCCACAATGTGACAACAGCTGCGAGTGGAGGGGATCAAACTGGGAGGGTACAACCTTATCTTGGTGTGACGAAATGCAACCTAAAGATTAAATGTCATGACAGGGCCGACCAGGTCCTGAACCTTCGTCGTCAACTGGTCTAAGATCGAAGTTCAACAGGCGTACAGTTAGAGAGTTGCTTTTCTGATCCGACAGCTTCTACAACCTGTCTTGTCCCAGATGTATTGGTGTTACCTTTCCTCAGGAGTAAACTGGGCAGACGGAGAGAGGCATCGGCTGCATGGGCAACGCGTGGTCTCTACAATTGGAGTCCAGGCTGTGTGCTATAGAGAGGCTATTGTGCCTGTATGTTTTTTTTTTTTTTTTTAAGCACAATAACTATTGTCTATCAAGATGACAAGGTGCCAGTACAGTACAAATATGTGCTACATGACACGTATTCAAGGTTGTGTGAAAGATATTTCCAATAGTTGTATAATGTTTCTGTTACACAGTTTTTTCATTTATGCATCGATGTTTCTTGCGATTTAGCTTTGCTGTTGCCATGTCCAAACTTTGCGAGTGAGCGGGATATATCGAAAATAAGCCCCAGTGCATGTTTTTTTAAAGCTAAACTTAGTATAAGACCCGGTCTTATTTTCCGAGAGACACGGTATTTCAAGTTTGAGAGACTCTGTTGTTTTTCTTTCCAGCTCATTCGTCTAGCATGCGTTTTGGTTTTTTGCCTTTATGTAACTCAGCTTGTTCAGATTTTCCAAACTGTTCTCAGCTTACTGACGGGTCACCTCAGTTTCTTTCTGCAAAACTTCGAAGTCATTATTCCAGTACGGTATATGTTTTCTGCGGACTCTTCTGTGTATAGTTTTTTATTTTTTGGTAATAAATATAGGTGGCTGGCTAACTTTCTCGCTACATTTTCTTCCCAGAAAAAATATTTGTGATCTATTTTACGCGACCTGATTGACCCCAAGACTAGTGGTGTAGCTAAGAATGGTACAGAGGAAGTGTCTTGTGTTTGACAAGCTGCGCCTAGTTCACTTGTGGGATGCAAGTCATCCAGGGCGCCATTTTATGTGTGTTATGGTGCCTTTGGATTTGCTCGCCTCTTTCTCTCTCTCTCTCTCTGTCTTCCCTCTCTCTCTCTCTGTCTCCCCCCCTCTCTCTCTCTCTCTCTCTGTGTCTCCCCCTCTCTCTCTCTCTCTCTCTCTCTCTCTCTCTCTCTCTCTCTCTCTTTCTCTCCCTCTCTCTTTCTCCCTGACTCTCGAGAACATAGAACAAGACTTCTGATCGTGTAAGATGTCAAACCATGACCGCTCACGCTTATGGTATTTAATGATACTGGTGATGATAATGATGGTGTGCTGTGTCTGTCGTGTGTTGTCGAACCCCGAAAGGGGTCAGAGGTGACTTTGGTGTGGGTGTGTGTTTGTTTGTTTATTTGTGCAATGGTTTTTTCTTTACTGGATGCGTTATGTGTGTGTGTGTGTTTGTGTTAGTGTGTGCATGTCTGTCTCCTATTCTTTGCTGCATGCGTGTTGGGGGGGGGGGGAATTTTCTTCTATTTAGTTTGTCCTGTGGATTCCATGCAAAGGAATTTCTAGTTGTACTTTTCTCAATGGTTTTCTCACACATAAAGCAAGGAGCAAGACAAAGAAAGATTGGGTTTGCGACCGAAACTCTCCTCTCTATAATGAAGTAATAATGTGTGAGGTCAAACAGAGGCCAGGAATACGAGATGGAGGTTATAATATCAACAATATACGCTGTGTAGATGACACAGTACTGCAGTCTGTACACGCAAGCAAATCTACACCTTGTGGGCATTGTAGTAATACAGAGTGCCAAAAACAGGACTTTCATTGAATTTCAAGAAAAAAGAAAAACTAGTATAAGAAAAAGATAACACCAACATATGCATTAACAATAGAAGGGAAAACACTTAACCAAGTTGTTACATTAAAATACCTAAGGACTATCATAACACCAGATGGAAGATACACAACCGAGATTAAGAGCATAGTTTAAAACAAAGCTAGTTGCATATCTTTTACAGTCAACACCAGCATTTTTTTGCTGTTCTTGATGTCTTGGCAAGTTTACGTTCAGTAGTCTGCCATTGCTTTCTGAACGACCGGTACCCATAGCAATTCGTAAAAAAAAAACGCAATGCTGTTAGCTGCCAAATCGAGCGCAGCTGTGTTTCGAACACGGGTATACGGGATTACGAACCGCGTCCGTAACACCTTCGCTACGGAGCCCGGCTAAGAGCAGAGTAGGTCAAGCAAAAGCTGCATTTTAGAAAATGCACTAAGTCATTATCTTTAAATATCAGAAAGAGTGTACTGAAATTGCACATATTAAACCTGTTTTACGGTAAGGGCGCGATTCGTGATAAGTGAATGAACAAATAAAGAAGAACTACTTGGAAGCAACAGATACTGTATATGGTTGCTGAGGATGTTTGAAATACCTTGGACTGCCAGAGTAACTAACACCGATTGCCCGGAAAAAGATAATGAAAGTAGAACATTGTATACAACAATAAAAAAAAGAGCCAAACATCACTCTTTGATCATATAATGAGAAGAGAGGCGTTAGAAAACATCTTGACGACCGGAAAAATCAGCGGGAAAAGAGATGGAGGCAGACCGACAGAAATAATGTGTGTAGTTTATTTGTGACTATTTTAGTTGTGCTCCGCATTTCTAATCCATACTGTAGTGGTGATTTAACGTTATAATTAAATATATGAAGTTTGGTGCTAAGTTTAATGTCTGTTGACTTCCACAATGTTCATATCGCGATAACTATAAACCACCGCAATCGCCTTTGACGACATGCATGGTAGGTGCGGTGATACTGTTCTTTGCTTCCCTTAGGGTCGCGGTAACAGACGTGCGGTATGGCATTTCTTCTTCTTCTTCTTCTTCTTCTTCTTCTTCTTCTTCTTCTTCTTCTTCTTCTTCTTCTTCTTCTTCTTCTTCTTCTTCTTCTTCTTCTTCTTCACTGTATTTCCTCTTGTTCCCAAAGATTCATATTTCCTCATCAATGCTATATTAGAATATTATACATACCGCCTCACTAATAACAGCAGAATTTTTTTTTTTTTTTCCCCGCGTTTCCATCCTGTTTCAGGATATTGCGGTCAACACCAGCATCTTTCAGCTGTATGTTGATTCCTAGGCTAGATTACGCTCATCAGCACGCCACGACTTTCTGAGCGAAGGGCTCCATACTTTCATAAGTCACTTTTGCGATTCGAACCACTGCTAATTCTCGTCGCGTCACGTGACGAGAAACAGGAGAATGCTTTGAAGAAATTTAATAAATATCAAAATGGGTGACTTCAATGCGAAAGAAGGAAATTAAGGCGATGGGTGCACTATCGGCAAACATGCTTTGGGAGAATGAAACGTAAGAGGAAAGAGACTTGTAGAATTGGCATAAGAGCATTAATTGATTGTCGGAATCGCCTGGTTTAAGGAATATCCAAGTAGAGTATGGACAATGTGGAGTCCTGACAGCAGTATTAGACACCGGATTGATTAGAAAAAGGTATTATCGAAATGCGTTAACAATCGCAAAAACAGTTCCAATTGCAAACTGTTTCAGTGATCACATATTGATTACAGGCACATTGAAGGTAAAGTTAAAGAAAGTCAAGTATGCACCAGGGAGCATTCAATATGATCTGTGTACAATGAAAAAGTACAAGAAACTACAAGGTATTTTAACATAGAAGTAATGATATAGATAAAGAACGGATATAATTAATGTCAGCTAACTTGCTACTTGTTATAAACATACGACGATAACTTCAGAGACATCAAGGAAAGCTACACATAAATAACTGTAGGTCAGCATGGCCGAATGGATAAGAACGTGTGTTCTTAAACATCCCGTGTGCTGATGCCGAGGTATGGGGTTTATCTTCTACACAGGACAGTTGGACTACATTGATGACCTATCGTCCTTGACTTGGGGACGTAAATTACAAGTACCTCAGAAGTCGGAATGGGTTCGCCTCATGGTAAGAGACACTGTTAATAGGGAAAGCTAATCCACAGGCAAAATTCAGTCCAGCACTACTAGACGTAGTATGTATAGACTACGATTAAATTCAAAACGAGCGAGCGCAAAAAAAGATATTAATAGCTGCAGCAGGATCAGATATATTGACTAGCAGCTTTGAATTATCCACATTCTTTCAATTGCTTATTTTTCATTTGCTAATTATTCTTGTTACTTTCTCCTGTTCACATTAAATTTCCTTCAGGTCTCTCTCTCTCTCTCTCTCTCTCTCTCTCTCTCTCTCTCTCTCTCTCTCTCTCTCTCTCTCTCTCTCTCTCTCTCTCTCTCTATCTCTCTCTCTCTCTCTCTCTCTCTCTCTCTCTCTCTCTCTCTCCATTTAATATGTACTTCATGGTAGTGGAAAATCAATAACATACGTGCCAGTTCACTTTCTACGAAATGAACAACTTTCTTTTTCTATGAAATAAAAAGCTAGATGTTACATTGTACTTTGATACACACTAGAAATACACGCTGCGAATGAAAATAAATATTCCAAATTGTGACTGACTCGTTCAGATGATTATTAATCTCAGCTTGGTGATGGACACTAATTATAACTTCTCTTCTGAGAGTGAACGAGAATAGATAATGGTAAAATAGATTTTGTGCTAACATTCATTAACGAAAAGATAAACAGTAACTTGTGATTCTCGTAGTTTTGGCTATGGTGAAAGTTTACAAGCCGACATGCAACACCCGTTAATCCACGAACTCAATAGACAGGACACATGTAGGCATACGTATGGTACAGAAGCAGCGTCTTTAACACTCAATACAAGTTTGAAAAATGAGGGAGTGAAAAGGAGGTGAGAAATATTTGCCGTGTGCACATTATACATGTTTTATAAATAAAAATTACATATGAAAGTAATGTATGGGTAATTCCACAATGCCATTTGACATATAGACCGCAGAATCCTTCAGCCAATAAAAGACAGTAGCACTCACTAAATACACCAGTAATATTATCTAGAATCTCACTGCCATCTGGTGCCTTCAATAAACTGTCAAACATCTGGAAGTCAAAGTCACTCAGCCAACATACGAAACTTAAAATCTTCAACTCTTGTGTGATTCCAGTGCTAACGTATGGATGTGAGAGTTGGAAATCAACGGTAGCTTTAGATAAAAAATTAGACAATTTTGAGAACAAATGTCTTAGAAGAATTCTAAACATCCAGTGGACAGATTTCAAAACCAATGCGCAAATAAGACAAGAGACTAAGCAAGATATTGTATCCAATTTTATAAGAAAACGCCGTTGGAACTACATCGGCCATGTACTCAGAATGGACAAGACAAGATTCCCCTACCAAGCCCTCATATGGTCACCAGTAGGGAAAAGAAAACGGGGAAGACCAAGAGAGACCCTGCGTAGAACCATCATCAGAGAAGGCTCATTCTACGGCCAAGTGAACATCCAAGATCTACAACAGGTAGCAGCGAACCGCCGGACATGGAGAGCCATGACTTCTGCCCTATGCGCCGACTTAGGCTCAAGAGGAAAGACTAACTAACTCACTAAATTAATACAGAGTCCAGGAATTTTATAGCGTTGATATTTTGTTTTTACTTTTAAATTTCTTTGTGGGGGTGGGGGGGGGGGGATATATTACACAAACAAAATCCTTCCTACTCAAAGCGTACATTGATCTTTCCACAAACAAGAACTCTCACCTGGTTTCATCATATTTTACATCACTCTCATTCCGAAAGACAACACCGAAAAGACACTTTGAAAGAGCTAAACTAATTTCACGTTTAAACACAGACTAAATTATTTTAGCAAAGACACTGAACAAATAATCTGAAACCGATACTAGCAACTCTCATCCAAAAAGACCAGCAATACAGTGTACAACACTAGATCATCCATACACACGCACATTCCATAAGGGAGAATATCATCTAGACACATCTGAAACTTGCCACTCCTCAATTCTCTCTTGAGATCAAGAAAAGCGATTCGAAATAATATCCCACCCATGCTTTCACTACGATCTCACCCACTGCAACACGTGAATCTATTTTCGAATGTTTATTCAAATTCTATATCTAAGACTAGAAAGTTGGGTCCTTGAAATCATAACCTCGCCAAGTCTTTCAGGATGACAAGATTGGTGAAACAGGGATCTCCGCTATATCCAGTACTGTACGTTGTCGCTCTAGAACCACTTTTAGAAAAGTTATGGCAGGACAACAATGTCAGGGAAACATTCATACCAGGGAAGGGTGAGCAGAAGGTATGAGTTATATGGACTATGCCATTTGCATTACGGCAACTGAAAACAAATCTATACACATCATTTTAGAAAATGTTTTCCGACAGAACGAATGAGGCAAAATTAAACCTCCGAATATCTACCACAATGGGATGTGGCAAATGGAAAAACACCGCGGCTTTCCATTTGACGAAACATCAAACAATCATATACAATTGTACGGAAAAGTCTTCCTGTGTTAACGAAATCAAACACACAAATTTACATGGGGTAGAATCTAGAGACACAGATAACAGATATGTTACATCGGTACAGATACAAAACATCATTGGTAGAATCATTATTATTTAACGGATACTATATATGTGTACAGTCCTAGACAACTTCCATCCCCACCCCCATCCCACACATACAGACACACACCTCAACACTTGCCCTCACGTCTGAAACATGAACAGAAATCAAACGTTTCATTATTGGCAGCTTCATATACATATCAAACATACCACACCCATACAAAATAACAATGATAGTCACACTGCTCTGTCCACTTTTGAAGTTTAATTAGCACACATCGCCAGGTTTTGATTTGGCGTCTATAAGCAGTCACGTTTTTCTGTGCATGTTATGACGAGAAATAAACTGGAAAACGTGGTGATATTTAGGGAACCATATGGGAAAAGAGCACAAACAAAAGTTAGCTGCATATATTTTACGGACGTAGCAGTCATCCCCAGCATTTTGTTGCTCTTCGTGATTCCTGGGCAAGTTTACGTTCAGTAGTTTGCCATTGCTGTCTGAGCGCATACCATTTCATTAAAAAAAAAAAACAACACAGTCGTGTTTCGAATGCGGTATGGGTTCCAAATGTTGCTGTATGTAGCCGAGGCGCGGTGTTGGGGTGAGCGCCCAACATTACTCAAATACCTCAATGGCTCGTGAATACATAACCTATGCAGAAAAAGTCCAACTCCTGGCCTTCACGTGGCGGACCTGTTTAAACTAACAGGAGAAGGGGCGACGGCGAGTCTCTGGCGCCGGAAAATAACCAGTATGCTCTAGATGTGTATGCACGTACATGCATGCGCAGACAGGTGTGTGCGCGCGTACACATCTACACTCGAGTGAGACCACAGTCTGCTCTAGCAAAGAAAGGTGCTGAAGACGGAGGCAACCAGCCAAGAGGCGCACCACAGAAATCAGGATGCCACGCAATCACGCAAAATGGAATATGTCGACTACTGCTAATCGTTATGGTGCTCGCCCTGCTTTGGACCCCCAGGCAGGTGCAGTGCCGGACCCTATGTCTCGAAAGGGTCCAACCCCAACTACTGGAGGTCCTTCTCAGATGTCCTGTGGAGCCAGGGGACATGAGAATAGGACGACTGGCCATACTAAACGAAAGACTTAAAATAATGCACTGGAATGCGGAGGGAGTCAGCAACAAAAAAATAGAATTAGAAAAAATCTTGGACCAAGAAAAAGTAAGCATATGTTGCTTGCAAGAAACTCACCTCAATGAAAATATAGCCTTCAAAATCAGAGGCTACCAGTGTTACCGATCTGACCGAAAGAACAGGCGAAAAGGTGGGATACTGACCCTTGTAAGAAATAACATCATGGCTTCCCAAATCAAAGTCTACATGGAAGGGGCTGAGTATCAGACACTTAAACTTAAGACAGGTAATACAGATCTACATCTGATCAATTACTACTGTCCAAGTGACCGCCCACAGGCACTGGACACTCTACCACTAAAAGAAAAAATGATTGTGTGTGGCGATTTCAAAAGCCACTCGCAGAGCTGGGGCTATGATCACATGGACCAGAGAGGAGAGAGACTGGAAGACTGGCAGGATGAGAATAGATTCATGTTGATTAACAAGCCGTCCGACCCACATACTTTCTACTCGAGATCATGGCACTCTACAACTACACCTGACCTGGCTTTTCATTCACCAGACCTGGAGTGGAACATTACACGAACTGTTGGGAAACAACTTGGTGGCAGTGACCATCGGCCAGTCTTTCTAACCGTAGAAAATGAGCTTGTAAGTGAAAGCAGCACCCTCTCGAGGTGGAACTACAAGAAAGCAGACTGGGCAATGTACAAGCATCGCACCAGCATACTGGTTAGAAACCTGAACACTGAGAAAGACATAAATAAAGCAGTTGAAGAGTTTGGGAAATGCATACTACAGGCAGTGCGAGAAACAGTACCAAGAGGAGCCCGTAAACAATATAAACCCTACTGGAGTAGTGAACTGGAACAGTTGCATAATGATGTTGAAGTGTGTAGAAAGCAAGCAGAGGCCACACCCAGCCAAGAGCACCACAATAAATTCCAGCATGCAAAAGCCAAATTTCAAAGGGCCAAGCTGCAGGCTAGACGGAAAAGCTGGCAGGAGAAAACAGAGTCTCTGAACTTTGAAAGAGACACAAGGAAATTGTGGAAGCTAATAAAACAGCTTAATGACGAGGGCACAGGGAGAAACTCAAAAATTCGCACTACATAAAGATGGAAAAATCTTAACAAGAAAGCAAGCAGCTGACCATTTTGCGGACTCGTTCGCACAAGATAGCAATATCAAAATTAGTCCAGAGAAACAACAAGAGATTCGAGAGAAACGACAACATACAGGACAGAAGGAAATAGTACATGAGGTTCTGGAGGCACCCATCACAATCAGCGAACTGGAGCTAGCCATATCAAAACTGAAAATGAGAAAGTCACCAGGAGCTGATGGTATCTCCAATGAAATGATCAGGAACCTAGGAACAGAGGCCAAAACAAAGCTGTTGCAGATCTTCAATAACAGCTGGACCTTAGGCAGTGTTCCACAAGCCTGGAGAGAAGCAATCATGATACCCCTCCTAAAATCAGGGAAAGATGGTTCCATTGCCTCTAGCTACAGACCAATTAGCCTCACCAGCTGTCTCTGCAAAACACTGGAGCGCATCATCAATCACAGACTGCAGTGGTACATTGAAAGTAAAAACATCCTTGTGCCACAGCAGGCTGGCTTTAGGCAGTGCTACTCTACGGAAGATCAGACAACCTACCTCTCTCAAGAAATTGAGGATGCATTCCAAGAGAAGAAGCTGGTGCTTGCGGCATGGATAGATCTGAAGAAAGCCTTTGACAAAGTCTGGAAAGAAGGTCTGATGAAGAAACTGAGAAACTGCAAAGTCAATGGAAGAATATACAAATGGGTGAAAGCATACTTGCACAACAGAAGAACCCGAGTACAGATAGACGGACTCAAGAGCAAGAAAGTACTACTGCGTCACGGTGTCCCCCAGGGCGGAGTCTTGTCCCCCACACTTTTTCTAATCTTCATCAATGATCTTGTTGCTCACCTACCGCATGGAATTAAAGCGGCAATGTACGCCGATGACCTGGTTCTATGGAGCACAAATGAATATGCATCAGTGGCCACCAGATTGCTACAAAGAGCTGTAGATACATTTGCTGCATGGGCAAATAGATGGTGTGTCAGCATAAACACTGACAAGTGCAGCACAACCCTATTTACCCTCTCTCCAAAACAAAAGGCAGGGATCATCCAGATAAATGGAACACCCCTAAGAGAAGATAAAGAACCAACATACCTTGGAGTAACATTTGATGGCAAGCTGACATGGAGAAAGCACATCAACAAAGCAGTAGCAAAAGCCAGAAGGAAAATAGCCATCCTGAGAAAGCTAAGTGGAACCACATGGGGAGCCAGTACGAAAATACTTAGCAAAGTTTACCAACAGAGCATACGACCACACCTGGAATATGGGTCAACTGCGTGGTGTTCAGCATCAAATACCACACTACAAGAGCTGGACAAGGTGCAAAATCAAGCACTTAGAGTCACCACAGGAGGGATGAGATCAACCCCTATAGTGGAAATGGAGAAGATGGGGAGGACACAGGCACTGAGTGAGCACAGAGATACGAAAACGCTAATACAAGCAGAAAAGTTCCTCAGCTTGCCAGGCCACCCTATGAAGAACAGATTTGAAAACCTAGCTATGGGGCGGTTGAAAAGAAGTAGTTTTATCCACCAGGCCAAACGACTCTGCAGAGAAACCACTGATCTGCCCACAGTTGGTATCCCCCTAACAACTATTCCAGAGCGAACTCCATGGAAAGATGAGCATAGACTATCGTTACAAATCCAGACAAAAGTGAGAGGAATATTTGACAAGGAAGAACAGAACAGTGTGCAGCGCAGAACAGCCACTCTCAGCTTCCTTGATGAAGAATACCCACAGGACCTCTGGATCCGAGTCTACACAGATGGGTCAGCACAAAATGCTGTTCGAAATGGAGGAGCGGGAGTGTACATAGAATACCCAAATAATACAAGGGACACAGCCAGAGTACCGACAGGAAAGTACTGCCATAACTATGATGCCGAAATTGAGGCAATCAAGATAGCAACAGAGAAATTACAAAATAACAGCAATGGTACTCAACCTGTGGTGCTACTAACAGATGCAAAATCAGTACTCGAGGCGCTCCTCTCTGGGAAATTGCCAGTACTAAGGACACTACTTTCTGAACTTAGCAGTCAGCATAAAGTCACCATACAGTGGATACCATCCCACTGTGGAGTACCCGGAAACGACAGAGCTGATCAATTGGCTAAGGAAGAAGCCAAAGAGGAACAGCCTGATGTGCCCGTTACATACCACCAAAAGAAAAGAATGATAAAATCAGTCAGAAAGCCACCAAAACCTGCTCAAGATGACTACCACATTATGGACAGACCAGAACAAGTCATTATTCTGCGCCTCAGAACAGGACACAATAGATTACGCAACCACATGTATACAAAATTCAAGATTGGTGAAACAGCCATGTGCACATGTGGATTGGCGTCGCAGACAGCAGAGCACATACTCCAAGACTGCCCAAAATATAACATATCTAGGCAAACCTTCTGGCCTAGAGAGACGACAGTGGAAGATAAACTCTATGGACCACTGTGTGAACTGAAAAAAAAACCAGTTCAATTCATGCAAGAGACGACATTGCAGATATAGACATATTTCAAGCGAACGAAAGAAGAAGAAGAATGCGGTATGCGGGAACACGAACTTTGTCCGTAACACCTTCGCCATAGAGCGGGCAAGGGAACCATAAAAACATAAATACCTGGCTGGCTTGGAGACTTGACACAATCGGAGCTAAAACATATGCCTTGGATATATATGATATACATCATCATCATCATCATCATCATCATCATCATCATCATCATCATCATCATCATCATCATCATCATCATCATCCAGCGACTAGATCTGTGCAATGGCAGCCCCATTTGCACCCCGGAACATTTTCCGTAACCAATACGAAAATAATTTAAGATTCCCGAAATTCTCTTTATATTTCGGTGACATAACGAAAACTCTGTGAATGCTGACAATGAATTTAAACATAGGAAGTGATTACATCGATGCAGCCTACCACGCATGTCGTAAGAGGCGACTAAGGAGGCTTGATGGTTCCGTCGCCCTGCTACTGAGTGAGTGCGTGGCGCGACACTGTGAGCTGTGAGTTTCGTGTGAAATGCTTTTGAATCTGCTCGAGGTTTTTTGGAATGTGACTGCATGTTCGGAGCGATGGCAGATGGCTATGTCCCAGAGTTGACCGGTTTTTGCCTTATAAAGAAATGCGTGGCTGCTGGGCTTCTGGTTGACTGCCACTGCCATCGACGATGAACTGTATTTTGTGGACTGTGTGGGTGAACATCTAGGAAACATCCAGATGGGAAAATGACTGCCGATTCCATCAGAGATAAACTGGATGTTTCGTGGGGGACTATTGTGTTGACATTCTGGCGGCGGCATTATGCACAATGTATCTGTGTAGGCTGTTGTTTGTGGAGACTCCTGTCTTTTCCACTTTTCACATTGGGCAGTGGGGAGCGTTTTGTGTGATATTCACTGGCACAGGAACGGAGCATAATGGGGACGACCCGTTGCTGTGAAGTTGGAACAGCGACTAACTAACTAACTAACTAACTACATCGATTTGTTGGAAAATTGTTAGTCAGATTTCATGATAAATATCACTGTAGCGCAGGGGTTAGAACGCTTGTCTGTCGGTACAGACGGTATGTGTTCGAAGCCCCATAAGAATTCTTAGAAAATCATCCTGGGACCCCAGATGAACACAATCTAATATGGGCGATAGGAAATGTTCTGATAAGTTAAGATGGCAGGATGCCCACATTACTCATAGTGTTTCGCTTCGTCTATTAAAATATGAGACTAGCACCATATAACCAAAACGCATCGACAGGTGTAAACTCGTCTTTTAGGTGACAATTTCACAAGTGGGAAGACACTGTTAGCTGCACCAAGCAGCCGTCCTAGACAACGAACGCAAGAAGCGGGAATTTAAGTTGCGAAATAAACAAGCCGCTCATAACATTGTATATTTTTCGGTCTACAAGAAATGCACAGAGCAGTGTATGACATAACCTGAAAAAAGTGTGCAGAGCACTGTAATGTTTAGGCTTGCTCGAAGTGCACAGAGCAGTATAAATATCAGTCTTTGCGAAGAGTACAATGCAATATACCCCCATTCGTCTTTAAAACGTGCACAGTGTAGTATAAGTGTCGGTCTTCAAGAAGTGTACAGAGCACAGAGAATTTCAAATATTAGTCTCTATGAAGTGCAAGTAGCATTATCCTCTCATTCTTATTATTATTATTATTATTCTGATTATATCCAATTAAAGCTTTGGCAGTTATTTTAAATGAACAAAATACCACTCCGCTCTGGCCTCCGATATCTCTACCAGAATATATAAAAAGACTTCCATTTTCAGTTGTAAAATTCCAATAATAATCGCCAGGGTCTATATCTTTATGACCACTATTATGTATAAGATTTCATTACCCGTATATGTATCTCATCTTCTTCTTCGGATATTTATCTTATTTTGCATGTTTCATACGATTGTTGAAACAACGGCCATAATGCAGACAGTACTGCCTGCCCTAGATGATTTGTGTTGTGTGCGTGTGTGTGTGTGTGTGTGTGTGTGTCTGTCTGTGTGTGTCTGTGTGTGTGTGAATATATATATATATATATATATATATATATATATATATATATATATATATATATATATATATATATATATATATATATATACGCGCGCGCGCAGACACACGTATATGTTATAGTTTCTTTCTTTGTGTTTTTGTTCTCAAAGTGTCACCCTTAATTGTCCTTATCACTCCCAAGCCTGTCATTGAGGCTCTGTTCAAGTGGTAGCTCTTGCTGGACACAAGCGTCCGGTGATTGTATTGTTCTAGAGCAGATGCTGGCACGTACCGGTGCCCAATGTTGACTCAAGCATACCAATGTGGGTGGCGGCCTTCTTTCATCTGTTAGCTGGTTACACGTCACACTGGTAAGCTCATTATATAATAGACGCTCATGGGAAGCTTCTATGTAGCTTCCAGGAGGATTTTCTAAGTACAAAGACGGTCCACATGTTACAATTTCTACCAGATCGTTCAGTTTTCACCAGCAGTGGTTTCGAGCAGTCGTGTTCTTCTATTCCAGTGTGGACTACATTTCAGACTTGGATTTACTAGTTTCAATATCGGCAAGTTTTATTTCAGCATGTGGATTTCTTCTGTTTCTCCAGCCTGTGTTCGGAGACGATCCTAGACGAGGGCATGTGCGAGGACATTGTGTTAGCCTCGCTCTGGGGTCAGCCCGACAAGAAATCTATAGTCAAACGGTTTACCTTGCTCAACGAGGAGACACGTGAAAGAAACATGGACATGTTCAACCTCGAGGTCAAATTCATGCAATCGTTGGACCACCCATTTATCGCAAAGTGTATCTATGCGACTTCATGCCCGACAGATTTGTGTATAACTATGAAGTATTACTCTGGAGGTTCGCTGGACGAATATCTTGGCTACATGATCCTTGACATGACGGAATTATATGCTACCCAAGTGGCGTGTGCACTTCGCTATCTACACAATCACAACCTGGTGCACCTTGACGTGAAACTGGACAATATTTTCATAGATGAAGAATGTAACGCCATCCTTGGAGACTTCGGCCTGGCGAAGGAGCTGGAACCTGAACAAAAAACACTGGCCAAACGTAATATTGGCGGCACACATGGATACTTTGCTCCGGAATATATTAAAGCCAAACCTGGCGTGGAACTTGACCCTTACATGGTAAGTGTTACTATTTATACAATGTATAAGTTTTATCCTTTCCTTTTCATGTCTACATTTTTATTTTCCCTACTTACTAAATCTGTAGTCTGTAACGGCTAAAACTACTTCGCATGCTAACACTTTGCTTACCTTCTATGTAGGCTTTACAAGCTTCTATTCACACCTTAAACTTTCTTTCTTCTATAATAAGTACACCTGTTGATCTTTATTATGTATAATTTGTCATCACCTATATACATATCCCATCTTTTGCTGCTGATTTTTATCTTAATTTGCATACGACTATTGAAACCATGACCACAATGTAGACAGCATTGCGTGCCCAATTCTTAACCTTCTAAAATAAGTTCGTTCTTTCATTTCCGTTTCTTTCCTCTACTCCTTCTTTCCCTTATCTACCCTAAGTACAACTACTAATCCTCCTCCCCGTCACCTCATCGTCCCTGTTCCACCTTATAGCCTGTAGTTAATCACAAAGCTCTTGTAAACTTCATTGCTGGTCTTTCTGGCTCTGTACAAGTTATTTGCTGTAGTTTTCTTCCTTCAATTAAAAAAACAACAAATTACCTACGATATAGCCAACACGTCTCGAGGCCTTAAAATGGTTCTTTATGCGTGTGTGTGTGTGTGTGTGTGGGGGGGGGGGGGGTGTTCGCAGTTACGGCATTTTCTTCAAATGTTTTGAATATACATTTGACTTGCAAATATATTTCCATTTTATGTTCTAACGTCCGTGTGGTTTTATTCTGTGACAAGTCACTATATTTATCTAGGAACAGCCACACTAGCATAGTGATTAGTGTGCCGACTTACTAAACACAGTGGTCTAGGTTAAATACCCAACAGTTGTAGGATTCTTTTTTCACCGCGGCACAGGGCGTACAATGTGTACTGGATCATGTTCACAATTGTATGGAGATTGTCTGAGATGGCGACCACACTTCATTATGTCGTGGCCTAGATTATATGAATTGGACGACCTAATGCTTCACACCTTGACGGTAGTACTTGCGATGAGACACCCTTTACCTTAAAAAACATACAACAGGTTTTATCCCATATAGCTCAGTCTCTCCCCCTCTTTCTATAAAACCAGTCCCCCTCGCCATCAGGAAAACCCATTGCGATTTCTGAAGTACATGTAATTTACATCCCGCAGTCAAGGCTCAGAAGTCAACATTTTAGTCCTACTGACAAGTGTAGGGGTTGAACCCGCTACTTCGGCATCAGCGCAGCGGGTGTTTTAAGGACGAACGCTCATATCCATTCGGCCAGTCTGATCTCCATCGTAGGAAATAAGAGTCAGACTCGGGGTATCACTAGAGTGTAGAAACTGGTATATTAGAAAGAGGATAAGACTACTTATAGAAAATAGTATGTACACAAGAAATTGATAAAATTAGTGGAACTGCGGTAAAACTGTGAAAATGTAAACAATATAAAACAACACAAAGTAATGCAACTTTACTGAACGCCATGTTTTCCGTAATTAAGTTCTGTAAGGCTTGATTACTTCTAGACTGGAATGTAGAAAATGGTATATAAGAAAAAGGATGATAAGACTGGCGTGTACACAATGGTATATGAGAAAAAGGATAATAAGACTGGTGGTCACCGCCAAGGATGAAGACCCGACATAGGTGACAGATTGAGATAGTAGGCAACAGATATCTTTTTATAATAATAGGCAACACTGGATGCTTACACAATACTCAGCACCCGTGGACAGTGTCAAGACGATCACTTGAAATAGCAAGCGGGAAACTATGACAGACTAAATATCTACAGACAAACAAATGGAAACATTAACCAACCAAAATATGTTGGGGTAATTGTGTGAAGTGAATATTGTTGGTGACCGATCGCAACACGGGGTCTGATAATGACAGTATATCACCAGGACACGAAACTTTCTCAGAAATGTTTGGTATGCATTTTGTAATGCTGGGTCTACCCTTGAGTTACAGAGATGGGGTAACATCCTGCGAGTATTGAGCATTAACCTCCAGACAACAGTCGGTATATTAGTGAACTGACAGCTAGGCTAAAGATACTTCAGTTGTACAATAGATTATAATAAACGGACGGAGAGCGTACGCAGATAAAAAAGCGTATATGATGAAATAAAAGAAAAATTCAAGTTAATGATAATTTGCTGCAGAAATGAAAGGGATGGAGTGGTCAGAGAATGTTACATGAGAGAAAGTTGGAGATGTCTTACAACAGAAACAAAAGGGATGGCATGGACAAACAACGTTATTTGAGAAAAATTTCCAGATTCTTACAAGTAAGAAACTGAAAGCATGGTCAGACAACGATTCTGGATAGAATGTTGGAAAGCTATTACACAAGAAAATGAAGGGATGACACTGTCAGACACCATTATGTTTATAAATGGTTAGGGCCGGTAGATTAGCTTAAGTATCTAACATTTAGAAGTTGTGAGGGTGGTGTTGTTAATCCTCTACCTTACCGATACACTGGTCAGGGAGTCTTCAGTGGCGAATTTTATTTCTACCTGCCAAACTTTTGGCAGCTTTATAAACTGTAGCAGAGATTTGTCTGGGTGGAACACCTGAAGAAGAAAGAAGCTGGTCATCACATCACATAATACCACAATCTAGTACAAATGAAGATGCAACAATTAGTATCCCACGGCAGTATCTGTAAATTAATACTCTAATATATCCCTTGAGAGAAACTGGGCACACATGCATATGCCCTGTGAGCTGAGACTTTGATTTCATTCACAAATATGAACTAATTGACTAATATCAAAATGTTCTCAGTCACAACACTAACCAGATGTTGTAACTGCTTGTTCACAGATGGACGCCTACAGTCTTGGAGTTGTGATCTGGTGCCTGGTATTTGAGCGAGGATCTGATGAGAGTATCAACTACTACTTTGAGACAAAGAAGCGGCGAGATCTGCAGCCAAAAATCAGGTATGTGTCATTACATTTTTCATAATCATCATCATCTTCATCAATGTGATTGCCATGATCAGTATCATTAACGTTATGCAACAGCCACCCCCGGAGCCGCAGCAGAGTAGTGGCTAGACGCTCGCCTGTCAGCCCGGTGGTCACAGATTGTAATCCCCATCGGAACGGATTTCAAAATTCACCTGGGCTCCCAAGTCAACTCAGCCTAACAATGGTACCAGGAAATGTCAAGGGAAATAAATGTGGAATGTGATACTGACCACTTCACCCACCGAGTGCTGAATAATCTGTAAAAGTAGGGTCCAACACAACATGTCCAGTGTACCTAAGGCGTGTAAAAGGGTCCTTTACTGACATAGGTAACATCAACCTGCTATTCTGTGTCTTGCAACCCACTGGTTCTCTCCAACCCCTGTAGAACTTATATAACATCAACCTGATATACTGTTCTGCTACACAATGGCTCACTCTAACCCCTGTAGAACTTACTTAACATGAACCTGCTACTCTCTGTCCTGCAACACATTGACTCACCCAAACCCCTGTAGAATTTACATAACATCAACCTGCTATTCTGTGTCCAGCTGCATATTGACTCACTCAAACCTCTGTAGCCCCATCGTTGTTGAGTCTTGTCCTAACTTGATTTAAACTTGTCCAGCGTCTCTTGCCCTCATTGAATCATTCACGCCAGGGCACACGTACATTCATAAACAAAACCGTGTATGTTGATATTTGACCAACTCAATCCCATTTTATTGTTTGTAGTATTGAAGACACGTGATCATTCTTACCTTTCCTATGCAATATTAATCTGTTCCCATGTCCAATGTTTAGTTCGTTATTGATTAACTTCAGTTGTCTAGTCCCTTCTCTGATATTTACTTCTTTCCGCTGTCTAGTGTTTTCCCCAATATTTTCTTATTTCCACTGTCTACTATTTTCCGTGATATTTACTTATTTTCTTTGCCTTTTGTCATAACTGATACTCGTAGATTATTATTTCTGTTGTTTAGTGTTTTCATTTATATTTACTTCTTTCCGTTGCACGGTGTCTTCTTCGATATTTAGTTCTTTCCGTTGTCTAGTGTCCTCCCTGATATTTACTTCTTTCCGTTTCCTAGTGCCTTCCCTGATATTTACTTCTTTCCGTTGTCTAGTGCCTTCCCTGATATTTACTTCTTTCCGTTTCCTAGTGCCTTCCCTGATATTTACTTCTTTCCGTTGTCTAGTGCCTTCCCTGATATTTACTTCTTTCCGTTGTCTAGTGCCTTCCCTGATATTTACTTCTTTCCATAGTCTAGTGTTTTACCTGATATTTACTTCTTTCTGTTGTCTAGTGACGTGACGTGCGCGAGAATCGGAAGCGGTTCTTGCCGCATCGATAACTTACGGGGTTTGTGAGCCGGTCGCCCAGAAAGCAATGGCAAACTACTCAGCGTAATCTTGCCAAGAAATCACCAATCAGCTGGAAGATGCTGATGTTGACAGCGATGGCCTGTAAAGGATATGCGAACGAAAACAAAGGATGTTTTCCCTGATATTTATTTCTTTCCTTCTGTTGTCTACAATATAAAATAACACAAATTAATGCAACTTTACAAAACAGAATTACGACACATACTGGACGTTGCGGCGACTAGCCTACATCAGAAAACAAACACATTCACGAAACACAACATACAGTACAGGAGAAGATCCTCTGTTGTCTAGTGCCTTCTTTATTATTTACTCCTTTATCTTATCTTGTCTACTATGTTATTTGCTACTTTCTGTTGTCTAGCAACTTTTGTCTTCTTTATTTCTTTATGTTGTTTTTGTGTTTACTGTTAATTCATTCTTTCTGTTGGCTAGTGTGTTTCTCCGTTATATTGTTCTTTTTTTTTCTCTCCTTCTCCTCCTCTTCTTCTTCATCATCGGCACCTCCTGCCTCTCCTCCTCTTCCTCCTGCCTTTTATTATACAGTGGAGCATAGACTCTACTTTGCTATGTGTTGTCATCTCCTGCAGCTTTCTCCGTGTCCTACCTACATTATTCATTTATGTTTCTAATTATTGCTTTTGTGTGTCTTTATGTCTCCATCTTTATCGTTTGCTCTATATAATTCATAGAAAGGACTTCCTAGCAAGACTAATAACAGGTTTTATCTGTATGTCCTATCCAGTGCCAGGGTCTGTTCATCACCCCGTGATTCGCTTGGTATTCTATTTTATTTACTGCTTTTTCTTGCCTAGTGTCGTCTCTGTTATTTCTTTCTTTCGGTTGTCCAATAACGTTTCAATTATTTACTTATTTAAGCTGACCACAGTTTTCTCTGTTTTAATGCCCATTGTTTCATGTCTTTCTGTTGTATTGTATCTTATTTGTCTTCGTTTCCTGATGTCTATTGTAATTCCTGTTCGCTATATCTTGCAGTTGTCTAACCTGGCTTAGTTTCATCCGCTGTTTACTGGTTCGCATGTACTTACTTATGTCCCGTTGCCTAGTAGATTTTCTGTTACTTATTTCTGTCTGTTGTCTAGTGTCTTCTCTGTTTTATACTTCTTTATACTGCCTAATGTCGCCTTTGTTATTTACATCTGTCCAATGGTCAGTGTCTGTCATTTATTTCTTTTTATGTCTCTGTTGCCTCCCGTGTTATTAACTTATTTTCATTATACAGTGTCTTTTCTGTTGTTTAATTCTTTCCGTAGTCTAGTGTCTTCTCTGCTATTTGCTTCTTTCACATTTCCTCCTATTACTGTCTAGTGTGTCATATTTTTTGTGATTTAATAATGTCTAATGTATGCTTTTCTGTTCGTATCTTTTTGTCTGGAATGGAATCCTCTGCCTTCTTTCTGTCGTCTAGTGTCCACTTCTATCTGTTTCTTTCTGTCGTCGAGTGTCCACTTCAATCTGTATCTTTCTGTCCTATAGTCTTCTTATGTGTCTGTTTTTTACGTCTAAAAATGCTGTATATCCTGTATGGACGTAGCAGTCAAACCCAGCATTTTTTGGCTGTTCGTGATTCCTGGGCAAGTTTACATTCATTGCTTTCTGAACGACCGGCACCCATACCATTTCATCAATAACCAACACAGCTGTGTTTCGAACGCAGTATGCGGGATTACGAACTGCGTCCGTAACACCTTCACGACGGAGCTTTACGTCACCTACTGTCCTATTGTGTATGTTGCTATCTGTTATTTAGTGTCCTCGTGTATCTGTTTCTCTCTATCGTCTAGTGCCCTATTGTATCTGCTTCTTTCTGTCGTCTATTGTTCTTTGTTATCTTCTTCTTTCTGATGTCTAGTGTGTCTTTTTGAATCAGCTTCTGTCCGATGTCTAGTCTGTCCTATTGTACCTACTTATTTCAGTTGTTTATCTGTCCTTTTGTACCTGCTTATTTCTTTTGTCTATATGTCCTTGTGTATTTGTTTCTTTCTGTTTTCTTCTTTCGCTTACTTTGAACTCAAGCGTAGTTCATACATAAGCTACTATATCTAGTGCACTGGACTGATTTTAGTATATGTTCTTTTGTTTGTTTTTGTTTGTTTGTTTGTTTGTATTTTAGTTCGCATATCCTTTACAGAACATCGCTGTCAACATCAGCATCTTTCATCTTATTGTTGATTTCTTGGCAAGATTACGCTCAGTAGTTTGTCATTGCTTTCTGGGCTTTCTCATATCCCCCATAAGTTACCGACGCGGAGAGAACCGCCACCGATTCTCAAGCACGTCACGTTACTCACAAGAGTATACGGTATTACGAAGAGAAAGTCGTTAATACCTAGGCCAGGAAGACCGGCAGTGTGTGGATTAGCTTCCCTATTATTAGTGTCCCTCACACTCAGGCGAACCCACTCCGACGTCTGAGGTACTTGTAATTTACGTCTAAGTCAAGGACGAGAAGTCAACATTTTAGTTTAGCTTACCGTGTGGTGTTTGAACCCGCTACCTCGGCATGGACACACGGTAAATTTAAGAGCGAGTACTCTTATCCATTTTGCCATGCTGACCTCCTTTTTCATTCATCTTTGTCTTCTGATTATTTCTGTTGTCTGTCTATCTTTTTGTATTTGCTTCTATCTGTTTTCTGTCTCTCCTTTTGTTTTTACTTCTATCTGTTGTCTGTCTCTCCTTTTGTATTTGCTTCTATCTGATGTTTGTCTATCCTTTGGTATTTGCTTCAATCTGTTGTCTGTCTCTCCTTTTGTATTTGCTTCTATCTGATGTTTGTCTATCCTTTGGTATTTGCTTCTATCTGTTGTCTATCTCTCCTTTTGTTTTTGCTTCTATCTGTTTTCTTTCTATCCTTTTGTCTTTGCTTCAATCTGTTGTTTTTATCTCCCTTTGTCTTTGCTTATTTCTGTTGTCTATCTCTCCTTTTGTATTTACTTCTGTCTGTTGCCTATCTCTGATTTTGTATTTGCTTCTATCTGCTAACTATCTATTCTTTTGTATTTTCTTCTGTATGTTGTCTATCTATGTTTTTGTTTTTGCTTCTTTCTGTTGTTTGGTTTGTCCTCTTATATCTGCTTCTCTCTGTTCTTTAGTTTGTCCGCTTGTATCTGCTTCTTTCTGTTTAATTTGTCCGAGTGTATCTGCTTCTTTCTGTTGTTTAGTTTGTCCGCTTGTATCTGCTTCTCTCTGTTGTTTATTTTGTCCGCTTTTATTTGTTTCTCTTTGTTTTTTAGTTTGTCCGATAGTATCTGCTTCTCTCCGTTGTTTATTTTGTCCTCTTTTATTTGTTTCTCTTTTTTTTTTTTCAGTTTGTCCGCTAGTATCTGCTTCTTTCTGTTGGTTAATTTGTCCGCTTGTATCTGCTTCGTTTTGTTGTTTAGTTTGTCCGCTTATATCTGCTTCTTTCTGTGTTTTTTTTAGTTTGTCTGCTTATATCTGCTTCTTACTGTTGTTTAGTTTGTCTGCCTGTATCTGCTTCTTTCTGTTGTTTAGTTTGTCCGCTTGTATCTGCTGAATATGCTATTTTCAACTGACCATTTGGAATTTGGGCTGCCGCATTAGCGTGATGAATAGACGCTCGCTTGAGGGCCCTGTGGTGAAGGGTTTGAATTCTCATCGGAGCGGATTTTAACAACTGACGTGGCCTCTCAGACAGACCCAGCCTAGAATGGGTACCAGTAAATGTCTTGGGAAGTAAAGGCGACATGTGTGATACTAAACATATCACCCACCGAGTGTCGATTAATCGATAACAACGGGAGTCAAACACCATAGACCCAAAACGAGTATAAAAGGATCCCCTTTTATAAAATTTCGAACTTTGTGTGTTTGTCTCTGCCGCCAATAATTGTGTTGTGTGTGTGTCCTTTGATTTAGATGACTTCTTTGTTTATCATTGTGCGTGTGTCAGTTAAACCATTGCGTTATTGAATATTATCGTGTGAAACCTTAGTTAATGTCATTGTTTGTTTCTATCCTTACATGGACATGTTGTTGAGGCTTTTACAGCGCAACCCAGCAAAACGAGTTACTGTTGGAGATTTCCTTCGCAGAGTTCGTCGAGACAGCATCTACAGACATGTCATAGACAAGAACTAACAGTTCAAGTACTTCCACACACGATACAGACAGCAACTAGGATGTCACGTATTTCTAGAAATTTTGTAGAAAGCAGCTAGAATTGCACTTACCTCGTACAAGGAATGGGGATTTCAAGTGCTTCTTTGATAGTTTTTTAGACGAATTATTAGGAATTAGAGTTGCAGGTACTTTAGATATGGTATTGATAGGTATAAAGGTTTCAAGCACCTGCATACAAGCTTTATTCATATGAACTAGGTTTTAAAGTCCTTGTAGGTATGCTTTATACCGTGTCTATGATTTCAAGTACTTATAGACAGAAACAATGAATTACATGTTCAATATTTATAGATATATAGAGGTCATCGTGACTGAGAGGTTTAATGAGCTTAAACTTTTTCTTCTGACAGCGGCGTAGTGGGTTCGTTCAAACACGTAGGTCTGTTTGACTCCGTGTTGATTTCTCTTTCAGAAAGCTGTGGTCAACTAATGAACGTACAAGTGCCTTAATCAATCAATCAGGTGCCGTCTTCACATTGAAGGTTGGCTGCAATCGATCTCCAACACTGTCTCTCGCCCTGACTGTATATTTTGTTAGATTGCTGTTCGTCCATCTCTTGGTGTTATCTTCCCACTTGTATCGTTGTCTACCTCTTGTTCGCTTGCCTTCAGCCTTACCCTCTAATATGGATTGTATAAGAGTGTTGTGTCTTTTAATGTGGCCGAAATATTTCACTTGCTTTTTCTTATATTTCGTTCATTAACTCTCTTTTTTTTTTTCATTCCCAGTGTTTCTAGAATATCTGTATTTGATTGTTTTTGTTTCCGTGAAATGTTTCCATGTCTTCTGTATATCCACGTCTTCAGGCCTCCCCCTTGGACTTTCTAATTGCTTATTCAATGTCCAAGGCTTCCACGCCATATAGTAATGTTGAATATACATAACATTTGACAATTCTAATGTTTAATACGTTGTTAATCTCTTTAGATGTTAATACTGATTTCATATAGCTGAAAGCATTTTTGGCCATTCCTATTCTCTTTTTGATTTCTGTTTCACTTCTGCCTAGCAAAAACAAAACACAAAAATTCATAGCACATCTCAGATAGTCAATAGAGGCTGCAGCTGACTGTAACGTCCTGCAAAGAACATGGCACTTTTTAAAATGTATTTATAGGCAATGCCAAGGAATTCAAGTGTTTACAAATGCACTTTAAAATGTATATGTAGGCAATAACAAGGAATTCCCGTGTTTAAAAATACCTTTTGGGCTATATATTTGGGTTATATTGGGATAATATTATTAGTGATTCGTGTGATATTGATTGATATTAGTGATTAATGTGATGTTGACTGATTTTAGTCATTCATGTGTAAACAGATATGTTATTGATTGATATTCGTATTTCAAGTATGTAAAGGGATATGTAAGGAGGAACTGAAATATTCACACGTATGTGAGAAAAGCCGAATATAAACTGTGATGTCATAGTCAAGAACTAGAAATCGGTATAGTTATAGATATGTTATAAACATGAGATAATACTAAACAGAAACTAGGGAGTCATGTATTCATACAGAGGCGTAGATGTGACGTTTCACAACTGACCAGAGTCATTCTTGAAAGAATACCCTTATATGTATTGTTTCTTGGGGACATTTGTTTAGTGCTCTGTATACAGCAGGAGTGAACATTGAGACTGAGACAGTCTGCTGAAAGTCTGATGTCTTCACTGTAAATCTGCCCAGCTTTTTTGTCTATATAAAATGGTGATGATTATGAAGATGAATAATGGCAGCGGAAGAATATAAGATAATGAACATGAAAATTATTATGGTGCTGATGATGATAGTGATTAACATTCAGAAAGATAATGATATAGTGTAAAATAAGATAAAGAAGAGGAAGACGACGATAATGACGAATGTGATTGGGAGAGATGACAAACTAATAAAGAAGAGGCGGGGTGTGATAATGAGTAGTAGTACTATGTCACTCTAATATTGGAGTGTATTAAATATGTGACTTGTAATCGTCTTTGTGCGCGCGCGCGTGTGTGTGTATCTGTGTGTGTGTGTGTGTGTGTGTGTGTGTGTGTGTGTGTGTGTGTGTTGACATATGTTACGTTATGGTTTTAGTGTATAAATGAGTGACTTCTAGTCGTTTTGCTGTGTCTAGGGATTATATAATTCAAAAACATTGTTCGTGTATAGTTCTACAATGTTCATGTCTGCACAAAAGTAAAAAGGTAATCACACAGCAAACTGATATATGAAGTAATTACCTTCGGATATATCACACTGTACAATTATGAGAAGGGTGGAGCAGTTCACTTACTCCCTTTGCCAGCTCAGTAAAATATGTTGTATCCATTTCACTATGAAATAGAGGTTTCTGCCAGTAGTGTTCTCCTGGTTTACTTCTCACTAGTGGCCATATGCTTGCGGTTTAGTCCGGTCTGGGGTCGAACCAACCTGATCATACTGGTACCAAATACTGTTCAAAATTTTCTGAACATTTTTTGCAAAAGAAAGGTAGTAACTAGTCCCTTCTTTTCATTTTGCCGTGACCTAGTATATGGTAGGCCTAACCTTGCACAAATTTACGGCGGTATGTGTCCACCATTCTACCATTACTCCTACCCAGTTCAACATCAGAAGAGAAGTTATATTAGGGTCTATCACCTGGCTCAGATTAAAAATCCTGTGACCCAGCCAGCCACAATTTGGATATCAATTTGAAGGTTATTGTTGTCCAAAGGGGTTGGTATATTCGCTGCGTGATTACACTGACCTTTATCTAATTTACACTCTGGATCGACCCCAAATATTGGGTTGGAAACAGATCCAGCTACTGTTGTGGTTAACAGCTGTTAGTAACAACCACCCGAGCTACTGGTTGGAAAACAAACGTGTAACTGGCTCAGGCATAAATGCAAACATATTGAGTGTTTAATATAAAAATATGTGTATTAGTCACAAAAAATGTAATATGTATGCTCTTGTATTCATGAGTTGATGTATCTATTTTAAAATATTATGTACATACATTTACGATAATAAAGTAAACTTCATTTATATTTTAACTTACAAGTGTTGGGTTTTGTTTTTCGTCACGTGACAATCTTTTAATTATGAAACATCACAACTATAACCTTTTCCTTAAGATTTTTGCACATTACTGTGACATTTCTTTGTTTCCTTTTTTTCTACGACTTAATCACATAAAGTTCTTAGCTCTCATCGTCTCTTCTCTACGCAACTCATTGCTGATGATTAACTTACAAGTTTTCTTTAAGTGCTTAGTCATATTGATGTTGTTGTTGTTGTTGTTGTTGTGTTTTTGTTGTTTCTTCTTCTTCTTCTTCTTCTTCTACTTCTTCTTCTTCTTCTTCTTCTTCTTCTTCTTCTTCTTCTTCTTCTTCTTCTTCTTCTTCTTCTTCTTCTTCTTCTTCTTCTTCTTCTTCTTCTTCTTCTCTGTTGATGTCTTCAATACTTTCACCTAGTTTTGTCTGGTGCATGTGTGTTCTTATGATTGAGTGAGCAACACGGCCTGTACATAAGTGATCAGATGTCATTTTCAAGCACACACACAATGGATATTAATATAATAATTAGAAGGCACGAGGGGAGGGCGTGGCTAGCTTGTCTGTCGGTCCGGTAGTCGTGTGTTCGAAGCCTCATCGGGGTGGGAATTTTTATTTTAAATTGACCTGACCTTGATTTGTTCTAAAATGGGTACCAGGAAATGTTCTAATAAGTGAAGGCGGCCTGCGTGATTTTGATCACAAAACTGATGGAGAGCCGATTGATCTACATAAATGTGAGGCTTTCTCTACAAGGCCAGTATGGATCAAATTGCGGGAAGTGGTCTTTTACATATATTCATTTATGGCTTTGAATATTTTAGCATCTCACAAGTTATTTAAAATACAGCTTAAAAACAAAAACCACAATTTCAGTTGTAAATTAACTTATTATATGTAATATTACATGCAATTAATAAAGAAATGCAGAGCTATATTTAGAACACATTGCTTAAATTCAGGGCTTATGGAAGACATACAAAAACTATAATACAGCTATATCATCCACACGTTTGCCGAGCCCATTATTGTGACATCATATGGGCGAATCTGTAGAGTAATCAAAACATGTCATTGTTAATACTATACCTTGAAAGCAAACTAATTATTCATTGTCATTTTATTAATGTTTATATCAGCAATATTTTTATTTATTTGTCCCCCTGCTTTTGTGTTAGTCTTCTTTTTTCTGCTTCGTATCGTAGGCCAAAATAGCTTTCTCTGTTCTGCATATGTTGGACACTCCTGCAACAAATGTATTTGTCATTTTATCAGTAGCACGGTTATGTCCATCGGTATCTCATATCTTTAGTTGATTAAACATCTTGTTTTTTTATCCTCTGTTCGGTGCGGAGTCTAAAGATTGTTACTTGTCTCCTTGGTGCAGTTGGTAATATGCGTCATCTTTCCCATTTGTTCTATAAATGCTTCTTATAAATGTCTTGGCCCCATCATAGGTTATGTCTATACCAGGCTGAGATAGTTGCACAGCCTCTGAATCACCGTTTTACATGCTTGAATACATTCCTCATCAGAACTGCTTAGAACTGCACATGTGGGTATCTAACACAGCCAAGATAAAAGTAGTAACTGCCACATCAGAATTAACACTTAGAACACAGCGATTAAACTTGGAATGGTAGACAAGTGGACCTACCAAATACAGTTGTCTTATGTGAACAATGTGGCATTGAGATTTTGACTGCGATTATATTACATGAAAATTTCAAGAACTGTAATTTTCACTGAAGTATATTAAGGACGCTGGTCTCTCTGGCCGAGGGGTTACACCACTTTCTACGTAATCCCGTTTATCACGAAGAGTCTCGTAGCGGGCGAGAACTGGGAGCGGTTCGTCCCCCGCTGGTGACTTGCGGGATAACTGAGCCGGCCGCTCAGAAAGCAATGGCAAACTACTGAGCGTAATCTTGCCAAGAAATCAACAGATAGCTGAAAGATGCTGCTGTTGACAGCGATGTCCTGTAAAAGGATATGCGAATTTAAAAAAAAATATTAAGGACAATAGATGATTATGGGGGAATGTGAAAGTAACATTAAATGTGTTAAATTTCATTTTAATTTAACAGTCAAATTTGTCGCAGGCAGTAAAACCGTTAAATCTATTCCTTAAAATAATATTATATTTAAATAAGCATGGCAACAGTTTATCATAATGTTGCCAAGGCCCACAAAGGGATCAAACAACAGTAACACGGCATCCCACCCCTAGATCCAAGCATGTCATGTGATGGTACTAAGGAGGGTTGACGTAGAATGACTACCTTGTCGTGTAGAAAACTTTAATGGCTTGTTGAGACGGCATCTGATTGAACTGTATAATCCAATATATAACATACAACACTGAATAGACTATACTCCACTTTGTTACAAATATAAATAATGACAGTTTTATCTCTCAAAACATACATAGCACAGCCTTGATGTAGACATCGACCTCTAGACTCCGTGGTAACTCAATGACCGCGTTGTGTCTTGGATTTGCTCAGCTCACGTCTTGTTTGTCTTATTGTCCTATCCATCTGTACAACGCAGCCTCCTAATCTTAGTAGTTTGATCAGCACATTGGCTTGTATGCATTTGCTTCGGTTGACATTCGCAGAAGTCAAGCAGAACCAAACTAAATAGCAGAGATCACACTAGGTAATAGAAAACATTGAAAGCTGATGCACACATGATTTGAGTGTCTCGCAGGCTGAAGAAACATGTGTAGAAACGGATATTACATTCTAGTCACTTATGTTTTCTCATTCTTGTTCATGTGTAACTCAGGAGACTATCTGAAGCTAGACAAGAGCGCCAAGGAGGAATAATCAACCAACACAAAACTGATGTCGTCAGTCGCAGCATGCTGAAGTGGATACTGAGGAGGGAATCTGAGCACTTGTGGACTAGTAGTTCGATGTGCAAAGAGGTTGATCTGTTGACTAACTAACTAACTACCTGAAGCAACAGACGCGAAATTTGTCCTCCATGCCACCTAACGCCTCAGGCCAGACAGGTTTCATCCAGAAAATAAAAGACAATAGTTGTATGTCGTCCTGAAGAATGGAGGTTTCCATTGTAAGGAGAAGACAGATGAGTTTACATTCCTTTAAGAAACTTTGTGTAGCCCTATCCGTTCCAGAACTTTAAATGGAAAAACACATTTCAAAATACTATGAAATGAAGTGGATAAAACAGAGTGCAGATAACATACAAGAGCATGACATAACTCTAGACAGAAATGAGCAGACCAAGATGTTCACTCATAGTAAAACTAGGTGGACTTAGAGAATTCCCCCGATCAAAGGGTCTCAGAGACTTCACTGATTCAGTGCTAAAGGATAATATTTCGGAAAATGTGACCTCCCATTTGGACATGAGGAAGATATATCGCCATACAAAGATCATCGTGTTATTTGTTTTGTTTCGTAGTACCTTCCGCAATTTCAAGGCTCAGTGAACGGAAATGTACATTATAATACTTGTCCATTTGATTGTGTCCCATGAGAGAGAGAGAGAGAGAGAGAGAGAGAGAGAGAGAGAGAGAGAGAGAGAGAGAGAGAGAGAGAGAGAGAGAGAGAGACAGAGAGACAGAGAGAGAGAGAGAGAGAGAGAATGAGTATGAGAGAGAGTGTGTGTGTGTCTGTGTAAGAAAAAAAGGGAGATAACTGAGAGCATGCATGTCACGTAACATGCTATTCCATATTTTTTGTGTGTATTCTCATGTTTCATATTATCATTGTGAATGCCACTTGATTGCACCATGTTTAATATGAACACATGTACATGACTGTAGAGTATTGAAACTTCCGGTTTCAAGATGGCGACGGACGGTCGTGTTGTTTTGTGTTCGTTAACTTTTTCGCGTAGGGGATGGGTTTATTCATCTCTTGCGTGTAATTGGTGTGCCAGGATGTAAAACCAGGAGTTTCTACTCAAGATCTGCGCGGGTGCTACGGAGTTCGTGCATCGAGCGAAGCCATCCTTGAGTGAATTTTCAGCAGCGTGTGTGGTTCTCAGCAGTCTGTGTTTACGTTTTTTCAACATGGCGGAACAACGTGTGTTCTCCGAGCGGTCAGCAGTCAACATAACGAAGCGGCGTGGTAGCCGCGCAGGGAGAAAGAAGCAAGGTAAGCGCGGTGGTTTGAGACGTTTTAGACTCAAGTGTCACCGTCTAGGACTCAGGAACATCCGTATTCTATATTGGAACTGTGCCAGTGTAAAACAACAGGGCTCTATTTTAGAAACCCTAGTTTACAGGAACGACATTGTAGCACTCCAGGAGACGAGACTGGGCGATCAGCTACTCCGAATTGCCGGCTTCAAATGTTTCTACAACAGACGACATCTGGGAACGGCGATTCTCGTTCGCGACAGCATGGTGGCGTCAGAGCTAGACATGTCCAGTTGGGACAGTGACGATATACACATACAGGCGTTGAGAGTTCATTCCAGTATACCATTCGTGTTGGTTAATGTTTATGCCCGCAATGCGAGTGTGGACGCCCAGAAGTGGCAATGCTTAAGTGGCATATTAGGCCACGAGAGAAATGTTATTTTCTGTGGTGACTTCAACGCTAAAGGCAGATCGTGGGGAAACACTTCCTCCAATACACAAGGGGAGGAGCTCGAGACTGCACTGGAAACCATCGACCTGGTTTGTATCAACAGTGGCTGTGTCACCAGGACAGCAAGCCGTCCAGGCGATGAGGACAGTGCTATTGATCTGGCGCTAGTTTCACCTTCACTCACTACAGTGTGTAGATGGGATGTCCTAGGACACCATGGCAGCGACCACCACCCTTGCAGCATATTGGTGGAGAAAGGCAGAACCAGGCAGCACAAGCTAAAGGTAAAGGCGTTCCAGTATGACAGTACAAGGCAAGATGTGGTGAGTAAAATAAGACGTGACAAGCGCAGAACGTTTCAGGGCAGGAAAAAAAGCTGGGAGCAGCCACCGTGGTGGAGTTTCGAGGTGGAGAAGGCTTGGGTGGATAAGCGTAGTGCTGTAAGGAGATGGCAAAATGCCAATGAACATGAGCTGGTCATCCTAGTCCATGCTTGCACTTAGAAAGAGAGATGCACACAAAAGTAAGCTATTTCAAAAAACTGGTCAAGGTGGTTAACAGCGAAAAATGGGCAGAGGTGTATCAAAGAGTAAGCACAGACAAGTCACTGAAATTGTTCTGGCGACTACATAAAAGCATGAGTGGTGTAGTCAAGAATAAGAGCATTTCTGACTTCCAAGGTGCTGACCTCATCTGGCAGAGGACTGACGAGGACAAGGGCAAAGCCCTCTTTGAACGCTACCTTGAGCAGAGCAACCAGACAGACATGGGAGGCCGAAACCTGGCCAAGGAGGTCACCTCAGACAGATGCAAGGCCCAGAACACTTCGGATGAAGACACAGTGACAGTGAAAGAAATCAAGGCTGTGCTTCGACGATCAAAAAACAGTGCTCCAGGTCCTGATGGCATAAGATACGACAACATAAATAGGTGTACCGACAATGAGCTAGAGAAACTAGCAGACATGTACAACAACAGTATAGGGAGTGCTAGCATCAAGGAGGAATGGTTACACAGCTATCTGATTCCCTTGCCGAAGCCTGACAAAGACCACACAAAAATTCAGGGATATCGAATTATAACCATGCAGAATACAATAGGCAAGCTGCTGGAGAAGGTAATTGCCAGGAAAATATCAAGCCAACTAGAGAGGCAAGGTGTTTTCCCACCTACCCTGGGTGGGTACCGTCCAAAAAGAGAAACTTGGACCAATGCAGCAGTCTTTGCCCATGATGTCTATGAAGGTTTCCACTCAGGCACTGAAACCGTTGCTGCAGCGATTGATCTTGAGGACGCATACAACAGAGTACCACTTGATTTTTTTAATGTTTCAGCTTCTTGAACTAAACGTAAGTCCATTCCTCCTTAGTTGGATCGCTGCAGCCCTCTTCCAACGGAAAGGGTTTTTTTAGATGTGGCAGTTGGACTTCGAAACCAACAACAATATATCCTGGCCTACCACAGGGATCACCATTATCTCCGGTACTGTTCAACGCCTACACAGTGAGAATCACCAGTGAGCAGATCACTGGACCTGGCAGGACATTGTCATATGCCGATGATGTTTTAGTGTATCGTCAGGGTAAGGATAGAGAGGAGGTTGCTGTGGAACTACAAACCGAACTCAATCGCATAAGTACTTGGTGTGATGAAGCTGGGGCAATGGTCAACCCAACAAAGACAACAGTGACTTGGTTCTCGTTTAATAATCATATTGTCAACAATCCAACACCAACTGTAATGCTGTGTTCAGAGACGGTGGAAAGAACGCAGGCAATGAATTACCTGGGGATACGGTTTGATCGAAGCCTTGCTTATATTGTGCACATAGACCAGGTGATAACAAAGGCCAAGCGGGGTTTGGCAGCGATGAGGGTGATGGCGGCAGCAAACTGTGAGCAGAGCCATCTATGTCTTCTGTACTAGGGGCTGGTCATGTCTGTTTTGGAGTATGCAATGGCAATCCTGACTCTCAGCCATAAGCAGATAGAAAGGATGGAAAGGATACAGAATGAAGCTATGTGCATTATTCTTGGATGTACAAGAGATACAGCATGCAGGGCGATGCGCTACCTTCTTGATTTTCCAACCATTGAAGAGAGAATACAAGTTTGCAGGGCACGCGCCTACCTCAGAATTAACGCAAACACACAACATCCACTGCATAGTGAAATTAGGAAGGTGAAGGGCAGCAGGTTAAAAAGAGGACGGTCGTGGATGGGTCAAGCCGAAGACATTCTTCAACAGGTGTGTCCACTTGAGGACTTAGAACCTGGCGAGGAGTGGGTGCAAGTGCCAACAGACTTCTGCACATCCTTTTCAGTTTGCATCCAACTAGATAGAAAATGCAGACAAGAAAATCCGGCTGCTGTTGAGGCTGAAGTACAAGCGTTGATTTTCGAGAATTCGCTAGACGGTGACGCGGTCATCTACACAGATGGGTCGGTCGTCCGACATGTGAGAAGCTCATGGTCCTTTACAGCTCGGGCCGGAGGGAGAATTGTGAAGGAGGACTCTGGTGCTTTCACTGAAACCACAAGTAGCCTGACCATGGAAGTCATGGCAGTAAGTAAAGCAATAACATGGCTCGAGACACAGACATTCACTAGGGCTTGTTTCCTTAGCGACTCAATGAACATGATCAAGAGAATAGAGGAGGGGTCGATCCGAAGAGAATGGTTGCTGCCTCTGAAGCGGTCTCGGCTGGCAAAGATTAGTTTCATCTTCGTGCCAGGGCATGCGGGAGTACAAGGAAATGAGCGGGCTGACAAGCTCGCAGGTGAGGCTACTGTGGAGGGCGGACGCGCCATGGACCAGGCTGACATTCTGAATGCTCTACGAGAAGTGAGACGTTTGCGAGAACCAAGTGATGACTGTGAATCTACAACAATGGCCAGACTGCGAGAGCAGCAAATTAAAAGAGGGGTGGCCAAACAAGAACACTACGCAGGAAGCCAAAGAAGATTGATAAACCAACACAGAACTGGCGTCGTTAGCCGCTACACGCTGCGGGATTTGCTGAGGAGGGGATCCGAGCACTTATGGACTGAATGGTTCGATGTGCAACGAGGATGATCTGTCGACTAACTAACTAACTAACTATGACTGTAGAGTGAGTGAGAGAGTTAGTACGTGTGAGTGAGAGAGAGTGAGTGTGTGTGTGTGTGTGGTTGTGTGTGTGTGGTTGTGTGTGTTTGTGTGTGTGTGTGCGCGCGCGCGTGCGAGTGTGTGTGTAAGAAAAGTGAGAGAGAGAGAGAGAGAGAGAGAGAGAGAGAGAGAGAGAGAGAGAGAGAGAGAGAGCGAGAGAGAGAGAGAGAGAGAGTTGAATTGCATCACTATATTTTTTTTACGATGCACAATGTATATGTACAATTTTTTCTCAATGTTTTACAATTTTGGTGAGAATGCTCACGACAATCGTCAGTGTATGTGTGTGTAAAGTGTGTGAGTTTGTTTATACTTGTTTAAGTGATTATGTGAGGCATCATGTATGTGTCGAGATGTGAGGAAGTGTGTGTGGGGGACGTATGTGTACGGGGATGTGTGTATAGGGGATGTATGTGTGGAGGGAGTGTGTGTAAGGGAATGTGTGTGGGGGTTGGGGATGGGTGGGTAGGGGGATGTGTGTATGGGTGGGAGATGTATGTGTGGGTAGGGAGATGGGTGTGTGTGGGGAATGTGTGTAGGGGTGGGGGATGCGGGTGTGAATGAGGGATGTGCCGCTGGATGGGGAGATGTGTGGGGGATGTGTGGGTGGGTGAAGGGATATGTGGTGGGTGGGGATGTGTATGAGTGAGGGATGTGTGTGTGTGTAGGTGGGGATGTTTGGGTGGATGGTAGGAAGTGTGTGGGTGTTGGTGGGTGGGGAATGTGTATGTGGGTGGGTGGGTGGGAGCGGGGTGTGTTGATTGGTGGGGGTGTGTGTGGGTTGGTGGGGGTGTGTGTTTGGCTGGGTGGTCGAAGGTGTGTGGATATGGGTGGGTAGGTGGGTGTGTGTGGTCTGGGGGATGGGTGTGTTTGTAGGGAGAAGTGTGTGGGGGTGTGAGTGTTCATAGGGAAGGGTGGGTTGGTGGAGTGTGTGTGTGGGGGTGGGGGATGTGTATGGCTGGGTGATGGTGTGTGTGGGTGGGTGGGTGCGGTGGGTATGTGGGAGGGTGGCGGTGTGTGAGTGGGTGGATAGAGGTTGTGTGTATGGGTGGGTGATATGTGTGGGTGGGTGAGTTATGTGGGGTTGTGTGTGGGTGGATGGGGATGTGCGTGGGTGGGTGGTGTGTATGTGGGTGAGAGGGGGATGTGTGGGTGGGTTAGGGATGTGTTCCATAACATTGTAATATGCATTGCTTATGTTTGCAACATTCATTTGACAATGTATTTTCCTATGTGAATGTATCATGCACTATTAATGAATGAAAGATGAGTGATTGGAAGGGCCGAATGTAAGACGGGCCTGCGTGCACGATTTGTTACCCTTTTAAAATAAAGTTGAATGGAATTGAATTGAACAGTTGTATAGCAGACGCTATCCGCGAACACATATTATAATTATTTCTATTTTCGGGGGTCAGCATGGCCGAATGGGTAAGAGAACTCGCTCTTAAACGTAGGGTGTGCTGATAACGAGGTTGCGGGTTCAACCCGTACACCGGACATTTGGACTAAAATGTTGACTTCTCGTCCTTGATTTGGAGATTAAATTACAAGTACCACTTAAGGCAGAGTGGGCTCGACTGATGGCGAGAGACACTGGTAATAAGAAACGCTAATCCATACGCAAAAATCAGTCCAGTTCACTAGAAGTAGTAACACATGTATGGACTCAAAAGTTACTTCAATTTCTCTTTTCAAGTTTTACCTCTAACTCTCCCCAGACTGTCTGTACCAACGAGAACCTGAAATGTGGCGTCGCCATGTCTGCTGTCAGTATTCTGTTGATCGGCGCCATCCTTGGAGTCGTCTGCAGCCTTCACAACGTCTGTCTTAGAACTTTTACATCCCATTTTCGACTGATGGATATTTTGTGAAATTTAACTGGTTGTTCCTGTTGACAAATTAGTCAGAAAATGTACTGCCTGCTGGCCCGGTGGTCATGGATTCAAATCCCCATCGATTTAATTTTATTTTTAATAGACCTAGGCTTTCAGGTCGATCGAGTCTAAATAGGCACCAGGAAATGTCCAGGCAAGTAATGCAGCCGGTGTAATATTGACTAAATAAGTCGAGTGCCAATTGGTCTATACAATATGTTACCTGCACCATTTACCCAATACGCTTTAAGACTTGTAAAAGCTTCCTTGAATGGCTTTACTTTAATCCTGCATATGTATACGGAAGTGCAGCATGGACAATCGGCAGGCAGGTGGGAGATTATGTGGAAGCTGCAGAGATGGTGTTTTGTAGAAGAATAATGGCGTGGACAGAACTAGTGTAACATGAAAGAAGGTAACTTACAAAGAGGACTACTTACTCGCTCGAAAAAAGGACAATCCACATCCGCTGAGCATGTTATGATATGGGGTTAACTGGAGTATGTTGTACCAGCGGGAAAGCTGGAGGGGAGGAGAGGTAAAGGAAGACCAAGAGAAAAGTGCTAGATAGTTTCACGTCATGGCACAGAGCAGTGGTTCTCAATCTTAGAATTTCCAGGGGGGGGGGGGGAATTAAGATTATTTCAAGATCGTGTTAATACAATAACCGATTACTTTATATTGTTTTTCCCTCCATTCTTTACGGATCTGTACTTCTCGCCCTTCTAAAATTCATTTTATAACGTAAGCAGAACCTCAAATCACGTTTTATGTAGACGTCTATACTTGTTCTAGTATGTGTTATTAAATTTAGCTTCCATTTTTACGTATACTGTGTAGGGGCGGAAGTGGGGGATTTATAGGAAGGAAATACGAAAGGGGGGGGGGGAATTACGTTCTGAAAATATGATGAAGGGGTGCACGGGCCAAAAAAGGATGAGAACCACTGGTATAGAGGAATATCTGTATCAGGAATTACTAGCAGTACACGAGACGGAGGGCAGTAAACAGACATGATGCATCCCCCATACTGCAATGGCTATAAGAAGAAGAAGACGAAGAAGATACACGAGATAAAAAGTAGTAAATTTAACCCTACAGCAGTGAGGTACGAAGTGATAGACCTTCACATATACTAAGTAATGTCATCATTAGGTGATGTTCCCAGGTCCCTCTTTTGTCGACTTTCCTTATCAGACAAGTTGCAGAATATTGTCCGGTGCCCATATTACTAGGTTGGCTTGACTCCAGAGCTGTATTGAGCGGACAATAATCCGACAACTACTGGCGTCTTAACCAGGGCGGTGGTCAGGTCATTTCATGCCAATTTCAGGCCGCCATGTTGCGTATAAAGAGATATATTTCACCCCAATGTAGATGCCCATGGCCTTATTGCTGATTTCACGGAATCTCATGCAGAACTTCTGCCATAGATATGCCCACGGCTAACACCATGGATAAATAGCCATCACAGGTCTGAACCGAACTGGCAGTATATCTCGAAGTTAGTGGACATCTAGAGATGCAGTGACCAGAAGCCACGAACCGAGTGGCAAGGTCTATGACACACAACAGTCCACCCCTAAGTCACGACTAACTGATATCTATTGAATGTAGCTCTCAATAAACTATCAGTTAGTTCAAAGGCCTATCTGTTTGTCTGTCTATCTAGCAATCTGCCAACTGATCTACCTACTTGTCCGTCTGTATATCTGTTTGTCTGTCTGCCTAACTGTCACTTCTTCCGTCGGTCCCTCTGTATCTGTATGTCTAGTTTATGTTTCTAATAATATATAAGAGATACTGATTTTAAATGAAATACATTTTTTTAAAAAAATTTTTTATTTTAAAAGAAAGAAATATCAATACTTATGCTATTGATATATCCTAAATAAAAAAAAAAAAGAAGCAATAATTAATATAATGTGATACTTAAACACACAAAATAATAAGTCTCACAAAATGGTTCACCTTCCACACTGGTGCGTACAGCGCTACTCCACTGTTGATAAGCTAGGTGCTAGTTCTGTTCGATTTGCGCATTTGAACTTACCAACTGATACTGCTGCAAAAACGCCATGACTCTTTATGTCATGCATAGACTCAGCGGTTCTCGCATTGTGGCTTGAAGGCGGAAGAGGGATAACTGCTGTAACATTGCTTCTTGGGAGTTCTAGTTATAGCAGCAATTTGCAATACACCAACATAACACATCTAGCAAGTGTGCAAAACTAAATGTCAATAAATTATCATCATCACCACCATCATCGTCATCACCAGCATCGTCAAGTTGATCAGTGCGAAGACTGATGTTGAAGACGCTTTATCATCTCACTTCACAGCCCCCCCCCCCCTTTATATTCTCAGCAAATCTGTTCACATCACCCCAGTCTAAACCCCAAAATGTATCATGTCTGTAGGATATTTATTTTCCGGACGCCCATTTGTTCTCTCCCTGTTGGTTTTTGCCCTCTAATAATTTCTATAGTAGACATTAATTTCTCTTATTAACCAAGACACGTGAATGTTCTGCATATTTTATTTGTTAAAGAATTCTTGATTTAAAAGATAATGCCGTAAGTACATAAACTCTCCGCCATAGAAGTGGAAAGATTATTAAATGAAGTGAAATTGTTTCTATTCCCGATCACTAATGAACCTTGACTATAGAGGAATATAATTGCATAGTCGCCTCTGGGAGTTCAAAATTGAGTCTTTTTTCATATAATTTTATCAGGTTTTCTCAAGGTGTGTCCGATCCAGCGCTGGTGTCTTTTCCTCACACTTCAGTCTATGGGATCTGTCAAGTTCTCTTGAATTAGTGTTTCTAACAAATATTTTAGTTCTTTTCCACACAGGTACCAGCTAATAAATGTGTACAGTTTATTGTTAATAGGTTATAAGTAATAATTATAATACCAGGTGTTCTCAATGTGTGTCCTCTCTAGAATCAGAATCTTGTCCTCACCTGGTGTGCAGTCATGTTACGCCATCTCACGCGATCACTAGAGTCGTGGATCAGCTCCGTGTTTCTGTCTCGACCATGCCACGTGGCCAAGCCATCCAGGTATTTATCTCTGCCTTCCCCGTGTTCTCTTCCCCTCGATCTTGCCAGTTGTCACCATGTTCTCTAGTTTCCGGTTTCCATTTGTCTCCTGTAGTACTTGGTCATTGGTTTATCTGTCTGTCCATGGTATTCTTTACATTTTCATCAGAAACTACATCTGTTTATTGTCAATGCTTCACATCCATACAAAAGAACATGTTCTATGTAAAACCTTTACATTCTTTTTCTCGTTACAACTGACATATTTTTATTGGTCAGTATGTTTTTCATCTTACAAAAGTCTACCTTCGTCATGGTTATTCTTGCTCTAATCTCTTCAAGGCTTAAAAAGGCGCTTAAAAGTCGACAGGGTCGACTTCATTGCACCGGGTTTTATCCCATATGGCTCGGTCTCTTTCCGCAGCACGGAAAGCGTCGCACAAAGCACGAACTCCGTAGCTTTTAGCGACGACCCACAGGAGTCTCCGAAACATTTAACTCGTAAACCGGAATCGAACCCACAACCTTCGGAGTATGAGTCAAACGGCTTGACCACTTCGCCACAGACACTCCCAAAGACTCCTCTTCAAGGCATCTCACGTCAAATGTTGTGACTGTATCGAGATAATTGTACCGATTCACTTGTATAAAAATATTCCCATTTACCTGTATATTACATTGTGGTATTTCTGTCTTCCTAGTGATGACCATAATTTGTGTTTTCTTACAATTTAATTCTGACACTAGTATTTCACTGTGTGCAACAACAGCGTCTCCTAAATGTTGCAGACCCTGCTCATTGTCTGCAATCAATACTGTAGCATCCGCATATCTAATGTTATTGATGTTAAGTCCCCCAATGGTGATTCCTTTAATATCTTCTACATTTCTGAAAATAGTTTTACTCTACATGAAAAAAAGATCTCTCTCTCTCTCTCTCTCTCTCTCTCTATATATATATATATATATATATATATATATATATATATATATATATATATATATATATATATATATATATATACAGTATATAGTCCATACAGTGTGGCGTTGATATTCATGCTATCCACGTGCTTCTGTCTCTTGTGCTGTCAATCAATTCTGATACCGACGTTTCTTCATGCCATGCTGTCAAACTGTCCTGGATCTTCTCTCTTGCACTCTCTCTGCCCCGATGTGATGACATCATTTAATGTAACTGCTTTTCATGTCCAGCCCCGAACCGTGTCTTCAGCATAAAGTAGGCTGTTTGTTTCTTTTCCCCCCACCAACAGATATTCCTAGCGGATCGCGTCGCGTTGGTTACTTACGGGGGTATCTGAGCCGGTCGCTCAGAAAGCAATGGCAAACTACTGAACGTAATCTTGCCAAGAAATCATCAACAGCAGTAAAATGCTGGTGTTGACAGCGATGTCCTGTAAATAAGGTATGCGGGAAAAATATATTCCATGTTTGTCTTGCATGGCTTTTATTATTATTTTAGTGTACAAATTGAACAGACCCTGTATTGTACACAACCATGTCGCCATGTCTACTAAGACCTTGTTTAATTTCCTGAAAAGTCCCTAACCGATTTTCAATTCTTATGGTTGGTCATCTGTCATTCTGTATATCACAAAACTTCATGACACCACCGTAGCAAGAGTACCAAACTACTCTCTTCGGCAGGCATAAACTCATTCTATTTGACACATAATTCCCGTTGTATGGAATGACCCAATGTCCAGATTTAAAATTACGCACAGAAACTTACCGTCTAGTGTAGGCACGACAACGGATATATGGAATCAACCTGCGGAACACCAATCGCTGGGAGCTCAAATCGAGTTTGACGTCTGCTTTGTCTGTTGTAATATCAACATATAGTAGAAAGCAGACTACATAGTGACTTGAGGCTGATGTTTTTACAAACACTCAATGCCGGCCTTGTGAGAGGTTGATCAGACACCTTGAGGCCTACATCCAGTCAGACGTTTTAATCTTACTCAACTGAAAAGGGTCACCAATTCTTCAACTTAACCAGAAGAAACTAAGTGGAGCATTTTCAAGTTTCTCAGTAGCGTGCCCTGTATTATTTTTGTTGATCTGAATTGGTCTACAATGAATCAACATCACGTGGGTTAATTAATATCTTTTCTGAATATTTATGTTAATGTGTTCGAAATCTCTATTAGGCCTACTCATTATGTTAAATGTCTTGCTTCAATTGTTGTGAAAACTATCATATATAATTGCCCTTACACAAGTTGATTATACAATAGATTGCTTCATAATTTCATCAAGTGTGGTTCAGTTCTTATATGTGTCCCTTGTTAAGTTACTGTGTTTTTGTAAATCATGTGTAGTTTCGATATTGAGCAACATGGGCTGTTTCCTGTTTAAATATACAGATATATGCACACAGACACACGTATACAGACAACCAAAAACACACTTATCCCACTCAAATATGTAATTATAGTCAATGATAATAATTTAAAGCAAGTTCTAGTAAGTCAAAGATTGCGCACACTAATGACAGCATTTTAAAAGTAAAAAATAAAGGCCCCTCAGTCCCTATAGGGCAAGAGCCACCCTGTGGGGTTCCTGGTTCATGGGTTACATTGGGTTTATTCGGATGACCGCTAGATCAAATGTAAACTACACTTTGGTCTTAACTGAAAGGTCAGGAAGTGAACAAATTCGGCTCAATGGGGTCCACCGAGGCCCGTTTGCCAGCGTTAGTTGTTAGGTTTTCTCGGTCCTAATGACAAGAGACTTTGATATCAGCCAAAAGGCTGAGCTGCGAACCGATACTACACTTTGACAACATAAGGAATAATAACATCAACACGACTGGCATCTGCCGTCTTGACAGACGATAGTTTGTAAAATGGAGTTATACCTCTCCATAGCACAAATTCTGGGCTAAATTAGAGACCATGTGTTTCCCTTGCAGCATGATCCCTCTCTCGGGCTGCCTAGTTTACTCCAAAGTAAAGGTAACACCAATAAGTCTGGTACAAAACAAGCTGCAGAATCTGCCGGATCAGTAAAGCAATACTCTAATTGTCCGCCTGTCGGAGCTTCCATCCTAGACCAGTTACCGCTAATGCTTAGGTCCTGGTCTGCCCTGTCATGACATTTAATCTTTAGGTTGCATTTCCTCCGCCTGGAGCCGTTAGCACAATATGGGTCTCGGGTCTGGTGAGCAGAAAGCAGACAGTGCCTTCTAATTTCATACGGTAGTTCAGTAATATCTGAGTAAGACCTGACTTTACATCCACATGACTACCCAAAAAAAAAAAAAATTGAACATAATGGGACAATGAAGAACGTCACTTGATCCATAGCATTGGAAGTTAGGAAAAAAGAATTTCGCAAAAGCTTTACAAATGATAATCTCAAATAACTGAGGTCGTTGTGGCGAAATCAATAAACACAAACAAAACCAACAACAAAACGGACACTAAAGTAAAGCCCATCATCGCACGCTGAGAACCGTTATTGCAGAGAATCAACGCGACTAAACAAAAGCCACGCTTGTCTCCCTTTGTATGCAGGGAGTCAAGTGTTCTATTGTAATTTAATGATGTTTTGAAATTGCCTAGCAACTCTGTAAACAAATGTAAGTAAGGATTTCCTTGTGAACACGCATGTCACGTTTTTTATATGAGCTTATCAACCGAAGAATTCCTGGTAGGTTTGTACCTATAATTTCGTGAAACGACCTGACCTTTCGCCAGCCAGGTCTGTGTTATGTGCAATCAATTATCCTGCAACAAGACGGGGCAAATAAAATACATGTCTGTACGTGTCAATGATATTGAAACTATTAACTATTACTACCCACTAATGTGTTCAAGAACAAGAACTGCATCAACCTAACCTACCAGGTCCGGTATACGACTAGTAGCTGAAGGATTTTACTTTCTCTTGGTGGAAGGCATTATTTAGACCGCAGACAATATGTAGTAAATGCCTGCTGTTAAACTCTGAAGAGAACAGTGTCATCATACGAGTACACGAATGTCACACAACCCTGATCATCACGATAACAAGTATTTCCTGAGACTTGTAGCCCATGCCGTGTGGCGTTAGGTGATCATGTCTTCAATAGCTTTCTGTCTCTTTCTGCCAATCACTTCCCTAATGTCTACTGTTAATTTTTTTTTTTTTTTTTAACTCTGAAGATTTGTTTGCTGATGAAGGCTAGTCGCCGCAACGTATTGTATGTATTGTATGTTTCGCCATTCTGTTCTGTAAAGCTGCGTTACTTTGTGTTATTTTATATTGTTTACATTTCCATAGCTTTACCGCAGTTCCACTAATTTAATTCATATTTAAACTCCGAAGAGATCAATCAATCAGGTGCCGTCTCTAATGAAGGTTGGCTGCAATGGATCTCCAACACTGTCTGTCTCTTGTCTTGACTGTACATTCTGTCAGGCTGATGTTCGTCAATCTCTTGATGTTATCTTCCCACTTGTATCGCTGTCTGCCTCTTGCTCGCTTACCCTCAACATTGCCTTCCAGTATAGTTTTTATAAGTGTTGGGTGCCTTTTAACGTGGCCGAAATATTTCACTTGCCTCCTCTTTATTTCTTTCATCAACTCTCTCTCTCTCATTCCCAGTTTTTCTAGAACCTCTGCATTTGATTGGTTTTGTTTCCATGAAATACGACATATTCTTATGTATATCCACATCTCCAGGACTTCTATGTGACTTTCTAGTTGCTGGTTCAATGTTCAGGCTTCCGCGCCATACAGTAGCGTTGAATATACGTAGCATCCAATCCAATCCAATTTTTGGTACGAGTACCCCTTTCAGCCTTCGAGTTTTTGACTTGGCTATGTTGGGGGTGTTTATGGTGTAGCTTGTAGTTTGTCGTTCGTACTTTGGGCTGCTTGTTGTCAGCTTCCCGGCTTCTGATGGGTTGATTGCGTTCGTTACTTTCTTGATGAGGTTTTCCATGTCTGGACAGAGTCGCGCACTTTTTGAGGCCTGGAATTGTGTGCTCACCGCGTCATATGGTGCTGTTTCCTTCAGGGAGCTTTACCAGTTGTGTCTTGTGGTGTTCCTCCTATTTCCTCGTCTTGGCTTGCCTTCGAATCTTCTCGGTGTTCGCCAGTTCGAATATGGTATGGAGCTATACCAGATCTTGGTTTAGGCTGCCGTTTTCATCCAGTTCACCTTCTTCATCTGTTGCTTCTTCTTTTGTCTGGGTCTTTGCATTTTCTGGTTCGGATATTCTTGGTCTATCTTCGCGTCGTATGTAGCTTTTCAGCTGGTCTGCTACGAGGACTGATCGTACATTGCGGGTATATTCCCTCATCCCCGGCCACATTTCTTCGCCGCTGTCGCTGTGGAATTCTCTCTCCTCGTCTCTTATTTCTTCTTCTGTCTGGGATTTTGCATCTTCTGTTTCGGTCTTGGACTTGCGTAGTTCTATATATGCTCTATCTTCTTGTATCTTTTGAGAGTTTCTTCTGTCTATTCTCTTTCTTCTTGGATTTTTGATAGAGTTTCGTCTGTTTCAGTCTTTATAGCAACCATTCGAGCGACATCCTGCTCAATCTTCTGCTGAACTTGCTTCAATTCGTCCAGGATGCACTGAATGACTGTTATCTATGTTTCTTGCGTCTTGTCTTTTTCTTCCTCCATGCTGTTGAGCTTTCATTGCAGGTCCTTAAGTTGGCCTTCCAGTTGCGCTTTGTCGCTTTTTGTGAGTCGATTGATTGCCTCGTGCTGCCTCCTAGCCTCTGTATATAGTAGGTTGAATTTGATAGCGATCTTCATGGCTTCCTTGCTGTCTTGGTGGCAGGGGCAGCCGAGGTACCTGGCGCCGTGGTTGCCGAGGCAGTTGGCGTACTTTCTGTTTGGGTTAGGCCGCCTGAAGTCCTTGTACGTCTTTGCTTGCTTCACTGACTGTATGGATGAGGTCCAGAGCAGTATCTGCATACCTCCATCTCACTCTTGCAGGTGGCACGGGTGTGCCAAAACTTCTGGCACTTAGAGCACTGCAGCACTCTCGATATGTAGTGCTCTGGAATTTGGTATCTCTTGTCCAATCTGATGAATTGAGGGATCACTCGGTCCTCCAATGTTACTATGACGACTGTGGAGGGGATGTTGTTCTTTCCGATGATCCTCTCAGCACTGGTGATCTTGAGTTTCTTGTTCTCCCTGATCTGGTCGTTGGTGAGATGGGTCTTGACTCGTTTAATGACCCATCGTTTCATCATGCTGTGTCGGGTGACTTGTACTGTGATGCCATGGTGAAGCTTGATGTCGGCCTTCTCTTCTTGTGCAATCTTCTGCATAAGTGCCGTGGTCTTTGGGTTTTTGTTGACGGAGACCACTACTTCATCAGGTGTCTTGCGCAGCTGGTAGATGCTGTTTTTTCCCAGCTCGATTTCCAACAGACTGATTATCTTGTCTGTTGGTAGCGCCGACAGTTTGGCTTCTCCCCCGCTTGTCTGTTTTGGCAGTAATTTGCAGCCGGTGAAGTCCTCAGTTATTGCAGTTTTCCTCCGATTTTGAGGTCTTTGATAAACTGGGCTGCTTCGTTTTGGTGCTGTTGAAAACTTCACGGTTGCTGCTGGCTTCAGCTGAGGTTGTAGTCTCCGGCGTCGGAACAGCGACAGGAGCGACTCCATTTGATGTTGAAGTTGTAGTTGCTTTTAATGATTCTTTGACAATTCTCATTTTTAATGCGTTATTAATTCTGAAGAGAACGATGTCATAAAACAAAAACAAACCTCGTACGCCATTGTTTGAACGAGGATTCTTTCTCTGGGTATATTACAGAGGTAATACCCACTATATCAATGTTTATACCCAGTTACATCATTGCTTGTTGTGGTATACTGTCAGTTGGCAGCCTAGTTATGTTCCCGAATCATTTCACTTGCTGCTTTCTAATTACATCTAGTGCTGCTATTTTTGTTTGTAAAGTTGCATATCCCTTACAGGACGTTGCAGTCAACACCAGCATTTTTAAGCTGCTGTTGATGTTCTTGGCAATATTACGCGCAGTAGTTTGTCATTGCTTTCTGAGCGACCGGCACCCATACCCCTGTAAGTAACAAACACACCACGATCCGCTACCCAATCTCACGCAGCTGTGTTCCCCACGTGGATATATGGGATTACAGAGAAAGTCGTTAACCCCTTCGCCAGAGAGACCGGCTACTATTACCATCACTTTAATGCTGATTTCATCATTTCTGATTTGCTCTCTTTTTTTTTAAATACATTGAGTATTCTTCTCAGGAATCTCATTTCCATTGTAATTATTCTGTTATCTTTTCCGTCATTGTCCACTTTTAGTATTGGTAGCATAGACTTATAGAGTTTGTAGAAAAATTGTGTTGTAGAGTGCTTTTTAGTATTTACTGGTATGAGTTTGTTTTTAGTATGGTGCCACGTGTTCTATGAATCAGTTTTCAAACCTTGTTGTACTCCAGATCTTATGGTGAAGGGTTCTAGTTGTTCTCCATTTGTTCTTACTGTGCATTCTCTGTTGTTATGTAAGCTTCAACAAAAGTTATGTGCTCACTCCATATCTGTTAAGGATTTCCCACAGATTGTCTCTATGTACTCTTTCAAATGCCTTTTCTTGGTCACAAAGGTTAAGTAATGTATTTCATTAAATTGAGTTGATTTTTATGCTTGTTCAAAGTTGCTGTAACTCTGATTTAGCTGCGCCTCTAGCAGAAGGAAGTGTTTTTCAGCAGATAGATTAGAAGGAACCCACGGTTGACGGGAGCTGTATTTCTTGAAGCCTTTCCTGTAATTGCTTAAACAATTGTTTAAAACAATTAAATAAAAAAGCTAGAACCTGTTTCATAAATTTGCCCATCATCATTTCTGGTGCCCATATTAGCCCGGGTCTACTAAGGAGCCCTGGTGGATTATTTTATAATCCTGGCCTTGATGGGGATTCAAACACATGACCACTGGGCTGGCAGGCCAGTAAGCTAGCCACTATGCCACCTTGGCTTCAGCATGTGAAACAGAATCATTCACAATTTTCTGAATGGATATATTTGGGTAACATTAGTTTAACGAGCATTAATAACTGTTGTAAGGGTAACAGGGGTTTCTCTTCCAATATATACAGAACCATGTTTAGGAAATGAAGTAGTCAGTTTCTATCCTCATTGCCATGTCCAGTTCAGAGACACAGCTGTACTAATACAATACATACAAATGCAATACACACCATTACAAACTGGAACTAAAAGTGATACACAGTATGTAAAACTACCACAGAAACTCACTTGAACACATATAACACATACTGCTTCAACAAACACAGATAATAAATATAACACAATGACTGGCATTATGAGGCACAGAAAGCATTTATTAACTGTGACACTCATATCAAAAGACTTGCAATAAATACAAGCAAGAAACAGCCAGAAAACTAGGCACAAAGATTAATTTAGTCAATACCTATTTTACAACCTTCTGATTCTACTGAATCCTGACTACCACCTGTAGAAACAAACAAGCATGCACACACATTTTCATATAATCATCATAAAGTGCCGTGTTGAGAGCCTTGAATGGCCAGCAGGAAATGTCTTGAGAAGTGAATGCAGATTATGTGACACTGCCCACATCACCCCTTCACTATTGATTGGTCTATAAAGTCAGGGGCCAGACCATATGGCCTATATATATATATATACCCGTGACATAAACAGTGATCCTTGTTCCCTGAAGTGCCCGGCTGACTGACGAGGGCAGTCATGCTTCTCTACATCTGGCCATCTCCACAGCATGTCTTAATTTGTACGCTGATACCTTTTTATGCTATGACAAAAGGTTGTCACAAATCTTCTCTCTTTGTAGTCCCTCCCCCATCTCTCTTTCTATAAATATTTTCAATTGTCACAACATTGTTTCAGTTTTTCTCATCTTTTAATATCACCAAAGAATTACGACTGCCTCTTTCTGAAATTTGTGAGAAGTTGTCTTTGTGTCTTTAACAAGATTAGTAAAAGTCAAGGTACCTTGAACGCGCCTTGAGGCATATAGCGTGTACAGTTTTAGCTGCATATTTTTTTTCACATCCTAATATATGCTAATTGTATACAGAAAACACATCAGGGGACAGTACACATTGCTGTATGACAGCCTTCTTTATGCAGTTAAATGTTCTTACAGTTGCTGTTTACTACTAATATATGTTCTTTATGATTCACAGATCCTTGCCATCAATGTTTAATTGTTTTTTGTAGTTTGGTGTTTTTTCTTATGTTTCACATGTGAAATGCCTGTGTGTAATCAATGAAACATAAGTATAAATCTTCTTTTACTTCTATAGCTCTTTCTAATGATGTCCTGAGAATGTAAAAGACATTGTTTGTCCTTTCCCTCTACAAATCCACATTGTTCATCATTAATTTCTGGTTTAATCTTGATTGATTGATTGATTGATTTAGGAACCGACATCACAGCATTCGGGGCATTCCCATAAGCGTTCCGTCCCCATCCTCAGAAACCAGCGAAGAGTTCCAACCCCAATAGTACCAGTAGCAATCTGTTTATATGTGCGTCTCACCTTTCCTCTAAGCTGGTTTAATCTTGTTGCTTACTCATCTCATAATTATTCTCAGTAACAGCCTTCTTATATGACTCATCTGACTTATGAGTTGTTGTGATACACTGCTTAATCCTGCTTTGCAGTTCTCTTAAACTATTATCTTTAACATGTTTTTAATGCTGCATATTAATCGGTTCACTTATCCTTTTAGTGGCATCCTTTGGTATCCATATTTCTTACACTCTTGTAACTAATATAGTTCTGTATTCTTCATTTGATGCACAGCATAGTTAGGTCCTCCTTCTTCTTCTTCAGGTGTCTGGTCTAAAGCAGACATTGGCAATCATGACTCTCCAATCCTTCATGATCCATGTTTATTAAGTCCCTTGAATGAATCATGTTGCGTTTGACTGTTGGTGTAGGGGTTAATACAGGGTTTGAATTTAGAGCAAAAAAGTGTAGATATCGTGGTTTGTTTGATGGGGTATGAAGGACTTGAAAGCCCCATGAATGTGTGAGTCCTGAAACTATAATATATTCACTGACACAAAATCATTCAGGGACCAGCAAATCAAAGGTGAACTTTGCAAGGCCAATGTCTTGTCTGAGAGAAGTTAGCAACCCTATGGATATGGAGTCTGGTTTTAGAATATTAAAGTATATATTTGCAATTAAATATTAAAGATTGTATTTTACTGTTTATCTGAATGACTGTTAAATAGATACATAAACTAGATGATCAATGACTATCATCCTTTACCATCATATTGTTAAGGGTGTTTGAATACATACATAATCTAGATGATCAATGACTATCATCCTTATCCATCATATTGTTTAGGGTGTTTGAATAAAATCATCATGAAAAGACAGTTCTTGTGTCCATTCATAAAGCTGGTTAGCCTCTGTTTCCAATTCATCTTCTGATGTTATGCACTTCTCTCGCAATGCCTCGTGAAAATTATCATTCAAATTTTGAGCAGCCTGAAATAGACATGAAACACAAAATCTCTGATATAAATGTAGATTTCTTTAAAACATCTGCTCTAAGGGCTAAGAATTTGTGTGTAATTGCATGTCAGTACAGCTTAGGGGAATGGTCACTACATTGTGAGGTGAGGAGACTTGTTCCATAATCTCACCAGCTCATATATTGCCCTTATTAAGTTAATAACAATGTCTGGTAAAGTGGTCAGTATTACACATGCCATCTCTACTTTCCTAAAGTGATCCCTGGCACCAAAGAGTTTAGTCTGTGTCCACTTCATAGCCACACGGATCCATATCAATTATAAAACACAAAACTTAAGGTAATTCCATGACAGATATTACTATAAGACCTTCACATATATTAGATCATGTAAGTAGCAATGGCAATCAAATTCCCTGCTGAAGACAGGTGCCCCGCACCTTGGTACACCAAGATGTAGTGGTTAAATCAACACAGTCTTGCATGATAATTCTATGAAAGAATGTCACATCAATGTCTTCCACTGGCATCTTAAATACTGACATCTGAGGATGTCAGTTGAAGATTAATAAATATACTAGGTCATTATGAGATGAAGTGATAGGTGTGGTGCTCACTGTCCCACAATCCCAGTACAGAAAATTCCCACTTACATGCATTCAGTACTCACATGTTCTCGGCTGTAAATACTTCTCATCCTCAGTGCCTTCAACCTAGCCTGTTTTGAACGTCTGCCAGAAGTTCGACCATCACGTCCTTCAGCTGCCTTAGATCTATGACAGGTTTGAGGTGGAGCACTTGCTTGTCTCTGCATCCTGGAGACAGAATTGTGCAGATACATCATTAAAACAAACCAAATAATGAAATAAAATGGCTAGAGGCTCGCCTGCTGGTCTGGAGGTCACGGGTTCCAATCTGCACCGGGATAGATCTGTTCAAGTGACCCGGGCTGCCAGGTCCGCCTAGCTAAAGTGGGTACCAGGGAATATTTAGGGAAGTAAAGGTGGTCAGCAAGATACTGACCACACCAGCCACTGAGTGCTGACTGGACTATACAAGCATGGATCTAGAACTGTATGTGTGACGTGCCATGTGGCAAATAAATACTGACCACACCAGCCACTGAGTGCTGACTGGACTATACAAGCATGGATCTAGAACTGTATGTGTGACATGCCGTGTGGCAAATAAATACTGACCACACCAGCCACTGAGTGCTGACTGGACTATACAAGCATGGATCTAGAACTGTATGTGTGACGTGCCGTGTGGCAAATAAATACTGACCACACCAGCCACTGAGTGCTGACTGGACTATACAAGCATGGATCTAGAACTGTATGTGTGACGTGCCATGTGGCAAATAAATACTGACCACACCAGCCACTGAGTGCTGACTGGACTATACAAGCATGGATCTAGAACTGTATGTGTGACGTGCCATGTGGCAAATCAATACTGACCACACCAGCCACTGAGTGCTGACTGGACTATACAAGCATGCGTCTAGAACCGTATGTGTCATGTGCCGTGTGGCAAATAAAAGGTTCTTTATTTTGAATTATTGTGGCATAACGCAACCAACATTATTCATTTACCAACAACTGCCGCAAAAAGAAGAAACAACATTAAAAGAAATTGACTTCACAACCACAAACGGAGACTAGGACTTAAAACTTAACATCGAAACTGGAACTGAACAAGTGACAAATGACGTGGATTCTTAGAAAGATTGCATCAGACAAAGCTCGGAAGACCATTGGACAAAAAGGGACATGTGACCGCTTCGCGCCAAGGCATAATTAGCATATGTTACCATTTCATCAGAAATGTTAATAAGCCCGCACTCTTTTCTGAAACCCGCCTCCTGAACAGATGTGAGAAGATTGTGTGACCAAAATTTTCAATGGACAAGGCAGAATGTCTGAATTTCGGGTGAGCTTGTTAGGCCTTAGATTAAACTGATAACCCGATGTATCAAGTGTCAAAAGAACGGTATCCAGTGTTTGTGATGTCAATTGAAATGTATTATTATTAATTAAAACCTCTGAAATGTAAAAATGCTCGACTGTGGGTTCAAACGACGCAGAGCCATTCCCGGCAAAATGACTCTCTAATATTCTCTTAGATGAAACTGCAATCTCTGATATTCTTAGAGATAATTATTAACTTTAAGAAGTGCATTATACTACTACATTCAATCTAACCAACTGTGAGGAGTGATGATTCTAAAGCAATCTTGTGCATTTCACCAGAAACACTGATAAAAGATGCTATCACTATCTACAGCTGAAATGACAGTTCGTGTAATAGAATAAGTGCCTTGTTCTAAAACATACTTATCTATGCCTATTTACAATTTAGAAAGCTGAGAGAGAAATCAATCTTTCCTTTCTCCTTCATCTATTGAATTAATAGGGTTTGGCGGAATAAATATTTATATTTATGTCAAATTTAATTAGATAAGGGCACACATGAACTGCAATACATGAGAAAGTTGTGCTTCGCGGAACACCATCACGCGCAGTGAACTTAACTCATTACTCAACATAACTTAAAACTCAACACCACTCATCACCACACAACACAACACTCAACATCACAACAACAACAGATAATGGGAGAGAGTTATTAGACACAAGAAGAAGAAGAAGAAGAAGTTAATTGGGAAAACACAGAGAATTATTTATACACGCGATAAACACCATTTAGTGAAAGAAATGTTATAAATATATGTCATTTATTTACATGCATCTTGACATATTCTCACTCTTGTCAATGTCTTACTGTACACGTTCACTGACCCCGGTCAAATGAGAACTTACATACAGCAGGAACAAGTTGATACAAGGCGTACACCGTGTGATAAACTCTGACCACCCCAAATTAACCCACACTAGCTTAGAGAGAAAAGGAGGGGAGGGGAACTAGTTCCTACTTCAGGAATTTAGATTTCTTCCGACCTACTTCTTATTATTGTATTGGTAGGAATGTATATATTTATGCGAATATTCATCAGTGATCTTGGTGGCTACATACCAAAAACTACCCAACACATCAGCAAATTAACCACCTAAATCAGACCTGAGAGAGGGAAGCCGAGAGAAAGAGATGAACCACAAGTGAGATGGAGGATGACTTGGCTATGAGCAGAGCATGGGGAGGCCTTCAGTGGAGCTATACGGGCAGACCTGAAGTGGATCCATCAGTCAATGGACCCTGGCTTACCTAATCTTCCAGTCACCAGGTTACCTTTCTAAATTGGTACACCACACACCCAATTTCAGGAAACTGATATTTAATTGTTGAGACATCACCATCACACTTAATATGTACAACTTCAAAATGTTTACTATGTTTCACACTTGTTGACATCTCATATATTGATGCTTGATTGATGTTCTGGGACTATGGTCCAATGTGCAACTTTTCTATTATCTTGTGTAAATCACAATAGAGATGTATGTACTGACCAGAAGGCTCAGGCCAGTCAATAAATGATTAACATGAATTGACCTTCTGTTAATTTATCAGTTCAAACCTATCTGTGTCAACAACTTCTTTGTACATCATGTTGTCAGACTCTAATGTGATTGATTATGTGTTTGATTGTTTAAAGATAAATTAACTCATAATGACTTACTGAATGGGGAAATAAAAAGACTCTAGATCTATCAACTGCTCAACATCCATGTTTTCTTCATCTAAATCAGGCTGAGAAACTTCTCCAGACTTTCCTCAGATTTGATAACCAATAAGGGGGCTCCAGAGCTATCAGAATCATTGGAGAAGGGGCAGATTCCCAGTTAGTAATTACCATTCTCACCAGGGCCATAATCTATATCTCCTAGACATACTTAATAGAACGAGGCCTGCAGATAACTCAAGGTTCATATTCTGGGGTTATTGAAGATAGAAGAGGATGGGGCTCTACTTCTTTTGTTAGAGATGGGGCATGCACTACAGTGATCTCCCACTCCCTTCAAAAATATATGACAATTATATAGAATACAAACTGTTAGAGCAGAGCATATTTTTATAATTTGTAAAGGATCACTGTATTTGCACTCTCAGATAACTCCATAAGTGATCTTTCCAGAGATAAGAATAGGATAATTACCACGCTGTGTATGAACTCTGTCATAAGTCGGGGTGCCCCACCAGCTAGATGAAAGTATTTATTCACTGGCGAGCAACCCTAAATAGTCAGAAACTGACTATGGACAAAATCTATATGGCTGAACTACAGATTAAGCCCTGAATATCCAACGTACAGCTCTAAGTGGCTCGTTACAAAATGAAATGAACTGTGCTGAATATTCGCCAAGGTATAGGAAAGAGAAGGTTAGCTTAAGATAGATGTTTTAAGTCTAAATATATTAGTATAGACGACTATCTCAGTACAGGTTTTCTCCCTGACTGCTCCTTTCCTTGGTGTGTAAGTGAACCCCCACCAATGTACACAACAACACGTATGCACAATTGGAAAAAATATAATGACAGAACTATGAGTTACAAGACTACAACATTTATTTACTAATCATAGACATTGGATGATTGTCAATATGAGGATGATAAAATCATATAATATATTGTGATGAGAAACATTACGTAACTTTACTTGTTACTTCATCTATCTGGAACTGTGGTCCAGATCCCCACTCTCCAGTAGACACACACAAAAGAAACAGCTTGCCGGTATTCTGATGATCCTGTCAGTCCTGACACTCCTAGTCAGTAGTCTCTAGTCTTGAGATCTATAACATAGGTGCTCCTTGTGAGAGCTTGAAAGAAAGTCAAGAATGTGTTATATCAGTTCTACATCAGCGCAATCCTAATTAAAACATATCATAACACAAACATATACAATGACCAGTCTGGCCAAGTTTATCTTCCAGCTCTACTGTGCTCACCATCCTCCTTCTCCCTACTGTCTTTAGTCTGGGACGGGCTTTTCAATTGTCTCACACGCCTGTAATGATTACATTTCTGCCGCCCCATGTCCATGTCGCTAATACAGAAATTCTGTGTCATACAGCCGCTCCGTCCAATGTTTGTTTAGCAGCTCACAGGGTCGGTAAGGGTATTGTAACAATGCCAGGTCATCCGGGCTTACAAGCCGTGACTAGTAGTTATGCCAGGTTTCCATGCATTACCGTGGACGCACGCCCACAATACACTGAGAAAGTTTAGCACCATATACCAATTGTGGGTAAGGTCTGTACCCTTACACCTCTGCTTCCAACACAATCATTGGCCAATGTGCCAATGCACAGACAATCGATGGTTAGTGTGCCAATGCGCACACCATAATATAACACTTCATATTGATAGGCTTGCATATGACAAATCAATATACCAAACATGAAATACCCATAAAACATTAATTAAACTAGACATATTATGATACTTTAACATCATAGCATAATGCACTAGTTAGTTTATGAAATTACACATACATACATCCAACATATCCGTAAACATTATATTACTTCAAGATGGACATCTAATGATACTCACATAATAGCATCAGGCATTATTAATGAGTACTAATATTGTATAGCTATAAAATGAGATATACAACAAGTCTAATTGAAGTTACCACTTAGTTACTGCTGTTGTAAGAATTAAATAAATAGTCAGTTGACTATATTCTGTACAACAAATGCACACACCAAAACGAGACTAGTCTAGTTTAGAAAGAGATGGCAAGCATCTGCTACGACACCTCAAGTATATCTAGACAAGACCTGCCTTCAATAAGTTTCTACTTCTCAGAAGAGTAGCACTTACAGCACAATGATATTGAACACAGAACTCAGAAAGAACACTCAAGTAACCTACAACAATGATAGTTCTTGCAATAACCTAGATCAGATATAGACTGAAAGTCAGTACATCCATCTAAAACTCGACTAGTTACTAAGAATTAATTCTCCTAGTTAAATCTAGCAACCTAAGAATCATACAAAACGAGCTGGTTGTCTCACCTGTTCTGAAGTCAAACTTAATCTAACATAAAACAGGCTAGGGACCCTTATTTAAGCTTAGTCTAGCAGACAGTGTCTGAGACACTATTATCTCTTTGGCATTCCCGTCATAAATTCTTCTATTCTCCCGCTGACGGTAATTGCAATTATCCCCGCAACCTGGCCATTACACCTTGCTCCTCTCTGTCTGGTACAGTCTACAGCCCAGTGTTAATTGTCTTATCAGATCTGTTTTCACACATTCCTGAGTCTGCCAGTCAGAGTGGACGGGGCTTAGTTTACAGCCCTGGGGCTATTATCTCTCCCTCTGTCAATGTTGTTCACACCTGGCGATTTCCTACCTGTGCTTATCAGGTGTCATGCCTGGTCAGTTTTAATTACACAGTCCATGGCCCCTTCATTGTTGATTCAGCATGTCTGGGTCAGCAGTTTCCCAAGGTGTATACTAATTATCTAGTTGCCATTTTACTTGCCATCTGCAAGCTTACGTCATGGCTAGAGGCTTTTTGTGAATAATCTTACCTCACGACTAGATAATTTTGGAGTAGTGTGATTAATTCATTCTTTCTCAATTTGGCCTCTCAAATTTGGAGACCGAGAAAAATATTCTGGGATGTTAAGGCGGCCAATTCGTGACAAACTCAGCAACACTGTATATGAACTCAGCAACACTGTATGAACTCAGCAACACTGTATGAACTCAGCAACACTGTATGAACTCAGCAACACTGTATGAACTCAGCAATACTGTGTATGAACTCAGCAACACTGTGTATGAACTCAGCAACACTGTGTATGAACTCAGCAACACTGTATGAACTCAGCAACACTGTATGAACTCAGCAATACTGTGTATGAACTCAGCAACACTGTATGAACTCAGCAACACTGTATGAACTCAGCAACACAGTGTATGAACTCAGCAACACTGTATGAACTCAGCAACACTGCATGAACTCAGCAACACTGTATGATCTCAGCAATACTGTATGAACTCAGCAATACTGTGTATGAACTCAGCAATACTGTGTATGAACTCAGCAATACTGTATGAACTCAGCAACACTGTATGAACTCAGCAACACTGTATGAACTCAGAAATACTGTATGAACTCAGCAATACTGTGTATGAACTCAGCAATACTGTATGAACTCAGCAATACTGTGTATGAACTCAGCAACACAGTGTATGAACTCAGCAACACTGTATGAACTCAGCAATACTGTGTATGAACTCAGCAATACTGTATGAACTCAGCAACACTGTATGAACTCAGCAACACAGTGTATGAACTCAGCAACACTGTGTATGAACTCAGCAACACTGTATGAACTCAGCAATACTGTATGAACTCAGCAATACTGTGTATGAACTCAGCAACACTGTGTATGAACTCAGCAATATTGACAAGAATCCAAATGTGTGTCTATCAGAAGCACACGCACTATATATGTTATTTTGTGGGTAGGTTTTTTAATTTTGAAATTGAGTTAGGACATTGGCTTACTGTTTTCATTTTCCAACTATCAAGTGATATCTAATGAGCACATCGTGCACTTGGTTTCTCCTAGTTTCTCACCCATTTTCCAAGAGGGGGTTCCCTGAGGTTCAGGGGCAAGTATACTATTCTCAAGTTCCTTATTTTGTAAGAATCTACACTGTAATTCTGACCCAGTTTTCTCCAGTTGGAGGCAGAAGCCATATCTCTAAGCCACTGCCCCACAACTCAGAGTAAACTATAACAAAGTTTACATATCACTAGGTATAGAGTGTGCTAGCTACATTATCATCATATCAAAAAAGTACTTTAGACACAGATGATGAACTAAACATGAAAAACACACCACACAAACAAGGCATAATTTATTAGCCAAATCAGTCGTACCTCATCTTTGATATGGTCTGTATATGTTGAATCTGGATTTCTTGTGTAACAGGTTTTGTCATCAACATACACATTTTCTCTTTCAGTTCTGGTGTGATTCGGTTGTTGTAGGCAAAGTCAACAACATCAAAGAATATTGTGTGCCGTGGTAAATCTTGTTGACAGAACAACATAACAACTGTTAACTCATTTTGTACCAAAGAATACATCACACAACGAAGAATAATTACACTGAAACATATTAATCATCTTTGCTAATTCTATACTAAGTAAATCATCAAATATGTATTGGTTATTACACACATTACTAAGTCTGGCTCATAAAACTGAAAGTGTTTTGGCCATGTTGTGACTGACTGGGTAATGTATAGCAATCAAAGGTCTAGATGCACTGATAGGCATGATGTTCACTAGCATTGGCCAGTGCTTACCTGTCATTCTTTACCAAGCACTAGGTCTCTCAAACACTGAATATGCCCTGGCTTCACTCACTGCCAGCCAAACTCAAACTACAATGCTGGAGATAATTCAAAATAAGACTGCTCTAAAATTTCTCAGGTGCATTACAAATACACCCTGTGTAGCAATGAGATATCTCCTTGAATTCCCAACCATCTATCACAGAAGCAGGATGTCGAGCACATATGTATAAGTCAAAATAAATGCCAGAGGGCCAAACCAAAAGACTGAACTAAAATTATGAACAATCTGAGAGAGCTAGCTGAAACAAGGACTTTCAATAGAACGAATCCACATCAATAATTAAATACAACAGTTCAGAATAATTATTAGGGTGGCCAGAGAAGCACACCTCACATCACTTTAAATAAAAATGTACTTTCTTTTTGTAGTGATTCTGTTCTTATCTGAAACAATCAAGAAAATTGACCTTTTAAGTGATTATTTTCTGTAACCTCGTTAACTACCAGAAAAGGACTAAGCACAAGACAGCTTATCACAAAAGCCATCAGGTGACAATCAACTTTTGTGACTGCATTATATGATAGGAAAAAACTGGGACATATTGTAATAACTGATAAGGCTAATCGGGGAAAAAAAGGAGATATGAGAAGGCAGCAAGAGACAACATTTCATTACAGCATGGGAAGGCATCAGTATTTGACTCTATAACATTCTGCTAGAGAAAGGGAGTTCTGTAGACACTTGATTGCCCATGCCATTTGGCAAGACATGTGATTCATAGATTCAGTGCTAAACAAAAAGTAAGTTTGGAATAAGCAAAAATGGATGGCAGAAAATTGGAAGTATGAATATGTCACAGCTATGATTTAACAGTTGTAAATATAGTAGAGACATGTTTTATTATATATCAAAGTAAAGGGGGTTGCTTGGGGCTTAGGGAAAACTACTGTATATAAGCCCATGGCAGATAAGGGAAGTCTCTTAAGACAATTAATCATCCCATGGCACTTAATCAGTTAATAACCAACATACTGTAGTACATTTCACTTGTCTACATTTGTCAACCAAAGCTGTGTCTATCATTTCAGCTGCGTGCTTGTCAAACATGTTTTCTTGTAACACATGTTTTCTTGTGACAGAAGTTTTCTTGTTACACTTGTTTTCTTGCAAAACTACTAGACTTTTGAATGAGTTGCAACATATTTTTATTATTTTTCCAACTGCATGAAAGGTTATTCTATCAACAGCTGATGGTAGTCGATGAATTAATTTTCAGATTTGGAGGTTGCACTCTACAGACACAGAAACTGCATACACCTATCATAAATAATTATTTTACCATTATGTCAAATGTTTTTATATTGGAAAGTCTGAATATCAAGGCACACAAAACCAAATGTTTTCAAAATAAGCATGGCAACTGGCTTGAGTGACACAATGGGCTGCTTGCTTGCGTTCACTAGCTGTGAACTCCAGCGCGAAGTCCTGTATGTCGGATGAAGACACCCTGTTGTCCAACATAAGTGTGATGTCATTCAGGACCTGAGGCTTGCGAGAGTATCCGTTGTCCCATGTCTGGCTTATTGGTGTGCAGACTGGTGGTTCCTCAGTGATCCTACTATGTTAGCCAGGACCCCGAAGGGACCTGTTGCCAAGGATGCACGACTAGAACATGTTAGTAGTTCTTGGCCAGTATAAAACAAGGCCCTGGTGCCTTGGAAACACCTCTGCGTCCCAAACAATAGGTTGAACTAAGAGAAACAAGAATCCTGCCATTGTGTGAGATTGACCCCAGGCTACTATCTCTGAAAGCCAGCATGCCAACCAATTCTAAGCCATTAGGTTTACATAAAATATAAAAAACAACAAAAACCAACTAACATATTCATTGACTAGTAATGTGACACAATTTGTATTAACATGTATGCGCACAAAATCATGGATCAATAACAATAACAACATGCATATGTAAATGTTTATGCAAATAGATTATGAGATCCTGCAGATAAACAGTTCAACTCAGCTGAGATTATTTGCCAATAGCACTACAAACATATGCATGCATTCTCCTATCTCATCTGTAATAAATTGCAGGTCCGGCATGGCCGAATGGGTAAGAACACGTGTTCTTAAACATCTTTTGTGCTGTTGCCGGACAGCTGGATGACGGAAGACATCTTAAAACTCATGGAAGTAAGAAGAAATAACAAAAATAACAAGGACAAATATGAAGGGATTCACAGGAAAATTAGGAAGCTATGCAAAGAGGCAAAAGAAACATGGCTTGAGGAAAATTGCAAGGAAATTGAAAACCAACACAACACCCAGAATGCCAAATTAATGCACAAAAGAATTAATGACATCACTAACAAAAGAACACACACATCAATGGGTTGCCTAAAACCAAAGATGGCAAAATCATTATAGAAAAAGATCAGATTTTACATGCGTGGTCAGATTATATGAAAGACCTTTATGATGATACAAGAGAAGAACAATATGATCATCGGAATGATAATGAAGGACCATCAATTTGAAGATGGAAGTTCAGAATGCTCTTAACCATATGAAAACTGGCAAGACCCCGGTTATAGATAACATCACAATAGAAATAATCAATGCCTTAGAAGAATATGGAATAGACCACGTCACCAGACTGCTGAACACAATATACAATACTGGAGATATACCTCATGAATTATGTAATTCTATATTTATTGCAATCCCGAAGAAATCAAGAGCCTTGGAATGTGATCAACATCAAACAATTAGTATAATGAGCCACATCATGAAGATTTTGCTGAGAATTATCATGCAAAGAGTTAGGATGAAGATACAACCCGAAATAGGAAAGAACAATGTGGGTTTGTAGAAGGCAAGGGTACAGTAAATGCTCTGTTTATACTGAGAAAAGTAATTGAACGTTCTATAGAAGTAAACAAAGATCTACATCTTTGCTTTATTGACTACACAAAGGCTTTTGATAAAGTGAGACATGTCGACATGATAAGGATGATTTAAGATCTAAAAATTGATGGAAAAGACCTTAGACTTGTAAAAAACATATATTGAAAACAACAAGCTGCCATCAGAATTGATAATGATGTAGGTCAATATCAGCCTATTAAAAGAGGTGTGAGATAGGGATATGTAATGTCTCCAGATCAGATCTTTTTTCCCTGTACAGTGAAAATATTTTCAGAAATATAGAAGATATGGAAGGAATCAACATTGGGGGATGATACATCAATAACATTAGATATGCAGATGATACAGTCTTGATTGCAGACAATGAACATGACTGCAACATTTAGTAGATACGATTGTTGCACACAGTGAACAACTAGGGTTAGAATTGAATAGTAAGAAGACACAGATTATAGTCATCACTGAGAAGAAGGAAATACCACAATGTGATATACGAGTAAATGGGCATATTCTTAAGCAAGTGAATCAGTACAGTTATCTCGGAACAGTCATAACATCAGATGGCTTGAAGAGATTAGAACAAGAATTGCCATTGTGAAGGCAGCCTTTTGCAAGATGAAAAACATACTGACCAATAAAAAGATATCAATTGAAACGAGAAAAAGAGTGTTGAAGCGCTACATAGAACCTGTATTTTTGTATGGATGTGAAGAGTGGACAATGAGCAGTCAAGCTGAAAAACATCTGATGGCTGTGGAAATGTGGTTTCTGAGGAAAATGCAAAGAATATCATGGACAGACAGAAAAACCAACGAACAAGTCCTTCAAGAAACAAATGAAAATCGTAAACTGATTAGAGTCATTAGACGTAGACAGTCAAAATTGTTTGGGCATGTTATGAGAAGAAATGACTTGGAGAACTTGGTGACAACTGGCAAGATCAAAGGGAAGAGACCAAGGGGAAGACCTAGAAGTAAATACCTGGATGGCTTGGCCACGTGGCATGGTCGAGACAGGAACACGGAGCTGATCCATGACTCTGGTGATCAAGTGAGATGGCAAAACATGACCGCCCACGCTTATCGGCATGGCACATGATGGATGGGTGATGGATCTCCAATACTGTTTGTCTCTCTCCTTGATTGTACTTTCTCCCAGACTGATATATAGTTGTTTTCTTGTAACACATGTTTTCTTGTAACACATGTTTTCTTGTAACACATGTTTTCTTGTAACACATGTTTTCTTGTAAAACTACTAAACGTTTGAATGAGTTGCAGCATACAGTGATGTAATAATGAGAGAGATCAAAGAGAAGCCAAGAATAATATTCAGAGGTTATAATATAAACAATATACAATATGCAGATGACACAGTATTGATGGCAGATAAGGCAAAAGATCTACAACAATTGTTGGACATTGTAGTAACAGAGAGTGCAAAGGAAGGACTCTTCTTGAATATCAAGAAAACAATAACAATGGTGATATCAAAGAAAATGGTGACCCTCAAATGTGAAAGAGAGATAGAAGGAAAAATTCTTCATCAAGTGGATAGTTTTAAACACCTAGGGGCATTTGTAACATCAGATGGAAGATACTCAACAGAGATTAAGAGCATAATAGGGTAAGCAAAGGCTGCATTTCAGAAAATGAAGACTATCTTATGCAATAAGTCAGTATTATTGAATGTAAGAAAGAGAGTGCCGAAGAGCTATATAGAACCTGTTTTGCTGTATGGCTGTGAATCTAGGAGAATGTAAATGAACAAATTAGGAAGAGATTGGAAGCAACAGAGATGTGGTTTCTGAGACGATTGTTGGAAATTCCTTGGACTGCCAAAGTAACTAACAATGACTGCCTGAAAGAAACTAGAACGTTGTATACAACAATAAGAAAGAGGCAAACAGCATTTTTCTGGTCATGTGATGAGACGAGAGGCATTATAGAACATCATGCCAACTGGAAAGATCGAAATGAAGAGAGGCAGAGGCAGACCAAGAGAAATGATGCTGGATGGACTGAGACGGTGGCATGGAGGAATATCAACAGTGGAGTTGATCCAGAAAACCAAAGACCGAGATCTGTGGAGAGTCATGAATGCCTACGCCAGCCAGCTTGGCACTTGATGATGATGATGATAATGAAAACAGAGGCAGAGATTATGTATGACAGTAAACCCTTCTTTATGAATTAAAATGTTCCTAAATGGTTGTTGATTCTTAATGTTGCTTTTTGCTGCCAATATATGTTCCTTATTACCAACTGTTATAGACGTCATTCAGAAATTTGATTGTGTGAATTTCGAAATCTCCCAAGGTCTCAAAGTCCTCCAATGTAATGTTGTCTGGTTTGGGTGCCATTTCTTTCTTCATGTAATGCAGTGTATTCCCAACTTCTGCAACAAGTATCCTATTATGAGACTGCCCATGCTATTAATCTGTCACCTCCCACATTCCTCTCACCTACACCATAGTCACCAGTCACGATTTTGAATCACCATTAACGTCATTAAATAGGCATAAATACAACAGTGGTTTCCCCTTATCTTTCTCAAGTGTGTGTATAGTTTCGCTCCAATAACCTTTGCCTAAAAAGACAAGTATTTACTGCAGCAGGGGGGAGAGATTATGTATGGCTCCTCTTAACTGCCAATAGCCATGTTAAAGTTCGTTGCATGATATCCTTAACTTCATAATAGGACATAGCAGTCAACGGCAGCATTTTTTGGCTACTTGTGATTACAGGGCAAGTTCACATTCAGTAATTTGCCATTGCTTTTTGAATAACTGGCAGTCATACCATTGTATGGAAACCAATGCAAGGTGGTCTGCTTCCAAATCACCTGCAGCTGTGATTTGAGCGCGGTAAACGAGATTATGAATTGCGTCCGTAACCACTTTGCCACAGAGCCGGTGAGCCATGTAAGAGAGGTATTTAGAGATAGTTGCCCCACCAACTAACTCGCTACCTCTCAATGTCCACCATCTATGTTGGTCCACAGCTGCCTATTCAACATAATAGAAATATATCTAGGATCATGCTGCCATCTGACACTTGGTGGATGTGTCTAGTAGTAGGAAAGGCTACTCTGATATCTACTCTGATAATGTGGCCAAATATGTTGACCACCTCTTTGTGATGATTGTGATAAGTTTTCTTATGTTTAGCCTCTTTCTGATGTTTGTAATACATTGTCTTATGCCTTAGCCTCTTTAAAAACATTTATATTACTCAATTTGGCTATCTATGGCATTTTCAACATCTGTCTGTAGATCCACATTTCTGCAGCTGCAAGAAATGCTTTTGCTTGTTTACTAACTGTCCAGAATTTACAGCCATCTATTAAAACTAACTCCTAATTAAATGTTTTAAAACATTGAATCCTTAACAAGCAGCAAACAAGCTTGTTAAAGCCATTTTATATATGTTTTGCATCTCTTAGTTAAGGCTGATTTTTCTTTAGTATGTTGTTTTATATGTGTCCACTTTCCATGTGTCTTTATATACAAGTGCTTCTATGCCAACCCAGAAGTCACTGTCATCTTGTGAGGTATGGTGTGTGGAATTTGTGTACTTGTTGTTTCTGTATAATCTCAGCTACATTGTTTGCTCTCATAAATGCAGTATTATTTTGTATATTAATGTATGGTACAAAAAAAAGGCTTTTGAATAAATTTATCAAATCACGAGAATGTTTGGAAAAACAAAATAAAACATTAGTCAAACCATAAGTAGCTACCTTTGTTTTTGTATGATAAAAATGGCAGCAACTTCAAGTAATGTACAATAAATTAAGAGTTAATATATATTTACCATCAAGAGTTAATTTTCTCCAGTAGTTTTCTTTGCCACCTTGCCAAGCTGGACTTTCATCTAGAATAGCCAGGTACTGTCAGGCAAGATAATGTATATCTCAGCAAATATATATACAATGATTTAAAATGGAACAATTCTCCTCAAATACATTCCTGTGTAATTATGGTATTTGGCATCCTTCGTGTATCTTCATCTAGTGCCATATCAAAAAGCATGGCTCCTCATCATTGCTATCTCACATAATCACCAGTTTTGGATCATGTCTGTGTTCTTGTTCTTGTGACAATTTCTGTCATTGAGTATGGTTTGGGGCTGCTGACAGTATCAAAGAGCCAGCTTGAAAGGTTGGATCGCATACAGAATGCTGCCATGCGGTTAATCCTGGGGTGCACAAAGGACACAACAATTATATGCATGAGGCATATCCTGGCGCTACCAACAATGACGGATAGGCATAGGGTCCTTCAGGTCAAATGGTACCTGAGAGTTGCCGCAGACAGGGATCACCCACTGCATGCAGCAATGGATATGGTTAAGGGTCATAGACTAAGACGAGGCAGGTCCTGGATGGCACAGGCAGAACTTTCTATAAGTCAGGTGTGTGATCTAGAGACCATCAATCGTGAAAGAGAGTGGGTGGAAGTTCCGGAAGACATGACGGACTGGCACAATGTAATAATAACACTGGGTTGTGAGTGCAGAGAATGGGCAGCGGGCCACACAGAGTTTGAAGTGCAACAGCTGATCCAGAGCAACACACATCAAGGTGACATAGTCATCTACGCCGATGGGTCAGTGGTGAGAAACAGATGTAGTGGCTGGGGCTTTATTGGAAAGGCTAATGGGCGAGTCTTGAAAGAGGAGAGTCTGGCATATAGGACTACGACCTCCAGCATGAGAATGGAGGTGGAGGCAGTAACAGCGGCATTCCGGTGGCTAGAGGAGACTACTGCAACACATGTATTCATTTTGGATTCAAAGAGTATGCTTAGCAAGGTGGAGAAAGGAATGTTTCGTGTGGAATGGCTCTCGTTGCTTCAGAGGTCACAGATCGTGAGAATTGTATGGATATTTTGCCCTGGCCATGCGGGTGTACGAGGGAATGAACAGGCTGATAGGCTAGCAGGGAAGGCACCTCTTGGTGGAATTTTGCCTATGGACAGGGGGGAGGTGGTTGTGCACTTGTGGGACCAGGTGGAGGAGGCGGAGGAACAGATTGAGAACCCATATGTGGAAAGAATGAGATTGCAGGGGACCGGCAGGGGTTCTGGAAGATTCTCAAAACTGAGAGGGAAGACCAGGAGAACTTTTAATCAGATAGCGGTGGGAACGATTAGTAGTGTGACTCTTTGCTGGCTGTTGAACGAGGGGACGGAGTACGTATGGGAATGTCCTGAGTGCAGTGATGTCGGTTCTTAACTCAACTCAACTCAACTCTTGTGACAATTATATCATCTGGCCCATCAATTTGGCCAGCTGTCATTACATTTTCAGGTTTATATCTCATAATGTTCCTCCAAAAATGTCCTTTATAGTTTGATGAATGTTTGCATGAAGATATATATGTAATTAAAAAATAACATACATGCATATTATGGTTGGCTGCTAAACTGCAGCTGCATAATGCAATTTTGAATTAGTTATCACAATATATTTGTCCACTATTAAAGCAGAAGTAAACATAAATAACCGAGTCTTCATAACTGTAACTGAGCCTGTGCCAGGCAAGTGATAATTGGTGTATTGTTTAGCATTGGTATAAAATGAGTTTACTAAATAATTATACAACATACTAATGTCAATTGCAACAAGAAAAAGAGTGTTGAGGTGCTGCAAATAATATGTACTTTTGTATGGATATGAAGCATGGACAATGAGCAGACAAGCTGAAAAACATCTGATGGCTATGAAAATGTGGTTTTTGAGGAAAATGCAAAGAAAACCATGGACAGACAGAAAACCAAAATGACCAAGTCCTACAAGAAAGAAATGAAAATCGTACACTGATTAGATAAATTAGACGTAAATAGTCAAAATTTTTGGTCACGTTATGAGAAGAAGTAAATTGGAGAACTTGATGACAACTAGCAAGATCGAGGGGAAAAGAACAAAGTGAAAGCAGAGAAGTAAATACCTAGATGGCTTGGCCACGTGATATGGTTGAGACAAGAACACGGAGCTAATCCACGACTCTGGTGATCGAGTGAGATAGTGAATCATGACCGCCCATGCTTATCGGCTTGGCACATGATGAATGAATGTACACTATCCACTACCATCTGCCACACTTAATGTGATAAAAAGCCTCAGATCTTCATTTGTGATTCCCCAGGCTGGTAATTAAATACTCTCTCTTGTAGTAAATGCTTGGGATAAAAATAGTTCAAATAACAACTGCCTGGGACAGAAAGGGTTAAGACATACTGGGCATAATGTTTTTTTGTAATATTAGCCTTCAACTTCAAACATCGTGAGGGGTTAACGTTGGAGCTCAAGATGTAAAAATTCTGAGATATGCTATTGTTGTTTTTAATATGTAATAAGTTTCATGTGGATACACGAGAGGGTGCATGCTTGAGTGGAAATCTTGCATACACAGCATATAATAATTTTTTTTTTAATATTATATTTTAGTTCTAGTCGAATAATTATGAAGGATGTCCTTGATGAAGTACAACTCAGGACTAGGACTCCAGCAGCCCAAAAATTAATTCCTGGAAAAACAAATATTTCTAACATCAAGTAATAATAATAACATTGAGCTACGGAAATGCATAATCTTCACATATATCTAGCCTGTAAGGCATTGAAACATGGATTTAGCAAAGGATGAAAAAGATAGAAGCTTGTGAAATGAGTTGCTGTCACAGGTTGCGAAGAGTGAGAAAGGCACACAAAAAGTCAAACAAACAAGTATTTAAAGGGATAGGAAGAAACTGACAAATGGAAAACTACTGAAAACAAAACAGTGTTTACAGGTATAGGGCAAGAATTAGAAACATATAGAAAAAAGAGGCTGTCTTGGCTAGGGCACAGTATCTCATCTCATCTCATTTCATCATGTTCCTCTTGTACTTTGCGGTATCGTGGTGAAGTATAAACAACAGGAGAGTGCCCACTTATGGGCTTCATGTATCGATATTCCCATAGACTCTGCTATTTCCTGCATCCATCGTTTATGTGGTCGGCCTCTTCCTCTGCTTCCCTCTGGTCTGTACATCATTGCTTGTTGTGGTATACTGTTAGTTGGTAACCTACTTGCATGGCCAAACCATTTGACTTGCTGCCTTCTAATAAAATCTAGCGCAGCTATAACCCCCACTTTAGTCCTGATGTCTTCATTTCTGATCTTGTCTCTTCTTGATACGTTAAGTATTCTTCTCAGGAATCTCACTTCTGTTGTTGTGATTTTTCTTTTCTCTTTTTCTGTCATTGTCCAGGTTTGGCATTGGTAGCATAGAGTTGATAGGAAGATTGCGTTGTAAAGGCACAGTATGTAACATGGAATTCTTCTAATGAAAAGCTGGAAGGCAAAGCTCAGAGGAAAAACATATATCATCCAAGAAACCCTTGAAGAATGACATTACACTTGTGTATGAGAAGAGTGGGTTGAGCTGAAGAGACTTTTGGAGAACAAAGGACACAATCAGACGGCTTCAACACCAGTTCTCTAACTGACTAATCTGATGATTGTGATGAATAACAATTTATATATGCCTTGTTGCAACAGTTCTGAGCGCAAGAAAAAATTAGTCATTTGTACGATACGTACGTGTAAATTAATGTAAAGGAAAGCTAAAGGCAAATGTGCATGGACATGAAGTGTTTAGCTTTGACATATCTTCACATCTTCACATTAAAAGGTTGAGTGATCACCTCCTTTTCACACCAGCATTTCTTTGTAGAAAATCTCTGGAGACAATTTGACAAGGTGCACTATTGTAAAGGTAAAAATAGTCCCTTAGCAAGGGCTGCTATTGGGATGTGAGTATTGGGTGTTCACATATTCTAGGTCTTGGTATGAGATGTGGTGGCCAACTCCCTTCCTCATCACCTTTTCTTCCAACACTACTCCCAGAAACTTATGAAACCTATTCGCTACCCGTCTGACCAGGCTTGGCTGACCCCAGAGCTGTGTGGGTTAGACAAAAATAATCCTGCCATTGCCGGGGATGAAGCCCAGACCATTGTCCCAGCCAGCAGGGGCACTAACTACTATGCTAACACAGTTTTTGTACTGATAAGAAAAAATCCTTGCTACTAAAATCTGATGGGATTTAGTGGATTAGATTGTCCACATGTGACTTGAGAAGATCAGGTATGCTTCATGTTGTTGATTTTTACAAACTAAAATTACTGCCCACTTTTACAATTAATGCTTGGATAAAGTGAAAAACAATCACTCATGTGCAGGTTGTGTACACAAAAAATCCCTCACCAACCGGAAATTGAAAAAAATTAAACAGGCTGCTGTTGAGGCTAAATTCTGAAGTTAGCAACACTAACCACTAAAGAATATTAATAGCATGTCTGGCACATGCATTTGGTTCCTCACGGGTGCTACAGATTTTGTGCACTGTGTTGTCATTCTCTGTGTGATAGTGACTGGAACACCTAGGAGTTATGCAAGTGTACACCCTTCCCGAACCAAAGATATGATTATAATCATAAAAAACAAATTTAGTTTCAATAAATTATATTACTACCTCTCAAAGAACTAAATAAAGATATATTTATCCTAAATTAACAGTTAATCTGGTATCTACAGCAGCCTTACCTGCATGTAATCCTTTAATGTTGTGATATCTATTTCATCAGTGACAGAATAATGCTGGTGCTGTATAGTGTCTTTCAAGAGATGGTCATAAAATAGTCTCTGACCCATCTGACGTAAAGAGTCCTCTGCTGCCTGGACAGTAATAGCAAGTCATAACATCAGTAGACTCAACATAAACCCATGTGTTGGTCCTGTTTCCCCATATAGAACATCGGTAGACTCAACATAAACCCTTGTGTTGGTCTTGTTTCCCCATATAGAACATCGGTAGACTCAACATAAACCCATGTGTTGATCCTGTTTCCCCATATAGAACATTGGTAGACTCAACATAAACCCATGTGTTGGTCCTGGTCTTGTTTCCCCATATAGAACATCGGCAGACTCAACATAAATCCATGTGTCAATTCTGTTTCCCCATATAGAACATCGGTAGACTCAACATAAACCCATGTGTCGATCCTGTTTCCCCACATAGAGCAACAAACCATTTTCTCAACCTTGCAATTTCAGATGTCAGGAAAAACCTAATACATTCATGTCAACAATTTTCCACTCACTATTTAGGTCCCGGACCATCTGCAGTAACCCAACATCTTCCTAAGAATGGTACGTTAAGGTAGAAACTATGGCAGCTTGAGAATAACAACAGAAACATTTTGTTTTCGACGACTATTGTTCAATTTTTTACTCTTTTTTTTTTTTTTTTTTTACATGAAGAACTGGGCAGTGGTAATGATTTAGTTTTCTTCCAGAAGGCAAGCACCACACTTATTTTGATCATGTGATTGTGGTTGCGAGAGTGCAAAGTTTGGTTGCTGTCTGTCTATCATCATCTTTGGAATTTACTGTGATTTTCTTTGAGTCTTGTACCATGCATGATGTGTGGTGCCTGGCAGGTTTAATCACAGCGGAGAACATATGACACCCTTCATGTGTCTTCACAAAGTCAGATTAGAATCAAGCTCTACAGGGTCTTCTTTCCCTGCTGATTCTGCCAAGCCTGTCCCTTGGTTTTGGTTTCACTAGACAGTAAACAGGGTCTTAGGGGATCTGGTTAATCCATTCATGAGAGTTACTAATTAGATGGTGAGGAATTTGGTTATCTTGAGAGAGTCATAGTTACTACTGACGTTTACTTGGGTTTTATTGAATTTCTTCAATATGACACTCAGAGCATTGAGCATAAATCACATCATGCAAACATCAGGTGATGGCTGTTGTAAAACAGAAACAGCAAATGTCTGGGAAGTGGGTGGCTCAGAGATAAGATGTCTGCCTCTAACTTGACAAGTACAGCATTTAATTCAAGTTATAGATATTTAAAGATATTTTCACAAGCAAAGGCAGCATTTCACAAGATGAAGAATATTCTCTACAATTTATTTTTGTCAATTGAGGTGTGGTAAAAAGTTCTTAAAAGCTAAATTGATCCAATCCTGATGAATGGAAGCAAATGGAAAATTAACAAAATAAATGAGGAATCATGTGGAGGATGCACAGATGTGATTTTATAGAAGAATTATGAGAACACCATGGATGGATAGAAAGAGTAATGAAGATGTCTTGAAAAAAGTTAACTGACAAAGAGAACTGATTGCTTGCAACCAGAAGAAGACAGTCCATATTCTTTAGGCATATCATGAGATGGGGAAGCTGGAGTATGTCGTCACAGCGGGAAAGTTGGAGGGGAGGAGAGGCAGGGGAAGACAAAGAGAGAAGATGCTAGACAGACTGACATCACGGCATGAAGGAACATCAGCAATACATTATAACAGAGGGCTGTGGACAGGCACGATCATCAATGACACACAGCACAGACTATAAGAAGAAGAAAAAGAAGAAAGATCATCTTAAGACAACTTTTGCAGAAGAGCCTAATGATGTCACACTCCTTGTGATCTCTGGGTCATGGATCAAATGCCAGACTGTCTCAGACAAGGGGCAAGAATATCAGAGGTTACATATCCATGGTAACAAGTCTTTGGCAGCTGAATGTCATAATAAGTAGGCTATAGCTCACAGCTCAGTCAAAATTTCAAATTCAAATAATTTACCCACAACTGAGTATAGATTCTGCTATATACACATTGGGATTTTGCAGATCCTAGTCACAGTAAATTTGAAAAAAATACAAGAGTGACAGACAGAGACACAGACAGACAGTAAGACAGATTCACAAGTACCTCTGATGTTGGACGTATCATCTTCCTGCCACTTATGTAATTCACTTTCTGTGCTGCCCCATGGATAAATATTTTGAAGAAAATCATAGGAGGAAACTCTTCTCCCCCAAATCTAGAAAATACACATTAAAAATGTCATAAATAGTTGGATTTCAAAACATATTGCTTCTAATCTAGAGGTTAAAGCTATGATGATATGGGCAGCACATCATAACGGGGATAAAATAAAAGCTTTCTGTGTTTAACTAAATATATTCTGATCCATTCAGTTCAGTTGTCTACGATAATATAGAAAAGCTAATTACAAAATACAATATAATACATGCAGTGATACTACATTAGTTAAGGTTACACTAGTTAAGGTTACACTAGTTATAGTTACACTAGTTAAGGTTACACTAGTTAAGGTTACACTAGTTAAGGTTACATTATTTAAGGTTACACTAGTTAAGGTTACACTAGTTAAGGTTACACTAGTTAAGGTTACATTATTTAAGGTTACACTAGTTAAGGTTACACTAGTTAAGGTTACACTAGTTAAGGTTATGCTAGTTGAGGTTACACTAGTTAAGGTTACACTAGTTAAGGTTACACTAGTTAAGGTTACACTAGTTAAGGTTACATTAGTTAACACTAGTTAAGGTTACAATAGTTAAGGTTACATTGGTGTAGGTTACAATAGTGAGGTAGGATTAATTTTTCTGACCAGTACAGCACTGGGGTTAAAAAAAATGAGCCCCAGACAATTTTCCTGATTTAATGGGCGTTGTCAGGGAATAGAACTTGACAACTAACATTTCATGTCATTGCCTAGAATATGTGTAGGCCAAACACTTCACTCCAAAGGCAGTTTTTGCTATAGGACTTATTTTACCTTTTACATCTACAAAACAATAAATATCATCATTACAACGCAGCAGGTCCTTCGCAGAGCATCACTCTCAACATGATACGCTGAATAGTTTCTCAGTCTCTGGCCATTTCTCCCTCCTCTTGCACTCTCATGCCCAAGGTATACGCAATGTTCTGTGTACATTTTTGTCTTGGTCGAATTACAGTAACTAATTCGGGTGATGTGATTATCTACACAGATGGTTCGGTGTCGAGAGGTAGGAGAAGTGCCTGGGAGTTCATAGCAAAAGCTAATGGCTGACGTTTGGTGCAGTAGAGCCTGGCATATGATACCACAACATCTAGCTTAAGGGTGGAGGCGGTTACTGCAGCTTTCTGCTGGATCGAGAATACAATACACACACACATCATGATTGTAACTGACTCAGAAAGCATGCTGAGGAAGGTGAGGACAGGCATGCTTCGTGCAGAGTGGCCTGTGTCACTTCGGAGGTCACGGGTGGCAAGCATCGCCTGGATCTTTTCTCTAGGGCATGCCAGTATGCTGGAGAATGAACAGGCGGACAGATTGGCTGGCTCTGCAAAATTTGGTGGAGTATTGATGCATGACAAGGCAGACGTGGTTGCGGCCTTGTGGGAGCACGTGTACACCTTGGAGGAGCAAATGGATCATCATGGTCTGGCAAGAATGAGGCAGCGAGGAGTGACGAGGGGATCTGGCCGACGCTCGCCCCTCAAAGGAAAGGAGAGACGGACATATAATCAGATTGCTATTGGTACTATTGGTGTTGGAACTCTTTGCTGGCTGCTGAGGATGGGGATGGAGCGCCTATGGGAATGCCCTGAATGCTGTGATGTCGGTTCCTAGATCAATAAATAAATAAATCAATCAATCTCTTCTTGCAGGAACTATATCTTCCATCACTGTTCTTTTCAAACCACTGTGAGATTTTAACATGGCCAAGTATTTTAGTTTCTGAGACACGATACTGTTTATCAGCCAGGTTTCTTCCATGTTCAGATCCTGTAGAATTTATGTATTTCTCTTATTCTTCTACGAATTGCCACAATTTTGTTATTAACTGATTGTGAAATGGTCCATGACTCCCATCCATATGTTCTAAAAAATGTTAATCTATTGTAAGTGTATATCTCAACATATTTCATTATTTAGATGACACATTCAAATATGTGTGTGTGCGTATGTGCGAGCGAGCATGTGTGCTTGCATGTGTGTGTGTTAAACATGCATTTAAAAAATAATAATAAACATATATTCTAACTAAAACCCAAAAAGTTTTACAGGATACTATATATTTCATATTTACAACATGACCAAACACACACACAAAGAAAAAGAAAACTATAACTGTCTCTCATTTATATCTGAAAATATAAATAGACAAATAAAATAAAAATGCAGTAAACAAGTACCTGAACCGGACTCGGACCTTCTGACTTTTATCACATAACATCTTTGCCTCAAGAGGTGAAACTTTTCGCAGAATTTCATAAGACAATGAGTTTTCCTGCAGATAACAACAACAGTAAATTACAATCTATGTCCAGGAAATAATTAAACGCTGACCACGAACTACCTACATATATAAAGCATGCAATGTTTTTATCACAACAGGGAGGAGCCAATAAAAATATGGTGATTTGCATATTGTAGAATTAAATGAACTTACCGCAGCACAAACTGAATGTTTAAGAAGCCGGAACATTCGCTTGTCTCTGTAGCTAATCCAAGCATTTGTTATTATCACAACAGCAGTCTGTAGGTCCATCCTGTTAAAGCGTACATTTCAATACAACACAGTCAGTGACCAAACTTGATCAAATATAATAAAATGTGTTGAAACAGTAAAACAAGAGAAATGTATACTGATAATACATAATTAAAACAACAATTTGTTGATTCACCAAATTTATATGAGTAATTGTTTAGATTACTTTTTAAATAGATCTTACAAAATGCAGCTTAATATTACACTGAAACAGAATCGATATCAATTTTTCAATCACACAGCTTTTTATTAACAGTCATTTCATTTTGATTACAATGAAAACCGACTCTGAAAACATTTATTGACTTGTAAAATATAAAAACTATGCACAATATTTACACAGAAAAAAAAGAATGAAGTAAAGTTATATAATGTCTACAGGTGTAATCTTATAAAATCCAACAGCAAATGATAAATTGCAAACCTATGTGACAGGACTACATTTTTACCTTGCTAATTACGTTAATGTTTGCCTTTACCAACATTTATTTACAATCTTCATTAGTTATCAGCAGTTTGGGATACATATTAGCAGTAGCTGCTTACATGGGAGTATCTAATTTGATTCATATCAAAGTGAGATTTAAGTGCACAGAACTCCTAGCCACAGCCCCAGATCATCGTTTAGACATGTCAAACATGCAGCCCACAGACTGCGTGCACCCCTTTATGAACTAAAATGCGGCCTATGACAAATTCAATTTTATAATGCTTCAAATCTCGTCTTTTATAGATATGGTCACAATGCACAATATTCCGTCATAATACAAAACAATGCAATTTTTTACAATGCATTAGTAAAAGAAAAAAAAATTAACAAATGTAACCTTGATCTTTACTCAATCAATCAATCAGGTGCCGTCTCCACAATGAAGGTTGACTGCAACTGATCTCCAACACTGTCTGTCTCTTGCCCTGACTACATTCTGTCAAATTGATGTTCGACCATCTCTTGATGTTATCTTCCCACTTGTATCATTGTCTACCTCTTGTTTGCTTGCCTTCAACCTTGCCCTCCAATATGGTTTTTATGAGAGTGTTACGTGGCCAAAATATCTCTCTGAGGAGGGAGTGCAGTGTGGTATTATCCGCTCTTTCAAGCACGTGTTTGTTTGTTATTTGGTCTTTCCGAGATATACCCTGGATATGTCTCAGGCATCTCATAAGGAAGGAATTCAACTTTCTTTCCTGTCGTGGGTACAAAGTCCAGGATTTAGACCCATAGAGTAGTGCGCTAACAACACAACCTTTATATACTTGAACTTTTGTATGCTCTGTTAGTCTGTTATTCTCCCAAATTCTCTTAGTTAGCCTGGAAAGTGTTGTTGCTGCTTTTCCAATGCATCTGTTGATTTCTGTCTCTAAGGAAAGATTATCTGATATTATCGACCCCAAATATGCAAACTCATGGACAACCTTCAATTCGTAATTAGAAATTTTGATTGACGGAGGCGCACCAGCGTCTTGTTCCATTACCTGTGTTTTATTTAGGCTAATGGTGAGCCCGAAGTCTTTGCAGGCGGCTGCAAAACGATCGATGAGCCTTTGGAGATCTTCTGCTGCATGAGTAGTCAGTGCTGCTTCGTCTGCAAAAAGTAGTTCTCTAATGCATCTTGATTTTATTTTGGTCTTTGCCTTGAGTCTTATGGGTTAAAAAGTTTGCCACCAGATCTTGTATGGAGGTATATGCCTTTAGTGGCAGTCCCCATGCCTTTCTTAAGAGAACGATGAAGAAGATTTTTATTGCAGTGTTAATCTATCCAGATATTAATACTGATTTGATATTGAAAGCATTGTTGGCCTTTCCTAATCTCTTTTTTATTTTCTGTTTCACTCTTCTGCTAACATCTGTTATTACATTCCCAAGATAGGAAAAACTTGTTACTTGTTTTAATTTCTCCCCGTTTACTGTGGTGTTAATTGATGACCCTTCCTGTCCACTGCTAATTATCATTTTCTTCTTCTTCTTCAGCATTCCGAGCCATTGAGGTTCTTTGCTGCAGACACAAGCCATCTCCATTCATCTCTCTGGTTGACCTTCTCTTGCTAGTCGCTGATTCCAAGTGCTTGTAGGTCTGTATGCTAATTATCATAGTTTTTGTTTTTTAGATGTCAATGTCTAAGCCAAATTCTGCACTGTGCCTGTTTACTTGTTCCACTAGGTTTTGTAATTCTTGCTCACTTTCTGCTAGTAACAGTGTATCGTCAGCATATCTAAGATTGTTTATGATTCTAGACAGTTCGACTTATTTAAAAAAGTTTTCTGTGTATAGGTTGAAGAGGCTTGGAGACAACACGCAGCCCTGAATTATTCCTCTTTTTATCTCTATTGGCGACAAATAGTTATTTCTGTATCTAATTGATGCCACTTGATTTCACAGTGAGTGAATGTAAAATAAAACATCTAAAGATGTGAAGCTCCAGTATTGATTGTGAACACCCCGCTGATTTCTGAGCTTGACAAGTGGAAGGAGAGTTCTGAGACAAGTCAATGTGGAGATGGTACTTTGGTACCAGGTCGAGAGGAAAGTCTCTATGCCACCTCGCTTGGATAGATTAGATGGAGTTAAATCTCAGTGTTCCAGATAATTCACACCAACTACTAGCTATAGAATATATTTTCCTTAATTGCAGCAATGTACAAGAACAGTGTTCATCAGCTACATGAGAAAATGTGGGTAGTATCTATGGTGCTCAAAACAAAGACAATTTATTATTAAACAAAAGTACTGATTATCTACATTTTCTACTCAAACTGTGAGAAAGTGTAAAGGGATCTCTCTAACACTATGAGGCATATTGTACAGGGTGCTAGCCCCACATTTGTAGGCTAATAGGCACCCAGTGCTGCCAGCCTTTACATCCCAACACATTTCCTGGTACCCATTTTAGGCTGGGTTCAACTGGGAACCTGAATCAAGTTTTACAAATATGCACCTCGGGGGGATTTGATCACATGACTACCAGGCCAGTGTGCTAGCTACTGCACTAGCACAGCTCCCACTCAAACTGTGAACAATAGTAAATCTTGTATACTAAAGATAGCACTGATTTGTGCCATCACTTCTGCTGGTATGGTAAGTTATATGCAGAATTAATATGATGATCACAAACAGATATTGATGACCAAACCCTGTTTACTTAAGATGCACATAAATCTTAATAGTAACATGGGAATAAATCAGTAAAAAGTAGACAAGATAATTCATTATAAATAAAAGATGTTACAAATGTATTTAGTTAACATGAAGCTGTAGCATAGCTATAGTAATATTAGCAAGTCAGAACTTTGAAATTTTGAATATGAATGTTTGCCTTCCGATTCTGTTTTTTTTTTTAAACTGATGTTCTGATATTGGTATAGCTATTATTAAATTAGTAATATTACTAATAATATATTATAATATATATAGTATTACTTTATTAGTATTAATCATTACTTTACCTTTTTTTACAGAAGTCAGAAGGTCTAAAAATCACTCACTAACTAAATAATTAAGTATTTAGTTAGTTAGTAGTTTTTATATCTACTACTAATTTCTATTCACTAAAAATAAATAAATCCGTGCTGACACAGAATCCTGTGTGTGTGCTGTTGTTGTTGTTGTTGTTTTTTTTTTGTTTTGGGGGGGGTGTATATTTGGTGACAAAGCGAGATTTTAATTGGAACGTCCATTTACATTGTCATATTTCACATGATTCTTTTTACTTTTTTGTCGTTTGACACTAATGCAGTAATCATAAAAGCAAACCTGATTTCTAAATAGTATAGCAGCGTAATATAAGAGTTTGTAAGATAACAATCAAATTTAAGGCTGCCATCTTGTATCCAATGAAAATATTTCTACGCTCAATATTTTTATTTTGCCAAGGTTGTATAAAAACATGAAAGAGATAACTTCATTTCATCTCATCTCGTTCCTTTTGTACCTTGCAGTGTCGAGGTGAAACATAAACAGCGGGAGAGTACCCGTTTATGGGCTGCACATATCGACATTCCCATGGACTCTGTTATTCCCTATGTCCGTCGTTTAGTTTACATGGTTGGTCTCTTCTTCTGGTTCCATTATATAAATCAACCATTTAACTTACAGTTTTCTAATGAAATCTACCGCTACTATAACCCCCCCCCCCTCCCTCCTTAGTCATTATCCTTATTATTTCTCTTCTTGATACAATGATGCATTAAGTATTCTTCTCAGGGGTCTTATTTCCGCTGTCGTAATTTTTCTTTTCTCTTTTTCTTTCATTGTCCAGGTTGGACATTGGTAGCATGGAGTGGGTAGGAAGGCTGTTGTAGAGTACTTTTTAAAGTGTCTACTGATACGTGTTTTTACATCTATTCCATCTATTTTCGATCTCTTCTTCTAATCTGCCATTTGATGATATTATACTTCCTAAGTACTTAAAACTCTTTACTTGTTTCAGGGGATGTTCTTTTAGTTTTAGATAAATCTTTTTTTTTTTAAATTAAATGTGGTTATAGTCATTACTTCTGTTTTACTTATGGCTGGAAAGAAAAATCAGTACCACAAGATATGAAAGACGCAAATATCGTTACCCTTTATAAAAACAAAGGCGACAGAAGCGACTGCAACAACTATCGCGGCATTTCCCTACTCAGCATTACAGGCAAGATGTTTGCTCGGGTAATCCTTAAAAGGCTACACATTATTGCTGAAAGAATCTACCCCGAATCACTGTGTGGATTTAGACCCAACAAGTCTACCATCGATATGATTTTCTCATTCCGGCAGCTCAAAGAGAAGTGCAGAGAACAGAGGAAGCCACTATATATTGCCTTCATCGACCTCACAAAGGCATTTGACCTCGTGAGCAGAAACGGCCTTTTTAAGGTCCTTGAAAAGACAGGATGTCCACCCACCCTTCTTAGTCTCGTGAAATCATTTCACGAAAACATGCAGGGGACCATTTTATTTGACTGCTCAACATCCCAATCATTCAGCATCAGCAGTGGAGTAAAGCAGGGCTGCATGCTTGCGCCTACACTTTTTGGTATCTTTGTCGCTTGTCGTCCCGGGGGAAATTTGGAATCAACAAGCACACCTTTAAGATCCTTCTTATACTTTGGAACTATTGTCAGACCTTTGTCTACCCTCCCCCGTTCTGTCTTCTACTCTCTCTCTCTCTCTCTCTCTCTCTCTCTCTCTCTCTCTCTCTCTCTCTCTCTCTCTCTCTCTCTCTCTCTCTTATTCCTTCATAACATACCCCGACAACAGTTTCCTCCAACAATTAATAAAATATTTATTGCTGAAAACTATGTCAGTTGTATGTATTGAATGTATATATATAGTTGGTATTGTCTTCTATTGTGAGTGCGAGATGGGACTCTGGAATTCGTATGTGCCGTATCATATCTCCCATCCTTACACGGACATGCAACAAGACATCACACATATATGGACAGCTCTCACCCTGAATGCTCCGCTCCGACTGAGTCTGGACGTATTCCAATATTTAGAAAGTGTTCAACGTCTGATCATCAGGAAATAATGCGATTACGGTAAGTCTCTTAATTCAACAGATTTCCATTTTTGGAAGTTAGTAAAATCCATCACGGAAACACATCACCACTGTCTAACACTGTCTGTATAAAGACTTTATATGTTCGATACACTGTCTCTTAATTACTTAACAGTTTTTGTATACATGTAAACTGTTCTTGAGTTCTTCAATGTTTCTTTTAGGTTAGTACCCAATTCAAATATATTTAGCCTATGTCGCTCTGACTTTATAGAATGAAAGTCCTTTCCATGGTTTTCAAAACCTGGATACAGAGTTCACTTATTTGCAATTCGTTATGTCGGCCCACGATTAGTGAATGGCTATGTTTAAGTTGTTCAGGTGAAGTACTTTCTCTGCACCAGTGAAGTGCCTTCTTTATCTTCACTGAGTATGTCCTGAGTTTTTGTCGTAGAACCTGTGGGTGATATATAACCAGGTGATATTAGTCTGCTTCAGACTAATTCTTATGTGAGAGTATGTCTCCGGCCGTACTCAGACGCTTCCGAAAGATACTCTGACATAAGACAGATGAGTTCACTAAAGTCTAAACGATTAGCTAAAAGAAGGAAATGGTAACAGCAAAGCACAGACACCTAGTTCACTATGCTAGATTACTAAGCTAAAGCTAGATTACCTTATATTATCTATGTTAGTCCATGAATCGAAATACACAAGCACATAAGCACCAATGTCCCATCGCCTCTAAACAATTAGGGACCTATATTTCTATTCTTATTAAGGACGCATAGATCCATTCTCCGTCTAGTTTGGTAGCACACTAAACACAAAACCAAGTTTCCAACTATTTATACCTCAGTTTCCAATTCTCCGTTTCTTTTGATCAACAATCAAATTTGCCGTGATTCCCCCATCAAAGGTTTGTGAAATCACGTATTCGTTCTTGTCCACTCCGTCTCGGCTCCTCCGCTGGTTCCCGCGTTCCCCACTTGTCGTACATCAAACAGTTCTAACTCTTTGATCAATGCCTTCGTGTTTTCAACAACCCGATGTCTCCCTGTTGTTTGACCGGTGAAATCGGCAGTCAATGACCCCTGATAACAACTGTATCTGTCTTCTATACCATTCGGTCAATAACCGTCACTTTGTCCTCGCTCAAGACTGAAGTACTCGATTGTTTTATCTGACTAAAGTTAATACTTCCCATCATCATACATTGCAATTAATTTTATATTTAAGTTTATGGTGGAATCGCTAAACTCACAGTATCCCGTGACAATCTTCTTCGTCGTTCTCTTAAGGCAGGCATTTGGGACTGCCACTGAAGGCATATACCTCTATATAAGATCTGATGGCAAACTTTTTAACCCATCAAGACTCAAAGTAAAGACCAAAATAAGATCAAGATGCATTGGAGAACTACTTTTTGCAGATGATGCAGCACTGATTACTCATACAGCAGAAGATCTCCAACGGCTCATAGATTGTTTTGCAGCCGCTTGCAAAGACTTTGGGCTCACCATAAGCCTAAATAAACCACAGGTGATGGAACAAGATGCTGGTTCGCCTCCTTCATTCAAAATTTCTAATTATGATTTGAAGGTCGTCCACGAGTTTGTGTATTTGGGGTCGACAATATCAGATAATCTTTCATTAGAGACAGAAATCGACAGACGCATTGGACAGGCAGCCACTACATTTTCAGGCTAACTAAAAGAGTTTGGAAGAATAATAGACTAACAGAGCGTACAAAAGTTCAAGTATATAAAGCTTGTATTGTTAGCACACTACTCTATGGGCCTGAATCCTGGACCCTGTACTCAAAACAGGAAAGAAAGTTGAATTCCTTACATATGAGATGTCTGAGACGTATCCTGGGCATATTATGGAAAGACCACATAACAAACAAACATGTGCTTGAAAGAGCAGATATTACCACAGTGTACTCCCTCCTCAAGCAGAGACGTCTCCGATGGCTGGGCCACGTATCTCGAATGGAGGATGAACGTATTCCCAAAGATCTTCTATACGGAGAATTAGCCACAGGAAAGACGCCAACCGGAAGACCCCAGTTGCGATATAGGGATGTGTGTAAACAAGATATGAAAACCCTTGGCATAGATCCAGACACGTGGGAAAGAGTCGCAACAGATAGATGTTCCTGGAGAAGAGATGTACGAAACGGACTGGTGCTCTTTGAGCGCAATCTGATTTAACAAACTGAGGATAGGCGGCACAGGTTCAAAACGCAGTCACTTACCGCGGAACCTGCCTCTTCTTACAGATGCGGAAGCTGTGAAAGAGATTGTGTCACTCTCGCATTGGACTTTAGTACTATACAGTCACCAGCGGGGTTGTCAGGTACCTCCCCAGCGGCACAACTCTATAGTCCTTCAGAACTGAAAGAGGACTACTACTACTGCTGCTGCTGCTTCTGCTCCTCCTCCTCCTCCTCCTCCTACTACTACTACTATTACTCCTCCTCCTCCTCCTACTACTACTACTACTACTACTACTACTACTACTACTACTACTACTACTACTACTACTACTACTACTACTACTACTACTACTACTACTTCACTTCATTGGCACCTTGCCGTCTTGACAGACGATAGTTTGTGCTTTAAAAAGGCATAATAACTTTTACCTATGGCGGTAGCGAATGTGACTGATAAGGCCAATTTGCGCTGTAAATGTCAGTTCACAGTGGGTGCATGTGAACACGTGGTCATTTCCACCATCATGCACCATCTTACGTCTCACACGCTCGGTGTGTGACTTATCTGCAATAATTTTCTCCTTTGTCGTTATTCCATTTCTGATGTTTGCCCTCCATGCAACACGCTCAGCGGCGACTTGCTCCCAATGTACATTATCAATGCCTGTATCAATCATGTCCCGCTTACACACATCTTTGTATCGTAGTAGAGGCCACCCCTGAGATCTCTTACCCATCTGTAATTCACCAAAAAAGATGTCCTTTGGCATTCTACCATCATCCAGCCTCCTAAGATGTCCTATCCATCTAAGTCTACGAAGACTGAGCATGGAATAAACCGTCACACAACCTGATCTTTCCAATACTTCAGAATTTGTGATTTTGTCTTGCCACTTAATACCAAGAATTCTTCGCAGACACCGCATATGAAAGCTGTTTAAACATTTCTCTTGGTGTGAGTAAGTTGTCCAGGTTTCACTGCCATAAAGAAGAGTACTAAGGACACAGGCTTGATAGACAAGGACTTTTGTTTTGGCAGTAAGCTTCCTGTTCTCCCAGACTCTTTTTCTTAACCTGTTCATTGCTGTTGCTGCCTTACCAATCCGGATGTTGATTTCCTGATCTAGGGATAATTTCACTACTACTACTAATTTCATACTACTACTACTACTACTACTACTACTACTACTACTACTACTACTACTACTACTACTACTACTACTACTACTACTACTACTACTACTACTACTACTACTACTAGTACTACTGCTGCTGTGCTGCTGCTACTGCTACTACTACTACTACTACTACTACTACTACTACTACTACTACTACTACTACTACTACTACTACTACTACTACTACTACTACTACTACTACTACTACTACTACTACTACTACTTTTCACGTTATGTTCCTCTCGTTTAGACTGTTTGTGTGGACTTGTAATGCTGCTTCTGATTTTGCTTTTGGTTCTTGATCATCCGCAAAAAAGTCTTTAATGGTGTAATTTGCCGTTTTTTCTTCTTTTATTCTGTTCTTCAGGCGGTCTCTGTGGCTGTTTCTATACATATGCTGTCTATATACAGAGACATTATCCATTGCATTTAACAACAGCATCAAAACCAGCATGGTCTCTGATGACTAACCACACATGTCATGTACATACGGGCCCTTCCCAAGCATGGGGAAGAGCACACCAGAATACATGGCTAGAGATTAATTTCCTTACAGGATACCATAGAGACTCTAATCATACTCTAATGGGACTAATCGTGACTAGAAGGGTGTCCCAAAGACTGGAGTCGAATTATCTCCTGGTTTCTAGTCTAGGCGGTTACCATGCGAGGAAGGACACCGTGTGCAGTGCTGTGATATTTGTACACGACAGGAATGAGGGTTTTCATGCGGGAATGGGGACAGCTACTGTCGTAATTTACTTAGAAGATGTACACAACGGCGTCCCATACAACAGGATTGCTGCTGGGCATGCACATAGAGCCAAAACTTGGCCGATTGGACTACGGCAGTGCTTTTCGAAAGAATTGTGAGTTTCGGTAATGCGCATGTACTCCTAAACTCCAACGTGACTTATTGGGACTAGACCACAGTCGCCGGTTCGTTTCAGTGTGTACACAACCCCGCAGGTCACAAGAGCGCAGACAAGAGACTTCGACACAACATTGTTATAACTTATACGCAGTTGATACCCTTGCTTACCGACTAGATGAAAGCTAGGATGAAATCACATCAGCGGCACAGTATGAATTAAATAGACTCGGGGAGTGGTGCCATGACATGAATCAAGACACACGTGAACTTGACAAAGTTTTCCCTGAGAACCCACTGTAATTGCAACTACACCAGTCGCCAGCATGTGTGGTAGACATCGACAGAGCGAACACAGTAAAACATAACGGAATTTCTCTTGACAGATGTTTGTCATACAATTATCATGTAGAAAATGTCATGCATAGTCAGTGCCAGAAAAGTATTGACAACATTGAAGATGGTGGCAGCAGGCGACATTGATCAACGCCTGCTCTTTCTTCTCTACCGGGGACTCGTGAAAGCGTCAGACTACGGTCAGCAGAATATGGTACCCAGCCAGAAAAACTCATACTCGACTGCACAAAAGACACATTCTGCCACTATACGATACGATAGTCCTTGATTTACCGACGATGGCCACTAGGCACACAGTTGCACAGGTTAATGGGCAGAAGAAACTATCAGCGGACAAAATTATCCCACTGCACAGCACAATATTTACAACAGAAAGGGAATGAGTATCAAAAGTGACATCTCCTGAGTGGCTGAGGCTGTTACCCATCAACTCTGTGACCTAGACGAGCGCCGACACGGAGAAGAATGGACTGATATACTCACAGACATGCATAAACACCCAAGGCTATTACTATCAGTATTATTGTAGTGGTACCGGCTCCGTGGCCGAGGAGTTAGCAGCTTTCTCCGCTAACTCCGAATACTCTCGTCACGTGACGCGACGAGAATTAGCAGTGGTTCGAATCGCAAAAGTGACTTATGAGAGTATGGAGCCGGTCGCTCAGAAAGTCGTGGCGTGCTGATGAGCGTAATCTAGCCTAGGAATCAACATACAGCTGAAAGATGCTGGTGTTGACCGCAATATCCTGAAACAGGATGGAAACGCGGAAAAAAAAAAAATTATTGTAGTGGTGAGATCATAAAAACGTGAAAGATGGTAATGATAATGCAGAGACGTTTTCTGTCGCCGACGCAAAGGAACAGGAACACTGAAAGAACAACATTTAGAAGACATCGTCATATCTGCACAAATAGCTCCGTGAAGCGCAAATAGAGAAACTCGGTTGTCTGTGACAGCAGCTGCACGCATGGGAATGCCTTCTGTGGGACCGAGTCGAGTACCATAGAAAAACAAAGTACCATAAGAATGCGATTGTGCAGTGACGTCCACGGGGATAACGTAACAAAGCCGAAGGATTTATTTTTGATTTCAATATCCTTTCCCAACTCTCCATGGTTATCATTGGGATGTAGTATTAGGTTAATGCTTAAAAATGGTTCAGTTTACAATAAAAAATATATATGAAAATTATATATTATCATATATACTGTCATTAACCTATTGCTGCTCTATAACCCTTCGACTTATACTGAAAGAGATTGGGCAGTAATTGTTTGTGACTGTTTGTCTCGAGTGCAGGTGCATCAATTCGTAAATCAGAAGGAAAAAAAAAATCAGAATTAATGTAGATTGTAGTTGGCTCTCTTCAAGGAAGCACTGTCGTCTTTTGATGTCGGCAGGTTCGAATCCACGTGTCACAATACTTCTCTATTTATTTTCATATCGTCTTGTGTGTTCTCCAATCTAAACGTCTGTCCTCTACTTCTATGAGTACATATCAACACATGTTAATTTTGTTTATCGGATTATGTCACCGGCACCAAAATGGGATAAAACCCGGTGCAATGAGGTCCATCCTCTCGACTTTTAAAACATTTTTAAAAAAAGACCGGATTCATATAAAAATTGGGATCGGGTTTGAGTTTGTTTTTGTTACCAAGGCATAGTTACCATTTGCGCATGCGTAACTGCGGCATACCGACTGATGGCGACAAGTTTGTTTTCGTCCACTTCAGGAACATCACTGTAGCTTTAAAGTTTTCATTTGATTAGCTTGGATTAGGGGGAATGCAGTGAAATTATATTATTAATGAAATGCATTTCAAGACTACTCTTCAGAAAGAGCCTAAACATATCCTTTTTTGTCAAACAGCTTGATTTTTATACATTTTACTTAGGGAATACTATAGAGACCAGTGTTTCCCAACCTTTTTTGTACCGTGCCCCACTTAAGCCTTTCTAAACTTCATATTGCCCCCCTCCCCCGCCCCATGCCCCCCCTCAACATATACATTATTTTTAATATTCAAAAATTCAAATGTTCACTAAAGAAACTTGAATGATTAGGTTTTAGGAAGAAATCACTAGGTAATTATTGAGCAAACACAGTAAGTAAATTTTCAAAACATATAATGGAGAACTGAAATTCAAGTACAAAATAATTTTAATGAAAGATTTTTCTATATTATTTTAATTATTAGTAATTATTTATTATTTAAATTTAGTGAGATCCTTGCGCTTGATGCTTGCTGCAAACAGATCTTATGTCAGGTTCCAATGTAGTTAACTTCAGTCTCAAGTCTCCCTGTTTTATTATATTCAGCCGATTTCTTCCATTTTCGAATTGCCCCCCTTAACAGTCAAATTGCCCCCCTGTGGGGCGTGGGCCCCACGTTGGGAAACACTGCTATAGACAGAGTAGTTTATACCGAGCTGGCTCGGAATAAACGGAGTAGTTTATACCGAGCTGAAGTATGAAGCTGTTTAAATATCAAGAATAATTTTCCAGATTGGTATCCCCAATAAAAATAATTGTGTCCCCATGCGAGTTAAAGAATTGTTAACTTGCGTTTCTGTACTCTTACTGTTTACAGGCTTCCATCTTTGTTTACATTTCCGACCTACTATTTCCTGCTATTGATGTCCTCATCATAGTTGCCATTCTAGATATTTTATATTCAGATCTAGAGGTTTTTGCCGGCATCTGGATTACATTACTGTGCGAATATGTGTATATTTCAACTTGAAGGATTTATCTAGGTAATTCACGTAAGTTGTGTGATTTCTGCAGTATGTACCTGACGAGATGCAGCGAAGTATGCCAGGCAATAAATCGTGGACAGAGACACTGCATTTCGCGTGTTGTTTAACACACAAAATACTCGCTTGTTAAAATTTGCAGAAGCAATTATGATCTATCAACGCAAGCCAGAATTGTGCAAACAGAAAGACATGTTAGTCAGCTTAAAATTACCGTGGTAGATAAGAGGCATCTGGATACCGTTTTCTGACGTTTGGATGATGGATGCAATTCTAGATACTTTTCATTTGGAGTCGGATATTTTGAATACTTTCTAGATTTTACTTTTCTTTCGGTGTCATTTACCCATTTTATGTTCGGTCTGGACGCGCGTAAATTATGGTAACTGCCATTATTTAAACTTTGAACTGACTTGGGTCAACGCTCAACAATCTGGCAACCCCCCCCCCCCCCCCCCCCCCCCCAAATGAGTCAAATGGCGCATAAGGGCACTGAAGAAACATTTGGTCAGTAAACATTTAAACTTAAAGAATTTGGCTGCAATTGGAACCGATAATGCATCGGTAATGGTCGGTATCAACCATGGCGTGTATGCAAAATTGAAGGAAGATATCCCATCTTTAATCCTCATGAAATGTGTATGTCATTCCTTGCAGCTAGCATTATCACATGCCTCATCAGTCAGAATGTTTACCAAGGAATTTGGAATTCCTTATTGCTGAAGCCATCGGCTTATTACAGCCATCGGCTGGATGGACGCATCTCAGATTGTTGATTAGTTGGCATTCAATTTTTAACCTAACGCAGCTATTTGAGTAGCAGGTTTTCAATGCGGTGACACATACATCGTCGACTCCATTATGGTTGGAGGAATTGAAATGGTTGGGGACAGGTTTGTCAGCGCCCTGATTGATGTCTCTGAGGTGTTCTCTAAAACGGTCCGCAAGACGTCTGCCTATTTGACCAATGTATTTCATGTCACATCGTTTGCAGATGATGACATATATCAGAGATTGCGGAATGTGCAAGTGAAAAAATCTTTCAAGGAGAAGGTGCCTAGGGGAAATGTGATCTCCGGTGTCTGAACAACGTATGGGCATGTCAGACAGTTCTTACGATGGCATTCGAATGTGCCCACAGATGAACTAACGGTGGGGAGGGACTATGCACAAGGTGGTCTCTGAGGCTCTGGTTACGGCGGAAAATTACCCTAGGGCCTTCGGAGAATACCTCACGAGTGGTTGGATCCGATTCCAAGATGGACCAGTGTCTCATGAAAATATGCTTGATGGCATAGGCATGTGGATGGAAGGTGAGGATGAGCTTGGGTGCATTGTTAGGAGGTCGCGTTTGTTTGATGAGGGACATTTCCCGCGAGACTTGGGTTATGCGACAGAAAGCTGTGGACAAGACGTCCTCTGGGTAGGACCGTTTGCGGAAAAAGTCAAGCATTTCATGGGCTCTCTCGAGGAAGTCATTATCATCCTGACAGATACGACGAAGGCGGAGTAGCTGGGAATATGGGATGGAATCTTTGCAGCTTTTGGGGTGGGATGAGCTGTACAGGAGGAAACCGTGAGCATCAGTAGGTTTGTAGTATACGGAAGTCGTGAGGCCTGTAGGGTTTAATTTAATAGTGGTGTCAAGGAAATTGACAGAGGTGGTGGAAATTTATGTGGTGAATTTGATCGATGGATGGAAGTCATTGACATAATTGATGAAGCGGTTCAGTTCCGCCTCTGCCATGTCGGTGAGACCTATGCCGTCATCGATGTAGCGTCGGTAAAAAGAAGGGAGAAGACCATCATAGCGGGAGGGGATAGGTTGAAGCGTTTCAAGCGAAGGAAAGAAAGTTGCTTAATCTCATGGAGTGTGTCAGCTATGTAGAGGTCAAGTGCGTTGGAAGCTCCGGAAGGTGGGGTCCATGTGGAACAGGATTTGGTTGAAGATGGAAAAATGTCAGGAGGTTGTGGGGTGGGACTGTGGACAGGCTTGTCTCTGTGGTGGTACTTGAGGCGGAGTCGTCTGTGGAAGTTGGAATCGTCTTCCAAAATAGCGCGACTGTCCATACGAGGGCGTAGAGGAACAAAACTGAGACCTTTCCCTAAAACAGCATGTTCTTCCGGAGACAGTGGTAGGTCAGGCGGTATGCATACCACTTTGGTGTGGCTGATAGGTGTCGAAGTGGGGGAAGAGGCATGGGGACGTAGATGGCTAATTTTGTCTTTCTTACGTGCGGATAGCCATAGGTATAGCTCTCTATTATAATGTTGAATGATGGAGGTGATCAAATGGAAAGCAAGCTGGTTGTTGAACGTCAGTAGATGCAGAGTCCGGTACAGGTTGTGCTTGGTGTCCTTCAGTTCGGAGATATGTCGTTGATGCACAGTCACTGCCAGCTTCATGTACTTGACGGACTGCTCTTGTGCCAGGCGATTGAAGAGCCGTGTCTCAGCAGGAACCAGTTTGCCCAACGAGAGATGAATATTGCTCCGGAAGCCTTTAGGTGTAACCTTGAGCCGGAGACAGTTGTTCAGGAAATTCAAATGGCAAGAAAAGCCAGTGATGTTAAAAATAGTACGTGCGAGGCTAATAGCTGCACGGGACATGTCCTGGAGTATGAGGGCAAATATGTCAGAGATGGTGTGGTGGAGAGATGACATAGTCCGTCTGTAAGCAGGCATGATCGGCTACAGGCCGGTAAACATAAACTAATGGATATATAAACTAAAAAACAACAGTAGAAAGCACAGTACTTCTTCTTCTTCTTCTGCGTCCATGAAAGCACAGTACGAAGCATGAGAGTTTTGTTTGTTTTGTGCCTGTGTGTATCTATGTCTTGTCGAGTATCCCATTCACATTTCAATTCATTTGCTTGCAATACTGTTCTATTGTAGTATAGTAACCAAATGTATATTCAAGTAGATGTGAAAATACTAATTCATGGTTAATTCCGATGTCTCATGATATTTGGGAGAAGCTATCTGTATTGACACGGCCTTCTCTCTTATCACTTTAGCAATGCTCGTACAGACAAGTTAATGTTCACTTGAGCAACTTTCGCACGAACAAGTCACTGTTCACTTTAGCAACGCTCGCACTTCTATACTTCCTGAAGTAACACAAATTATATAATGGATTGTAACAAACGTCTTTCTCCGTAATCCCGTATGTTCTCATGAGTAACTCAGCTGCGCGAGAATCGGAAGCGGTTCAAGCCGTGCTGGTAACTTAGGGCGCAGCTGCGTTACTTACGAGAATATACGGGATAACGGCGACAGCCGTAATTTTTTCGCCAGGGAGAGCGGCAGTCACATCAATACATATGTAATTTCTTTCTTTCTCAATCTGGATATTTTTCCTAGATACTTTGCAACGAAATCTAGATATTTATGGATGTTGTTTGGGCCGTTTCTAGATACTTTTGGTCAAAAAATAGTGGCAACCCTGGCCTCATAATTCCGGTCCAAGCTGACAGTAATATGCGTCGCCTCAGAAAGACATGATTAGGCAATTCAAACACCAGGCTTCCGACTTACTGGCCTGATGAATTAACAAATAAACAAGGAAATGCTACGCACATAAAGTGCAGCAAAACCTGGTATATGTGAAGCAGGTTGAAAAGAGAGAGGAGATAGATAGATAACGAAGCTAGTGTGAGAGACAGAGATATGAGAAAAATGTGTTGAAAGACATAAAAAAGTGATAACTTTTATATAATATAAATAAGATAATATAAGTGACAAAACATCTGTTCATAATCATAGCAAAAATATTTTTAATTAATTAAAAAGTCGCTTGCACCCAATTAATTGCTGGAAAAAAAAAAAAAGTGTCCAGCAGGGAATCAAACCAACAGCTCCCACTTATCAGGCAGAGACACTTACCACTGTGCTACTGAGGATATGATCTTGAATCAAGAAAAGTATATAACATAGCCACGCTCGTGTTCCGATGACGTCACATACGTTAAGTCCTAGGCAAATCACGTGACCAGGACCACCCGGGGTTTCTGGGACCGGGAAAAATCACGTGATAGTTCAGCTCGGAATAGACAGAGTAGTTTATACCGAGCTGGCTCGGAATAGACGGAGTAGTTTATACCGAGCTGGCTCGGAATAGACAGAGTAGTTTATACCGAGCTGGCTCGGAATAGACACTTTCTTTTACTTACTGTATCAGTATATTAAATTAATAAATTATAATTAACAAAGTGATTATTCGCAGCGCGCTGTGAATAGTACTGAGCGCTATTCGCAGTCGCGGCTGGTTACGTGACATTTACTACCATCGACGATTGGTCACGACACGTGACATTTATGTTCGAAAATGACGAGAAAAAGGAGCACGAAGACGAGTTATGTTTCCTCTAGTAGTAGTAGTTAGTAGTACACAGGAAAGTGGGCAATCTTCTGAATAACGGTCCAAAATTATTTATTATAAAAAGTATCCCTTACAGGGCCTCATTAGGTGATATAATAAATATTACATATATAGAACTGAGATTGAAATAAAAAATCATATAACTGAATGTGTTATCGATCACTTCCTGTTGAATGTGTGGTGGACTGTTAGACCGATCGATTGATGCAATAAATGTTTCTGGGTCAGGAGGGCCCTCATTGTCGTTGGAGTGTATATACATATCTTGTGCTACTCGTCTTGATTGATTGATTGATTTAGGAACCGACATCACAGCATTCGGGGCATTCCCATAAGCGCTCCGTCCCCATCCTCAGCAGCCAGCAAAGAGTTCCAACACCAGTAGCAATCTAATTATATGTCCATCTTGCCTTTCCTCTGAGCGTCGATCTTCGGCCAGATCCCCTCGTCACCCCTCGCTGTCGCATTCTTGCCTGACCATGGTGATCCATTTGCTCCTCCGAGGTGTGCACATGCTCCCACAAGGCCGCAACCACATCTGCCTTGTCATGTATCAATACTCCACCAAGTTTTGCAGAGCCAGCCAATCTGTCTGCCTGTTCATTCCTCAGCACACCAGCATGCCCTGGAGAAAAGATCCAGATGATGCTTGTCACCCATGACTTCTGAAGCGAAGCAAGCCACTCTGCACGAAGCTTGCCTGTCCTCACCCTACTCAGCATGCTTTCTGAGTCAGTTACAATCATGATGTGTGTGTGTATCGTGTTCTCCATCCAGCGGAAAGCTGCACTCACCGTCTCCACCTCCATTCTTAAGCTAGATGTCAGGCTCTCCTGCACCAAACATCGACCATTAGCTTTTGCTAAGAACCCCCAGGCACTTCTCCTGCCTCTCAACACCGAACCATCTGTGTATATAATCATATCACCCGGGCGATCATTATCCTGAATTAGTTGCTGGATTTCCACTTCCGTGGCCCCTGCTGGCAACTCCCTGCACTCCCGGCTCAATGTGATTATAACTCTACACAAGTCTGACTGCTCCACTGGCACTCTAAACTACTCCTCTCCTCGCCTAATGTTCTCCAAGATGCACACCTGTCTTATCGTATCCTCCGCCTGAGCCATTCATGATTTCCCTCTTATCAGTCGCTGACCCTTAACTGCGTCCAGCGTGTCATGCAACGGGTGATCTATGTCAGCAACTACTCTGAGGTATGCCTTCGCCTGCATCACCGTGAGCCTACCAGCAACAGTCGGCAAACCAAGGATGTAATGCATACACACTACTGGGGTGTCTCTGGTGCATCCCAGAATGACCCACATAGCTTCGTTCTGTATGCGCTCTAATTTCACCAGCTGACTCTTTGAGACAGTGAGCAGTCCTAATCCATAATCAATCACTGAGAGGATCAAGTGCTGGTATAGTGTGAAAAGCATTCTCTGCTCTGTGTCCATTGCAGCTATAGTTTTAAGTGCATTGAATCCCTTTTGAGATCTTGTCACAACCGTCTCCACATGGTCCTTGAAGGACAGGCTGCTGTCAAATGTGATTCCCAGATACTTCAGTTTGTTCTCTCTGTTGATGCTTCTACCATCTATCGTGAGGCTTGGGACATCGGTTCTCACAATCCTGTTGTCCAAAGAACACCACAAAACAGCCACTCTTTCAGGGTGGATGACAGCACTAATTTCAGTGCAACAGTCAATCACTGTCTACTGTCGCCTGTAGCTCCTGGGCTGTTTGTTCCCTATCTCTCCCCTGCCTATATGCAAGAATATCATCTGTAAATGTTAGTATCCTTCCAACCCCTGGTGCTTCTAGGTTTGCAATCTTGCTCGTATACACGTTAAAGAGCACCGGTGAGATTGCAGATCCCTGTAGCAGTCCCAGGGTTAAAATATGTGGCTCTGAGGTCCATGCACCCAGACGAAGAGCAACCCGATGAGAGTGCAGGACGGCTGCTATCCAGTTCACCAACCAGGGATTGACCCCCTTCTCCATCTGTGCGGTCATCAAAATACCATATTGAACTCTATTGTACGCATCCTCGAGATCAGGCGCTACCGCCATCTTTTCCTGTCTACTCTGGAACCCCTCATAAACATCAAAGGCAAAAATGGCTGCATTTACCAGGTATCTTTTCCTGGCCTGTAGCTCCCCAGGCCTCTTGGAAGAAGCTTCCCCTTTCCAAAAACTCTTGCAGCTTGACAGCGACTATCTTCTCTAAAACCTTCCCAAATGTATTTTTAAGGGTGATGATCCTAAAGCCTTTAAGCTTTGAATGATCCTTGAATGGTTTTGGGAGAGGGATGAGATAGCTGTGTACCCAATCCTGCGGTACTGATGCTGTCCTAATGCTCTGGTTAAAGCAGTCGGTCATCTCCTTCAGGTCTACATCGCTCAAAGCCTTCATGTGGCCATACCTGACCCCATCAGGCCCTGGTGCCGTGTCTTTTGCCTTTTTCAAAATATGTTTAACATCTTCAACCTGTATGATTTCTTCATAATGCATATTCTTTATGGTGTCAGATAACTCCTCTCTAACTGCATCCCTGATGTCCGCGCACACCATCAACTCTATAAATTGTTCCCACTGTCATAGGCTGATCTTTTCTGTGTATTTTTCTGTGCAGTTTCCAGAATTTTTTACCTCCAATCTCCTTCATGAAACATTCCCATTTTGCCTTTTTGGCCTCTGCAGCACAGTGCTGGAAAACCTCCACCTTGTCTTTCTTGACATTTTCCGCTGTGTCCACTTCCTCTCGTGAGCTTCGAGGTGTCTGTTGCACTTTCTTTAGCTGCTTCACTGCGGCTCTCTTTTGCTTTCCAAGCATGGTCTACTTCTGGGGTCCACCATGGGGGATGCAAAAAGGGAGTTTTAACAGTCCTGTTGCATGCCCCTTGTCTGAGGCGTCCAAGAAGGCAGTCGGTCCACTCATACTGGAAGGTCTTGCGCGCTCTCCCAGCCTTAACTTTCCTGGATTTAGAGATCAGGACTGCACATGGCATGTGATCACTCCCATGGTCATTCAAAATAGTCCACTTAACATCAAGGACTGATGCCTGGGAGACAAGTGCCAAGTCAATAGCTGTGTCTGCATCGCCAGGCCTCATTGCCATTCTAGTCGGCCTACCATCATTTATGCAGACCACATCGGAGTCCACCATGGCATCTGCAAGGGCAATTCCTTGTCGGTTTTCTCCACTACTGTCCCAATCTCTGTTCCTTGCATTGAAGTCTCCACATATGAGTAGCCTATCACCTGGTAATTCCTCCAGTTCCTTAAGCCAGTCCCAGTGTTCCTTTCTGACAAAACAGTCCACTGTGGCATATACATTTATGATGTTCCAACTTAAGCCATCAATCTCCATTTGTATACCCTGGACCTCTCTTGCACTGTGATTCCACTGGCTCAAGTCAAGTACCATATGCTTCACTCCTTCATTCACCAGCAGACCTTGCCCATGTCTCTTCTGCCCAGTAGGGTTTATATAAGTGGCATACCTAGGGCAATGGTATTTGTCTGTATTTAGCTCCTGGAGCATGAGGACGTCAAAATCATATATTAGTCTCTCAAATACAGGACCTCTCTGTCTGGCACTATGACAGTTCCAGTATCCCACTCTTACATAGTTGAGACCTAGTCTCTCCACTTTTCGTCTTGTCCTCCTGGTGCCTGCCCTCCTATTCCTATGCCTTCTTCTCACACCATTTCCTCATCTTCTTCTCACTCTCTCTTCGCTAGCCTCTGAAGGATGTGTCAAGTGCAGAGCACGTGCTCCGTAGCTCCGGCGACGATTCCCGTATTTAATTTATTTCATAAGCAAAGTTTGGATATTGCAGGAAATAATCGGTACAATATCCATCAAATAGTACATACTACATAGTTAAAGTTACTACATAATATCAAAAGGTGCAAAATACATAGTTAAAGTCACATAGTTAAAGGTTGTCCTCAGACATGGTCAGTCTACGGCCATTGTACAGAGTGCTGGTGTCCAAAGAGTGACATGTCTCCCATTTATTAATCAAATGTATATAAATAAATATAACTTGTATAATCAAAACAATGTTTCCACGTTGTGAATTTGAATAATGAAGACACAAACAATAAATTGCATGATTTAATGCCTGGCATATTTCGCTGCATCTCATCAGGTACATACTGCAGAATTCACACAACATAAACTAATTAGATAAATGGCATACGTCCTTCAAGCTGAAATATACAGCACACATATTCATGCAGTAATTTCAGTTGTCTACCACAGTAATTTTAAACTGACGACCATGTCTTTCTGTTTGCACAAAATTGGCTTATGGAAATTAATGGTGATTGCTTCTGCCATCTTTAACATGCGACTATTTTGTGTGATAAACAACATGCGTACCGCATTGTCTCTATCATTCACGTGGCCTGTTTCCAAAATGTGCCATCCAATAAATGACGTAGGAGGTTTGTGGTATGTCAGCTTGGCCCGGTTCCCAGAGTTTATTTTTCTGTCTATCCAATTGGGTATGTGTTTGACCACCCTGTTGTTTAACTGCCTCTCTGTTCTGCCGATGTAGGTAGACTGGCACCTGCATGTAGATTGATAAATACAATTGGATTTTAGTACAGAGGGACAGGTTCTTTTACTGCTGGGGTTGGAATAGGTGCGGTTCTGTATCTCATAACTGATGTTGCAGCACCAAGGTAGATACTTGAAATTACTGTGTGAATATGTGTGCTGCATATTTCGAGTGAAATGACGAATCATGACCGCCCACGCTTTCCGGCATGGCACATGACTGATTGATTGATATTTCAGCTTGAAAGTTTTATCTTATTACTTTAGTTTATGTTGTGTATTGCAGGAAAATGTAAATTATAAATATTAAAAAATTTGGAAGCTGCATTTGTATATGTGATTTTTTATTTATGCTACCTTTAAAAGATTAATAATTAATAGTTTAATAATTTTCTTGTCCTAAATATAATCATGACCGCCCACGCTTTCCGGCATGGCACATGATTGATTGATTGAAATATAAATTAGACAAAATACAGTGCCAAGATCTAGATAGCCCTACTATAATATACCATAATGACACTGAAACATATGATATTCACTTGAAAGAATTCATTACGCTACTGCATTATATGTTGAACATATTTCTGTGGTATGCACCCATTGAGAGATACATGGATAGAAGAAGCCATGTTTTACAAGAAGAAAAATTCCTATATAGAATGTCTATAAAGAAAATGCCGAAGGGGTTATGGATGCAATTCATAATCCAGCATACAGCCTTTGAAACACAGCCGCGGTCGATTTGGCAGACTGTCTTGAATTGGTTTCCATATAGTGGTATGAGTGCTGGTAGTTCAGAAGCATTGGCAAACTACTGAACGTAAACTTGCCCAGGAATCACAAACAGCCAAGCAATTCTGGAGTTGACTGCTACGTCCTGTAAAGGATATGCAACTAACTAAATAAAGAAAAGAAAATATTAATGTTTAAAGGCAATTAGATAACAGTTGAAGATATACTCACAGGAATGCAGATGGATAGCATCATAAGAATGTCACAGCTGTATGGAAGCCATGGTAGCATAGTGGTTAGCTGCTCGATTGCAGGCCTGGTGGTCATGGGTTCGATTTGCATAAGGGCGGATTCAGATTTTAAAATTGACCTGATATTCCTTACCAATAGTTTGATTTTATTATTGGGTTTCTCAATTCTCTCAGCTTGTTCTGCTAACTTTGTGAAAACGACTAGCTCTTTGACATTTCTCAACTCCGTAAATTTATTAAATTCATGACTGCTGGCTGTTTGTGTGTAGCTGATCTGCCTGTTACACATAATACAAATTGTTTACCAATTGAAAGAAATCTATTCTTTAATAAACAATTTCATAATACAATGACCTAGTATATGTAAAGCCATTCCAAACTCCTACCTAAATGCCATGGGATTGCGTTGACCTTTGTTTTACACTAGTTTATTGATTTGTTAATTATATTTGGTCCTTAACTGAGATGTACATTCCGAGCTTGTCAGCTGTGTGGGCTGGACATCCCCGGATGAGGTGTACTCCTCAGCAGATGACCACCGTGTCATCAAGTGGAACTTGATGAACAATGAGACTTCAGTGCTCATGGAGCTGCCTAAAGATTGCTTCCCCACAAGCATGCACTGGTTTCCAAAGTCTGCTCAGGCTGGAGTGGGAAAGAAAGCAGGATCTGATGTATTTTCACTCACTTCAACAGACGGTGAGTATTACTGGAGTTTCCTTGTTTAAAACTATTTAAGAATGTAATTAGTAATTTACAACTGTTTTAAAAAGTATGAATGAGGTTTAGTAATTGAAAACTGTCTTTGTATTTTCAGGGAAATTTAATATGGATAAATGCTAGGCAAAAGGCAGAGAAAGAAGGAAAGATACACATGGAAAGATCTCTCTAATTCTATTTCCCAAGTCATGTGCCAATATCTTTCTTTGCTGTCAAGCTGGATATTTTCTGTCTGTCGTTCTCATTTTATTCTCCATGATTCCTACTAGTTGGTGCAATATTTAAAAAAAAAAGGTCAAGGTTTTTTTTTTACACACCTAAGGCAATTGAGACTAGACCCATATTTATATTGACCAAACAACACCAGAGGGCCCATATTATTTTTAACATGTTTTTGTAAACCTACATTTCTGATGCTATGGTAGAATGCATTACAGAAACTTTATTAACTACTGGATTAACTAACATTCTATGACAGAATTAATGTCACTCAACCAGCAGTATTTGTAATTCTAGCTGTCAGAAGTCAGTTGTTAGCACATTGTATTCTTGTGGTATCTGAGACATTTTATGAGTTGCTGTTTATTTTAAATTCTTTATTCCAACTGTATGAAGTTTGTCAGTGTCTGATGGTGATTAATGGGATAACATTGAAGTGTTTGAACTGCATTTGACCAACATGCATTGTATGACCTGTTGCTTGTTGTTACAGCAGTATGCAAATGCTTTCTCTGACACAGGCAAGCTTCAACTGATAAGTCGTACTGGTAGAGTAGAGAAGAGTGTTGAGGCTCACAAGGGAGCAGTTTTGTGTGGTAGATGGAGCTACGATGGCACAGCTTTGGTTACAGCAGGAGAGGATGGTCAGGTGAAAATCTGGTCAAGAAGTGGAATGCTACGCTCAACTCTCACACAGAATAGTAAGATAACATCTTGTTATGTCATGTATGTGTGTAGAATTCTTGCCACCACATGTGTTTGTGTGTCTGTTCCATTTTTATGATTTAATACAGCAGTAAATAATTAAGCTACTTATTTTAGTAAAATATTTAAAAAATAATCCAACCGATATAGTTTGATAGATCTTGGCAACTATCCATGGGTAACTCATTCAAGCCCCAAGGTTTTTGTGTAAGGTCAGGATATGAGGACAGGCACAGCTTGGGTGTTGGTGAGTATGGTTGCAATATTGGCATGGTGTTGCATGCAGGATAAGAGTGTAAGGTCAGAGATGAGGGATCAAAGTGTGGTCAGTATGCAGTGATGTGTATGCATAGGAGATGTGGTTAGTTTTGCTTGTTAGAGAAAGTTTGCAGCGAACACCAGCATTTTTTGCTGTTGTTGATGTCTTGGCAGTAGTTTGCCATTGCTTTATTAGCGACCAGAACTCATACCATTTCATAAAAAACCAACACAATACGGTATGCTGCCAAATTGCGTGCAGTTGTGTTTTTCTAACACGGGTATGCGGGATCACGAACCGCGCCCGTAACCCCTTCGCCACGGAGACGGCGGTCTGGTACGAGAACGGAGAATTACTCTTAGAATAAGAAGTTACAGAGAGAGTTGAACATAATTATGTATGTGAGATGTTCTATGATAATTTAGTGCTGAATATTAAAGTATAGATAAAGGTCCCTGTTTTCATGCCATCTGTGCATATTGGAGATATAGTTCTTGACCCAATTGGGACTAGATGGGCATTGACGCTAGTTTTATGCGGCACTTCCTAGAACATTCATGGTGCTGGCTCTAACCCACAGCCATGCAGTCTCCACAAAATTCAACATCAAAAGGGATTTGAAACCAGGAGTACTGCTGCAGCATACAAGTGTATTGACCAGTGCAAATATTGCGCTAAAATAATTTCAAATATGGTACAAATAATTATGCTCCCGTTTTTTTATTTCGTTCTCTCCCTTTTTGAATTCAAGCGCAGTCCATACACATGTTACTACTACTTCTAGTACACTGGATTGATTTTTGCATGTAGATTAGCTTTCCCTGTTACTAGTGTCCCTCGCCATCAGGAAACCCACTCCAACTTCAGAGGTACTTGTAGTTTATGTCCCAAAGTTAGGACGAGAAGTCAACATTTTAGTCTAACTGGCCTGTGTAGGGGTTAAACCCGCAACCTTGGCATCAACACACCGGATGTTTAAGAACGAGAGCTTTTATCCATTCGGCCATGCTGGCCTCCAGTATGCTGCAATAATTTGGTGTCTATTATGCTAAATACGATGGGAAAGCTTCAGATCCAACTGGTAATCCAACGGATGCTAATTAAAGTACATAAACATATCAACATAGCTACCATAACAAGTCATGCCAAAGTCTGAGAGACTAAAGAAATACCAGCAAAATGTTATCTTGTAAAACTGCCAAAGAAAGGAAATCTGCGAAGGTACAATATTTTATAGATGGATATTTTCAGTGCTGAGAATTATCATGCAAAGAGTTAGGAAGAAAATACAACCCAAAATAGGAGAAGAACAATGTGGGTTTGTAGAAGGCAAGGGCACAGTAAATGCTGTGTATATTTTGAGAACAGTAATTGAACGTTCTATAGAAGTAAACAAAGATCTATATCTTTGCTTTATTGACTACACAAAGGCTTTCGATAATGTGAGACATGTCGACATGATAAGGATGCTTGAAGATCTACAAATTGATGGAAAAGACCTTAGACTTGTAAAAAAAACATATATTGGAAACAACAAGCTGCCATCAGAATTGATAACGATGTAGGTCAATCATCATTGGCACCTTGCCGTCTTGACAGACGATAGTTTGTGCTTTAAAAAGGCATAATAACTTTTAACTATGGCGGTAGCGAGTGTGACTGATAAGGCCAATTTGCGCTGTAAATGTCCGTTCACAGTGGGTGCATGTGAACACGTGGTCATTTCCACCATCATGCACCATCTTACGTCTCAAACGTTTGGTGTGTGACTTTTCTGCAATAATTTTCTCCTTTGACTTTATTCCATTTCTGATATTTGCCCTCCATGCAACACGTTCAGCGGCGACTTGCTCCCAATGTGCATTATCAATGCCTGTATCAATCATGTCCCGCTTACACACATCTTTGTATCGTAGTAGAGGCCGACCCTGAGATCTCTTACCCATCTGTAATTCACCAAAAAAGATATCCTTTGGTATTCTACCATCATCCATCCTCCTAAGATGTCCTATCCATCTAAGTCTACGAAGACTGAGCATGGAATAAACTGTCACACAACCTGATCTTTCCAATACTTCAGTATTTGTGATTTTGTCTTGCCACTTAATACCAAGAATTCTTCGCAGACACCGCATATGAAAGCTGTTTAAATTGTTCTCTTGGTGTGAGTAGGTTGTCCAGGTTTCACTGCCATAGAGAAGAGTACTAAGGACACAGGCTTGATAGACAAGGACTTTTGTTTTGGCAGTAAGCTTCCTGTTCTCCCAGACTCTTTTTCTTAACCTGTTCATTGTTGTTGCTGCCTTACCAATCCGGATGTTGATTTCCTGATCTAGGGATAATTTGCTATTTACCACTGATCCTAGATATGTAAAATGGTCTACTATCTCTAGTTCGGCGTCGTCAATAAAGATTGATGGTACCCCATGTGCACCCTGTGACATAATCTTTGGTTTAACAATTAGCAAAAAGAAGACACAGATTATGTAGGTCAATATCAGCCTATTAAAAGAGGTGTGAGACAGGGATGTGTAATGTCTCCAGATCTGTTTTCCCTGTACAGTGAAAGTATTTTCAGAAATATAGAAGATATGGAAGGAATCAACATTGGGGAACATCAATAAGATTAGATATGCAGATGATACAGTCTTGATTGCAGACAATGAGCAGGACCTGCAAAATTTAGTAGATGCAGTTGTTGCACATAGTGAACAACTAGGGTTAGAACTGAATATTAAGAATACACAGATTATGGTCGTCACTGGGAAGAAGGAAATACCACAATGTGATATACGAGATATACGTTTTTCATTTTGCAAGATGAAAAACATACTGACCAATAAAAAGATATCAATTGAAACGAGAAAAAGAGTGTTGAAGTGCTACGTAGAACCTGTACTTTTGTATGGATGTGAAGCGTGAACAATAAGCAGTCAAGCTGAAAAACAGCTGATGGCTGTAGAAATGTTGTTTCTGAGGAAAATGCAAAGAATACCATGGACAGACAGAAAAACAAAATGAACAAGTCCTTCAAGAAACAAATGAAGATCGTAAACTGATTAGAGTCATTAGACGTAGACAGTCAAATTTGTTGGGCATGTTGTGAGAAGAAATGACTTGGAGAACTTGATGACGACTGGCAAGATCGAAGGGAAGAGACCAAGGGGAAGACTGAGAAGTAAATACCTGGAAGGCTTGGCCATGTGGCATGGTCGATACAGGAACACGGAGGTGATCCACGACTCTGATGATCGAGTGAGATGGCAGAACATGACCGCCCAAGCTTATCGGCATGGCACATGATGGATGGATTTTCAGTGCCAAGATTGCCATACTTGTGAATATTTGCAAAGTTTGTTTGAGAACTAAAATTTATATTTACTAAATTATCATTCACATTTTTTACAGTTCATTGTTTGATATGGGCTTAAAATTGGCCAATAAGGAAAACATGGAAAAATTAATTTATGAATACAGTGTGCACTTGTAATTGGAAGAGAAGATTAGAGTACAAGAATGTGCACATGCTACACAAGATTTCATAGTATGAAGCACATGGGATTCTTTTAGAGCTGTGCTTATTCAGTGGCTAACTCGCTTGCCTGATGGTGATGTGTTTGAATTGACCTTTTTAAAAATTGACTCAGCATAAAATAAGTACCAGGACATGTGCTAAAAGCAGCAGACATGATATTGACTCATAAACCTGTTAACTTTATAAGGCAGCATATAATGTAGTTCTTTATGAGACGCATTTGAAATCAGAAAAGTACTGGAGCAACAATGCCTCATGTCACCATTGCTCCTCTTATTAGCTATAGATTAGATCACAAAAATATTCACCTCCAGTAATTAATAGTTTAGTTTAGTCATCGGATCAACATCACGGCACACGGTTTAACCCATAAGTGTTCCGTTTTCCTCCTAACTCAAACCTGAGTCTGGAGAAGCTCAGCTCAATGCACGAACTCTGTTGCATCGGCGAGGATCCTGAAATACTTTGAGTAGATTTTTAACTCGAAATTTTGCCCGGGCAGCGCTGTTAGGCTACTCTTTTTCGATTTCCAACTGCCAAGGGATTTTTTACGTGTGCAAAAATACACACGGGCATCCGATCTCACTACCCAGAGACCAGGGGAAATTTTATTACTGGAAGTCCAGGTGGATTTTTTAAATAAATCCCGGTCCTCACCGGGGCCTGAACCCGGGACCTCCAGCACTCGAGGCAGACACCATACCTCAAGACCACTCAGCCCCCCAGTAAGTAATTAATAATTTATGAAGGGAGCCGGCCATTCAGCCTAACAATCCAGTCACCTATATGAAGTATATTAAGATGATCCCAACCACCACTTACCATGGGATTACCTTTATCTTTAATATAGTAATGTTCTATAGTCACTGTGATGACCCGCTGCATGTGTTGTGTCTCATCAAGGTATCCCAGTGTATGGCATTGCCTGGAGCCCTGACTCTGATCAAGTTCTCTTCACAAACGGCAGGCAGCTGGTGATCAAACCCCTACAAGCCAGTGCTAAACCTCAGATGGTCTGTACAAAAATAACTCTTGTGTATTCTTTGAATATTTTTGTCTATTTCATATTTGTTTTATGGTAGTCTGGTGTCATTCTGATGTTTCTATTTTAGGTTGGAGTGGCTTAATAGTTAAAGACACAGCCTGGATTAAGTAACGTTATCCAAGATGCTCAAATTAGGAGTTATGCATGAATCTAGTAGGAAGGGACATAGGAGAGAACAAAGTTGATATTTTTACAGTTAGTGTGTGAATGGAATGGTTAGCTTCTACACCTTGTGACATTTGCTGCAGGAGACGAAGATCTGTGAGCTCACCTGGACTGTTGTGATATTGATTCTTGAATCAGTCAGTAGGTGGAGTGGCTTAGAGGCATGGTGCCCACCTCTAATGTGAAAACTAACTAAGTTGAAATACTGTTATGGACAGAATACTCATGATTCTTGTGTCAGATGAATTTGATGATGTCATCACACACAACACAACACATCCTGCACACACCTATCCTACACCCATCCCATACCCAAGCTACATTCATTTCCATACACACACACACAAACCTACACTCAACCAACCACCCATGCACACATCCACTTACACACACATACCATCTCCATCCACCCACCCACTCACACAATCCATTGAGCTACTTTTTAAATTAAAACCATGGTATGATGCTGTTGCATGCGTTGACTGAAAGATGCAAATACTGCATCACATTCTGAATGTAAGGGAATTGGTGGTGCAGTGGCTAGCACACTTGCCTGCCAGCATGATTGCTCATGTATTTGAATCCCCCTCAGGCAGGAATTGACCAGGTCGAGGCAGCCTAAAATAGTTACCAGCAAATGTTCTGGGAAGTAAAGGTGGCATGGTATAGATAACATCAGCCATCAAGTGCTGATTCATTCATTCATTCATTCAGTAGCATGTCATTTGCAGAACCTCGCACCCATAACAACCTCTTGGAAAACCTCTCGATCATAAGCAAGATGCCCCGCTTCCGATACACCCATCTGGAGATCATCCGCCACATCCTGCACCCATCTTCTCTTTGGCCTTCCTCTTCCTCTCTTCCCAGGCATGTACCCCTCTATTATTGTTCTCTCCAAACTTTCGTGGCTTTTCAAGTGACCAAAATATTTCAATTTTATTTGTTTTATCGTCTTTAATAGCCAACCTTCTTCAATATTCAGTTCTTGAAGTATGGATGCATTTGTTCTTTTCTTTACCAATGATATTCTTAGAGCTCGTCTATAACATTTATATTCAAAGGCATTTATGCGCTGTTCAGTTTGTTTAGTAAGTGTCCCGGTCTCACAGGCGTATGTTGCTGATTGATCTATACAAATATCTGGGTAGCACCAAATACCCAGAATGCCTCAAGATGTGGAAGCGAGTCCTTTCTTTTACTTGCAGCCTCGCTGTAAATAGTCTCAACCCTGCTAACATCCACTTTAGAGTGAACAAATAAGAAGTATTATTATTTTTATCATAGCAGTTTGGTCATTAAGTAAACTATGCTTCCAGGGAGCAGACTGCAGCACTAAGAAGGTATCCATATGCAATAAAGTTGATCCTTATGAAACCTCAAGCCTGAATATATCATGGCGTAATAACAGCCATGCCAAAGAAAAATAATTTCCATAGAAGCTTTGTGTAACAGCATTTGAAGCCCTCAGTTTGATTTCTTAAAAGAGCCTGAAAACTATCCATGTTTATGTGTAGAGATGTCAGTAACCGGTAATGATTTATTTTCTTGGCTTTCAGTGGAAGGCACATGAGGGCATCATTTTGTGTGTTGATTGGAATGCTGTAAATAATCTCATATTGTCAGGTGCAGAGGATAAAAGATACAAGGTGTGTAATCTTATGTTGTTGAATATTGTTATCTTCTGTTTATCTTTGTCATTCTGGATTTAAGATAAGCATAGTTAAAAAATAGTGCCACATTTATTGAAAGACAGAAGATCAAGTGGTTTGGCCATGTCGTTAGAATGCAACAACAACAACAACCATCACTGGCCTTACATCTAAGATCATCTGCAACGAGACCTAGAGGACGTCCAAAAAGAAAATGGATTGATGACATCAAAGACATTGTACAATCACACGGAATGACACTATCCAGTGCCACCAACCGGGTGCTGGAGCGCAAATTATTCCTCCCCACGACGCTTGACGGCAGAAGTGGAAGCTGATAATGATGATGATGATGATAGTTAAAAAATAGTCTCATGGCAGATACTGATATTGAGGTTTAAAGTGGTAGACCTTCATAGATTCTAAACCGTGCCATAATGAGGTGAAGAGGCCAGTTGCCTTCCACATCACCTGTCCTGCCCAGAAATTCCCAGTAAACAGAAAATGATCTGGTACCTATTTTATGAGGCTGGGTCCACCCCAGAACTGTACTGTCAGGAAATGATCTGGTACCTATTTTATGAGGCTAGGTCCACTGCAGAACTGTACTGTCAGGAAAACAAATTCTACCACTTCTGGAGATTAAAGACAGATAGCTGTCTTGGTACATAAACACAGTAACCACTCTGCTCCAGCTCTGGGATAAGCATATTCGTGACTGAAATCAGTCTGTCTATTTTGTCTGTCTGTAAATTAACTATCTATACCAGCAGGATTGCGACTCTTCCAGTACAGTTTATTGGGGTCCAGAGTTGCCTTTAAACATAGTGGGAAGATTACATTTTCAAACATAGACAACAAATGTTGCTTTGAATGTATTAAGTTTCTGTTTGTTTAGAATTCCAGTGGTGTGTTTCTCCATCTATCCCACAGTTGTTTGACTTGTAACTCTTTCTTTAATTTCTTATATGTCCTCATTAGTAGATCAGTGCTCGCCTTTTTATTAATATGTTTTAATATTGTTTTTTTTTGGGTGGATACAATTTTATTGGGGATTGAACCCTGTAGCTCTATATTGGATAACTTGTGCACACACCACTATGTTACTCAATCAATCAATCAGTCAGGTGCTGTTTCCACAGTGAAGGTTGGCTGCAATGGATCTCCAACACTGTCTGTCTCTCGCCTTGACTGTACATTCTGTCAGACTGATGCTCGTTCTTCTCTTGATGTTATCTTCCCACTTGTATCATTGTCTACCTCTTGCTCGTTTGCGCTCAACCTTGCCCTCCAGTATAGTTTTTATAATAGTGTTATGTCTTTTTATGTGGCAGAAATATTTCACTTGCCTCTTTTTTATTTCTTTCATCAACTCTCTTTCCATTCCCAATTTTTCTAGAACCTCTGTATTTGATTGTTTCTGTTTCCATGAAATACGATATATTCTTCTGTATATCCACATTTCCAGGACATCTATTTGACTTTCTAGTTGCTTGTTAAATGTCCAGGCTTCCGCGCCATACAATAGTGTTGAATGTATGTAACATTTGACAATTCTCATTTTTAATGCTCTGTTAATCTCTCTAGATGTTAATCTGATTTCATGCTGTTGAAATTCATTTTTGGTCATTCCTATTCTCCTTTTGATTTCTATTTCACTTCTGCCATTATCTGTTATTACATGTCCAAGATAGGAGAAACTTGTTACTTGTTCTAGTATCTCTCTGTTTACTGTGATGTTCATTGACGACCTTTCCTTTCCATTGCTAATTATCATAGTTTTTGTATTTAGGGTGTTAATATCTAAGCCACATTCTGCACTATGCCTGTTTACTTGTTCCACTAGGTCTTGTAACTCTTGCTCACTTTTTGCTAGTAGCACGGTATCGTCAGCATATCTAAGATTGTTTATGATTCTTCTGTTGATGTTAAGTCCAGGCATTTCGACTTGTTTAAAAATTCTTTCTATGTATGGGTTGAAGAGGCTTGGGAGCAACACGCATCCCTGCCGTACTCCTCTGTTTATCTCTATGTGCGTCGAAAAATTATTTCCGCATCAAATTGACGCCACTACACCTTTCTGAAAGATGACAACATAACAGACTATAATGGTTTGATGATAAATTTGTGTTAGATACCTGACACACACACACGAATTAAAGGATCTCTTAGACATATCATTGCCTGAATTCAGCTATCAGCTTTTCATAAGGAAAATATACTGCAATCAGTATATTGTTTATTGCCATTGTGGAGGTTTTAGCGCTGAGATGTAGAGGACACTTGTCTTGACTAGATAGTTTTACAAAAAAATCTGTAATAGTTAATAACCATTGCCAAATCACGGTAGAGACCATAAGTCTGTGGGTGTGATATAGTTGCTTGACCACCTGCTGCTCCACTTGCCTCAGAGATTATGAATTAGTCTCACAGCCAGGTTGACCTTTCATAAGGGAAGGAGAAGCTAGGGGTTTTTAAAAATCAGATATGACAGGAATATCCATCCATCCATCCATCATGTGCCATGCCGGTAAGCGTGGGCAGTCATGTTCCGCCATCTCACTCGATCACCAGAGTCGTGGATCAGCTCTGTGTTCCTGTCTCGACCATGCCACCAGGCCAAGCCATCCAGGTATTTGCCTCTAGGTCTTCCCCTTGGTCTCCTCCCTTCGATCTTGCCAGTTGCCACCAAGTTCTCCAATTCATTTCTTCTCATAACATGCCCACAAAATTTTGACTGTCTACGTTTAATGACTCTAATCAGTTTACGATCTTCATTTGTTTCTTGAAGGACTTGTTCGTTGGTTTTTCTATCTGTCCATGGTATTCTTTGCATTTTCCTCAGAAACCACATTTCCACAGCCATCAGCTGTTTTTCAGCTTGACTGCTTATTGTCCACGCTTCACATCCATACAAAAGTATAGGTTCTATGTAGCATCTCAACACTCTTTTTCTCGTTTCAATTGATATCTTTTTGTTGGTCAGTATGTTTTTCATCTTGCTAAAGGCTACCTTCGCAATGGCAATTCTTGTTCTAATATCTTCAATGCATCTCCCATCAGATGTTATGACTGTGCCGAGATAACAGTATCGATTCACTTGTTTAAGAATATGTCCATCTACTTGAATATCACATTGTGGTATTTCCTTCTAGTGACGACCATAATCTGTGTCTTTTTACAATTTAATTCTAACCCTAGTTGTTCACTGTGTGCAACAACCGCATCTACTAAATTTTGCAGGTCTTGTTCATTGTCTGCAATCAAGACTGTATCATCTGCATATCTAATGTTATTGATGTATCGTCCCCCAATGTTGATTTCTTCCATATCTTCTATATTTCTAAATATATATTCACTGTACAGGGAAAAAAGATCTGGAGACATTACACATCCCTGTCTCACACCTCTTTTAATAGGCTGATATTGACCTACATCGTTATCAATTCTTATGGCAGCTTGTTGTTTCCAATATATGTTCTTTACAAGTCTAAGGTCCTTTCCATCAATTTGTAGATCTTCAAGCATCTTTATCATGTCAACATGTCTCACTTTATCGAAAGCCTTTGTGTAGTCAATAAAGCAAAGATATAGATCCTTGTTTACTTCTATAGAACGTTCAATTACTGTTCTCAGTATATACACAGCATTTACTGTGCCCTTGCCTTCTACAAACCCACATTGTTCTTCTCCTATTTCGGGTTGTATTTTCTTCCTAACTCTTTGCATGATAATTCTCAGCAGAATCTTTGTGTTGTGGCTCATTATACTAATTGTTCTATGTTGATCACATTCAGGAATATCAGGTTTTTAAAAATAAAAATGATGTAATTTGACTTCAAAAATGGAAATATTACATAATGTATGAAATTATCTTATGGGAAACTGAATATCTCAATAAGAATTTTCTTGCTAAGTTTAAGTAATTTGTTAATTTCTTATGCAATTCCTACAAGAGTTGGGGTATATACAAGCCACCAAGCCTTTTTTCTCAACAATTTTTGTCATATCTTTTCAAAATTGTAATTTATTATTAAAATGTTGACAAATTTTGAAAATTTGTTTCTTTTTAAAAGTGTATATTTAAAACTTGTGAAATATTTAAATCTACTAAAGCTATCAAAATAATATTTGAGAAAGATTCCAAATATAATAAAACATGTTCTTGTTAAATGTTCTCATTGTAGCATTAAAACTAAAAAGTTAGCCTATAAAATAACTTTAATATTATAGAAAAACCTAGTCTGAAAAACAAAACACCCATAAATCCAATATGGCCACTATTTCCATTGAAAGTCAGTGATACTGTGCTACTAAACTCATTATCTGTTCATGATTACTATACACATACATTTTATTCTGCAGCATAATTGCAAATTTACCATTAGTTAGCATAATAGCAGTTTGAAACATCCCTGCCTTTGAAAACAGATTTTGCAGGATCAGTTTCCAATCTCCTATTCAATGGAATTTTAGGTGTGGGACATTTATGGTCGGCAATTGTACAGCAGCAGCAGTCATGACTACCCAATCACATCTGTATCCTGGACACCTGATGGAGAGATGTTTGCCATTGGTTCCTTCAACACACTTCGTCTTTGTGACAGGAGTGGAGTAAGTGACATTATTCATACCAAGTGATCTTATAGACCACAATGTATTTTATTGCTTGTTCACAGTCTCCTGTTTCACATATTGCCAGTTATTTCTGATAACAGATGTTTCTTCATCCAACAGTAAGTGTGGGGGAGGTGGGCATTGTTCACCATTACATACGATCACCAGAATCTTGGATCAGGTATGTGTTCTACCTCCAACTATACCATATGGCCAAGCCTTCCCATAGCTATTTTACCATCAATTTTGCCACTTGTCGCTAAGTTTTAAAGTTTATTTGCCCTCATAACATGCCAAAAAACATCTCGACTGTCTACATCTAATTTCTCTAATCAATTTATGGTTGTCTTTTATTTTTCTGGAAGGACTGTGACATTCATGTTTCTGTCCATCTGTGGTAATTCTTAACATGTTTTGTATAGTTTTGGGGAACTATTTTTGACCCTGTCACCTTCAGCTAAAGAAAGTAGTACATGTTTCATATGGCACAGAAGTCAATTTCTTCTGTTGGACTAGGCTAAAATCCGTGTGGATTTTAACAAATTAGAAAATGAAGGTGAGCTTCCCCTCCTCATCCTGGGTTTTGGATCGAATGTCTAGTTTTCTCAGACAAGGATGACAGAGGATTTGTGTGCGCATTACACACATTAAACATCTCTGTGTTGGAAATTGAAAAGAGCAGGCCTGATACATTGGATCTCACTGAGTTTGTGCACTGTGCTAAGATTCTCCATGTGTTATCTGTTTGAGGAGACTAGAGCACTTATGGAGATAACCGTGTCACAGGGTCTTTGTGGTGAACTGGTCATGCTGCCTGCCTCCAAAGGTTGTGGGTTAATTTCAGGCCTCTGTCATTTGGTTCATGACTGCAGTTGTTTCGGAGACCCCTGAGGGTTGTCACTGCAAGTACAGAGTTCGTGTTCCAGGCAATACTTTGAGCAAGCTACTCTGCAGGAAGAAGATCGAGCCATGTGGAGTAGAACCTGGTGCAATGATGTTGATCCTTTTACCTTTAATTCTCTTGTTTCGTGTACAATGGAAATATTGAACCAAACCCCTGTCTTTCTCACAGATGTCAGGACTACAAACTCAGTGCTACATACAGCTCTGCTAGATTCACTTAAACTTATGTAGCAGATAACATAACATATAATTAAAATACCCTATATTCTGTATTTTTATACAAGATATTGCTCTTCCACACTTACTTGTGGAATGCATTCATCCATGCACATCACATTTATTGCTACCTGGATCTTCTTACTAAGTGATCTCTGCTCACAGATTTATGATTTGCTTGTTCACTTTCAGTGATGAACAGTAGTGATTCTCACACATTTTCTCTTACTCCAACCCATGCCACACAGTCATACACATCATTCTTGACATTTGTGAACAAACATATACATATAAACAAGAAAATGTCAGCTCATTATATGAGTCAGCATGAAACATAATTCTTTTACTTTCTCTTCAGTGGTCATATGCCTTAGAGAAACCAAATACAGGGAGTATATTTAGTCTAGCCTGGTCAAGTGATGGCACACAAGTGGCTGGAGCATGTGGAAATGGCCAGGTCATCTTTGCCAATGTCATTGAGAGGTAAGGTATTATACCGGGTGTTTGTAAAGTCTCACTACACTTTGTAGTGTTTATTGAGATTCCTATAAGAAAGATTTGCGTCATTTTAAGCATACAAGTTTTTTAATGTGACAGGTCGACTTTGGGATTGATCCAACTTCTGAAAATAAACATTAACAAATTTTCTGACAGTTAAAGCTGGTTGGCATTATACTAACCACATTACCCATCGAGTGTCATTTGGTCTACAAATAGGGACATCATATTCTCAGTATGCCACCACAAATTGGGCCATAACTTGACTAATAAAACAAGTGAGTATAGTTTACTTGTGAACTAACTTTGTCAATTCCTCACTGTCTTTCAAGATGACAGAGAAGACAATACCTCCAAACAAAATGTTTAATGTCCTGGCAGTTCAGCAGCTTTGGGATAGCAGCACCATCAGCAGCAGCAGTGATAGCAACAGACAGACCCCATTCCCCTCTGTCTGTTTTTCTGCCTGTTTGCCTGTGTAAATAAAATTAGTGGAACTGTGGTAAAGCAGTGGAAAAGTAAACAATATAAAATAACATAAAATAATGCAGCTTTACAGAACATAACTATGGAAAACATAGTAATTCCATATTTGTGTCTGTAAAGCTGCATTACTTTGTTATTTTATGTTGTCTGTGTAAATATACTTTTTTAAAGAGTAAAATAACTAAAGCAAACATTTAAAAAAATATTGTGCAGTAAATAGTTAGTTAGTTAGTTAGTCGACAGATCATCCTCATTGCACATCGAACCATTCAGTCCATAAGTGCTCGGATCCCCTCCTCAGCAAATCCCGCAACGTGTAGCAGCTAACGACGCCAGTTCTGTGTTGGTTTATAAATCTTCTTTGGCTTCCTGCGTAGTGTTCTTGTTTGGCCACCCCTCTTTTAATTTGCTGCTCTTGCAGTCTGGCCATTGTTGTAGATTCACAGTCATCACTTGGTTCTCGCAAAAGTCTTACTTCTCGTAGAGCATTCAGAATGTCGGCCTGGTCCATGGCGCGTCCGCCCTCCACAGTAGCCTCACCTGCGAGCTTGTCAGCCCGCTCATTTCCTTGTACTCCCGCATGCCCTGGCACGAAGATGAAACTAATCTTTGCCAGTCGAGACCGCTCCAAAGGCAGCAACCATTCTCTTCGGATCGACCCCTCCTCTATCCTCTTGATCATGTTCATTGAGTCGCTAAGGAAACAAGCCCTAGTGAATGTCTGTGTCTCGAGCCATGTTATTGCTTTACTTACTGCCATGACTTCCATGGTCAGGCTACTTGTGGTTTCAGTGAAAGCACCAGAGTCCTCCTTCACAATTCTCCCTCTGGCCCGAGCTGTAAAGGCCCATGAGCTTCTCACATGTCGGACGACCGACCCATCTGTGTAGATGACCGCGTCACCGTCTAGCGAATTCTCGAAAATCAACGCTTGTACTTCAGCCTCAACAGCAGCCGGATTTTCATGTCTGCATTTTCTATCTAGTTGGATGCAAACTGAGAAGGATGTGCAGAAGTCTGTTGGCACTTGCACCCACTCCTCGCCAGGTTCTAAGTCCTCAAGTGAACACACCTGTTGAAGAATGTCTTCGGCTTGACCCATCCACGACCGTCCTCTTTTTAACCTGCTGCCCTTCACCTTCCTAATTTCACTATGCAGTGGATGTTGTGTGTTTGCGTTAATTCTGAGGTAGGCGCGTGCCCTGCAACCTTGTATTCTCTCTTCAATGGTTGGAAAACCAAGAAGGTAGCGCATCGCCCTGCATGCTGTATCTCTTGTCCATCCAAGAATAATGCGCATAGCTTCATTCTGTATCCTTTCCATCCTTTCTATCTGCTTATGGCTGAGAGTCAGGATTGCCATTGCATACTCCAAAACGGACATGACCAACCCCCTCGTACAGAAGACATAGATGGCGCTGCTCACAGTTTGCTGCCGCCATCACCCGCATCGCTGCCAAACCCCGCTTGGCCTTTGTTATCACCTGGTCTATGTGCACATTATAAGCAAGGCTTCGATCAAACCGTATCCCCAGGTAATTCATTGCCTGCGTTCTTTCCACCGTCTCTGAACACAGCATTACAGTTGGTGTTGGAGTGTTGACAATATGATTATTCAACGAGAACCAAGTCACTGTTGCCTTTGTTGGGTTGACCATTGCCCCAGCTTCATCACACCAAATACTTATGCGATTGAGTTCGGTTTGTAGTTCCACAGCAACCTCCTCTCTATCCTTCCCCTGACGATACACTAAAACATCATCGGCATATGACAATGTCCTGCCAGGTCCAGTGATCTGCTCACTGGTGATTCTCACTGTGTAGGCGTTGAACAGTACCGGAGATAATGGTGATCCCTGTGGTAGGCCAGGATATATTGTTGTTGGTTCCGAAGTCCAACTGCCACATCTAAAAACTACTTTCCGTTGGAAGAGGGCTGCAGCAATCCAACTAAGGAGGAATGGACTTACGTTTAGTTCGAGAAGCTGAAACATTAAAAAATCCAGTGGTACTCTGTTGTATGCGTCCTCAAGATCAATCGCTGCAGCAACGGTTTCAGTGCCTGAGTGGAAACCTTCATAGACATCCTGGGCAAAGACTGCTGCATTGGTCCAGGTTTCTCTCTTTGGACGGTACCCACCCAGGGTGGGTGGGAAAACACCTTGCCTCTCTAGTTGGCTTGATATTTTCCTGGCAATTACCTTCTCCAGCAGCTTGCCTATTGTATTCTGCATGGTTATAATTCGATATCCCTGAATTTTTGTGTGGTCTTTGTCAGGCTTCGGCAAGGGAATCAGATAGCTGTGTAACCATTCCTCCTTGATGCTAGCACTCCCTATACTGTTGTTGTACATGTCTGCTAGTTTCTCTAGCCCATTGTCGGTACACCTATTTATGTCGTCGTATCTTATGCCATCAGGACCTGGAGCACTGTTTTTTGATCGTCGAAACACAGCCTTGATTTCTTTCACTGTCACTGTGTCTTCATCCGAAGTGTTCTGGGCCTTGCATCTGTCTGAAGTGACCTCCTTGGCCAGATTTCGGCCTCCCATGTCTGTCTGGTTGCTTTGCTCAAGGTAGCGTTTAAATGAATTTAATTAAATGTGCTTTTTTAACTGATTCACTGGCAAACAAAATGTGGGTTTGCACCAAAACAAAAATTGATGGCAGAAATTGGGAAGTAGGGGTGTATCAGAATAATGATGTAAAGACGGTTAAAACGGCAGCAGATATATTGGTATTATATATCAAATTAAAGGCGATTGCACAAGGAACATGTCAGTGTTGATAATTTTTGGAGAGGTTAGAACTATCATAATAATAATGATAGATTTTGTAACAACAATTTAAATTAAATGGGTGAAATTATTAAAAATGTCTACTTATGAAGGTGTTATTTCTCCTTCTTTGAAGATAATCCTGTTAAATTTACTGAATAATGATAAATACACAACTTTTCTTCACCAGTGTCACAGAAACTGCTCCTTAACACCCATCAAAACACAAGTAAAACATTATATTTTGAAGCACATCATTTTCACACAAAATGGAAAAAGTCAGGAAATCACGAGGCAGATTTGTACTAATTACAAAATATGCAATATTTTATATTTAGTTATAATTATTATTCTTTTAAATGTAAATATTTAAATACTCCTCAGCTTATTTGTGATAGGCAAAGGAAACTTAGGGGCACAAGTGTGGCCCATTAGAGCAAGCAAAATTCGACATGTACCATCATATGATGACAAATTGTCACTGTTAGGTTTGTTTTCCATAATGTCCACCTGCTAAATAATTTAACTGAATAACCACATTTCTGCACATGCTATCTGTTTTAGAATCTTTGACAATTTCCTGTAAATCAGAATAACTATAATCTTAAATTATTTACGATTTGCAATGATTAGCTGGCATCAATCGATGAGGTCGAAAACCAGAGGGATTTGCCATTTCTAAAATAAAAACAAATTACTTTCACAATCTATTTTTTTTTTTAAACCGATTACTCCACGTGTCTTGTCTAGTATTGTTCTTAAGGCATATTTTTCCCATGCGTAAACTTTCATTCACCAGGCATTAAAATTGCAGAAGATCTGGGAAATGAAACAAATAATGCATTGTCAACATTCAGACGATATACTGTACTATGGCAGTCCAGGGTAGCTCAATTCAGATGATAGATTGTACCATGGCAGTGAATCAGTTAAATCCTAATATTAAAATCTACCAGTCACCATGAAAGAAATGAATAATAGGCATACCAATTGATTTTTGTAGACGACTAGAGTGGAAGAATTATGAAGCCACAGTCACAGCCAGCAAGCAGATTCACATTCGCAATGTGATGAATGATGCAACAGAAAAGCTTGACTTCAGAGATCGTGTTATCAAGTGTGTCCTGGGGTTTGGGCAACTGGTGGTTGCCACGTCCACTCAGTGTTACATCTACAGGTGAACTATGATATTTATTATCTGGTTAGGGTGTCTGGATTTAGATTTTGTAGTATCCTCATTTGCTGCAAATGCCTTGCTGAACAATGTGAGGCCTATGTGAAAACCTTGCTCCTCAGCACTATTAAATAAAACACATGCTCCTGTCTATCATTGCTATCATGCCAGACTGTCTAGAACAGTGTTTCCCAACGTGGGGCCCACGCCCCACAGGGGGGCAATTTGACTGTTAAGGGGGGGCAATTCGAAAATGGAAGAAATCGGCTGAATATAACAAAACGGGGAGACTTGAGACTGAAGTTAACTAAATTGGAACCTGACATAAGATCTCTTTGCAGCAAGCATCAAGCGCAAGGATCTCACTAAATTTAAATAATAAATAATTACTAATAATTAAAATAATATAGAAAAATCTTTCATTAAAATTATTTTGTACTTGAATTTCAGTTCTCCATTATATGTTTTGAAAATTTACTTACTGTGTTTGCTCAATAATTACCTAGTGATTTCTTCCTAAAACCTATCATTCAAGTTTCTTTAGTGAACATTTCAATTTTTGAATATTAAAAATAATGTATATGTTGAGGGGGGGGGGGGGGGGGGGGCGCATGGGGCGGAGGGGGGGCATGGGGCGGGGGAGGGGAGCAATATGAATTTTAGAAAGGCTTAAGTGGGGCATGGCACAAAAAAGGTTGGGAAACACTGGTCTAGAACCTTCTCTTTGTACCATCCACAGTCTTTTTTTCCTTGATTGTGACCAATTGTTACATGTTCCAGTTGATAATAAAACACATCCTACTGTCTTTCATTGCTATGATGTCAGACTGTCCAGAACTTTCTCTTTGTACCATCCACAGTCTGTTTTTCCATGAATGTAATCAATTGTTACGTGTTCCAGTTAATCTCTTCTCATCACATGGCCCAAGAATGGTGGTTGTTTTCTTGTGATATTAAATCTTGCTTTCAATTAAAACATCTTCATGATTTATTTTGACAGTCCAGTATATTTTTAACACTCTTCTGTTAAACCACATTTCTGTGACTTAGAGGTTTTTCTTTCCTGTTTGTTATTAACTGCCACATTTTAAAATTGTTTCTGTTAACACTGAGCTAATTAACTACAGAGTTACAAGCATGCTGTGGCAGAATGATTTTATTTATATTTGTCCACTAGAAGTATGTCTTTAATTTTAGCTATAATTTGTCAATTTCCATGATAATTGTCACCTCATGTTTTAAAGGTTTGGATGAGTTATATTTATTTTGAATTCCTGTTTCAATTATATGAAGTGTGTTGCTGACACCTGTTTATGGTTAGTTGGCGAGAAGCCTACTTTATCTTACATGAAATGATACACATTTATTACAAAAGATAGGTTTTCTTATTTACAAAATGTAATTCTTATTATTATGTTCCGTTTATTTTTTATGTGTTACATCTTTAATCTCTGTAAGTGCACTTGATGGTGCACTTGTTGTAAACAGCCCATGAGCTGAAATTGAGAAAGGGATGTGGCATAATGTAATACAGGATGTGCCACATCTTTGGAATAGTCCAACTTATTTGCTTCCCATCTCTTTATCTAGCTCACCCTGGGCAAGTCTTGAGTGACTGACTAAACAATGTAGGTGAAATAAATCATGTGTTGGTAGAATACTTAAACCATGGGTGCTAATCTGTGTAAAAGGTCACATCCACCACTATGTGTGAAAGTACCCTTCAGAACAGAGGCTACGGCAACAAAGGTTGACAGAGAATGGGCAGGTGTCAGAAGTCGGGGTGCCCCACCGGCTAGATGAATGTATTATTCACTGGCGAGCAACCCCAGATAGTCAGAAACTGACTAGGGACAAAATCTATATGGCTGAACTACAGATTAAGCCCTTGAATATCCAACGTACAGTTCCTAGTGGCTCGTTACAAAATTGAAATGAACTGTGCTGAATATTCGCCAAGGATCAGGAAAGAGAAGTTTAGCTGAGATAGATGTTTAAGTCTAAATATATGAATATAGACGACTATTCTCAGTACAGGTGTTTCTCCCTGACTGCTCCCTTCCTTGGTGTGTAAGTGAACCCCCACCAATGTACACACACAACACGTATGCACAATTGGAATTAAAAGATAACGACAGAACTATGAGTTACAATACTACAACATTTATTTACTAATCATAATCATAGACATCTGATGGTTCAAGATGAGGATGATGAAATCATATAACATATTGTGATGAGAAACATTACGTAACTTTACTTGTTACTTCATCTATCTGGAACTGTGGTCCAGATCCCCACTCTCCAGTAGACTCAACAAAAGAAAAAGAACAGCTTGCCGGTATTCTGAGATCCTGTCAGTCCTGACACTCCTAGTCAGTAGTCTCTAGTCTTGAGATCTATAACATAGGGCTCCTTGTGAGAGCTTGAAAGAAAGTCAAGAATGGGTTATATCAGTTCTACATCAGCGCAATCCTGATTAAAACATATCATAACACAAACATATACAATGACCAGTCTGGCCAAGTTTATCTTTCAGCTCGACTGCGTTCACCATCCTCCTTCTCCCTACTGTCTTTAGTCTGGGACGGGCTTTTCAATTGTTTCACACGCCTGTAATGATTACATTTCTGCCGCCCCATGTCCATGTCGCTAATGCAGAAATTCTGTGTCGTACAGCCGCTCCGTCCAATGTTAGTTTAGCAGCTCACAGGGTCGGTAAGGGTATTATAACAATGCCAGGTCATCCGGGCTTACAAGCCGTGACCAATAGCTGTGCCAGGTTTCCATGCATTACCGTGGACGCACGCCCACAATACACTGAGAAAGTTTAGCACCATATACCCCATGACCTTTGTGGGTAATGTCTGTACCATTACACCTCTGCTACAAATGCAATCGATGGTTAGTGTGCCAATGCGCACACCCTAATATAACACGTCATATTGATAGGCTAGCATATGACAAATCAATATACCAAACATGAAATACACATAAAACATTAATTAAACTAGACATATTATGATACTTTAACATAATAGCATAATGCACTAGTTAGTTTGTAGGTATACGAAATGAGATGTATATACACAAAAAGAATATGTAGGAAGCATATTCCTAGCATCGTATATTCATATGAAATTACACATACATACATCCAACATATCCGTAAACATTATATTACTTCAAGATAGACATCTAATGATACTCACATAATAGCATCAGGCATTATTAATGAGTACTAATATTGTATAGCTACAAAATGAGATATACAACAAGTCTAATTGAAGTGACCAAACAGACCAGCCATATTTGCTGAGCTGCCCGGTTTAATCACCACCGAGTTACTGCTGTCGTAAGAATTAAATAAATAGTCAGTTGACTATATTCTGTACAACAAATGCACACACCAAAAGGCAACTAGGATAGTGTACAAAGAAATGACAAGCATCTACCAAGACACCTAAAAGTCTACCCAGACAAGATCTGTCTCACATAAGGCTCTATTTCTCAGAAGAATAACACTTTAAAGCAATATGATATTGAACGCAGAACTTAGAAAGAACACTCAAGTAATCTATGACAATGATAGTTCTTGCAATAACCTAGATCAGATATAGACTGAAAATCGGTCCATCCATCTAAGAAACTAAGAGAATTACTAAGGGACTAGTTACTAAGAAATAATTCCTAGAAGCCAACAAAAAAAATCATGCATATGACTACAGACATTGAGATAGTTCCTACCTGTTCTGAAGTCAACTTTAATCTAACATAAAACAGGCTAGGGACCCTTATTTAAGCTGAGTCTAGCAGACAGTGTCTGAGACACTATTATCTCTTTGGCATTCCCGTCATAAATTCTTCTTATCTCCTCCTGACAGTGATTGCAATTAACCCCAAGTCTGTCCAGTCATAAAAATTCTTTTAACCACTAACCCTCACCATAGTGTCACACCTGGATGGTTTTGCGTTGCCAGCCCCAGATCAGTTTCACAGTCTTATTAGTGATTTCACACCTTGCAGAGTCTGCCAGTCCGAGTGGACGGGGCTTGTGTACCGCCCTGGGGCCATTATCTCTCCCTGTGTCAATGTTGTTCACGCCTGGGTGGTTTTATTTCACTCACTGGCCCAGTTCATTGTTGATTCAGCATGTCTGGGTCAGCAGTTTCCCAAGGTGTATACTAATTATCTAGTTGCCATTTTACTTGCCATCTGCAAGCTTACGTCATGGCTAGAGGCTTTTTGTGAATAATCTTACCTCACGACTAGATAATTTTGGAGTAGTGTGATTAATTCATTCTTTCTCAATTTGGCCTCTCAAATTTGGAGACCGAGAAAAATATTCTGGGATGTTAAGGCGGCCAATTCGTGACAGCAGGCAAGAGTCTATAATCATGCACAGGAAATCCAACTATGGTAGAAATAACCTCAACCTTCTAAATCAGAAAATGTTTGTCTTAAGTAGCAAGAAATTTAACATCTTCACGTCACAACGGATACTGTGCTATAGACTTAGACAACTAGACCTGTATGGTGTAAGGAATGTAACCGGACAGGAATGATCCTGGGATCCCCGCTTCGAAGGGATGGTTGCAGTTTCAGTCCCCAACTAAAGAAGTCTTAGATCTGACCACATATGGTTCTGGGGTTCATGCAACCTTGTAACTACCATTAAATGACCTATACTTTACTTGAACTGTAGTTTATTTGAACCTTAGCGCTTTGATTTCTGGTAATGGAGACTTAGTTCTAGTGCTTTATCCCAATGTACTCTGAATTCAACTTTGTAAACAGCATTAGCAAAAATGAAACATTCAATGTGGCTGATTTGACTCATAAAAGATGGGAGCCCAGTATTTGGGAGTTGTTATTTCCCAGTATCATCATCATCATCATTGTGTACCATGCTGATAAGCATGGGCGGTCATGTTTTGCAATCTCAAACGATCATCAGAGTCGTGGATCAGCTCTGTGATCCTGTCTCAACCATCATGTGGCCTTCCCCTTGTACTTTTCCCCTTGTTCTTTTTCCCTCATTCTTGCCAGTTGTCACCAAGTTCTCCAATTTATTTCTTCTCATAATGTGTCCAAAAAATTGTGACTGTCTACATCTGATTTCTCTAATCAGTTTATGTTTACATTTATTTCTTGTAGGACTTGGTCATTGGTTTTTCTGTCTGTCCATTGTATTGTTTGCATTTTCCTCAGAAACCACATTTCCACGGCCATTAAATGTTTTTCAGCTTGTCTGCTCATTTCCAAATATACTGTTTGTGTATGTGAATACCCAGACAAATCTAGTACAATTATTAGCATAGCAACTGGAAATTACTGCAGCAAGTATGTTTCTGTAGTGAGGTAAATTAACTGCAGCTGAAGAACTAGTAAAATAAGAAAATATACTTGTGGATATTTAAATACAATTCTACTTCGATAACCCTCCTGGCCATAATTTCATGAAAGATAAGGTATATATGTCCTGCAATTAAGCTGCTGAAGTGTAGTGGTTAGTGCACTGGTTCACCAGCATGGTGGGTCAAGGTTCAGTCCCCAGTGGTGGTAGGATGATTTCATACCAATTAGTATAAGAAGAATCACATTTCCATGGACTCCTACTAGACTGAGTAACATCATGAAAATATAGAAATATCTCCACAAGCACAGAAGTTTACTTTTAAAGAATGTGAAAACCATTTTTTTTAAAAAGTTAGTTGCATATATTTTACATGAGGTAGCAGTCAACCCTAGCATCTTTTGGCTGTTTATTATTCCTGGGCAAGTTTACGTTCAGTAGTTTGCTATTGCTTTCTGATTGACCGGCTCCCATACCATTGCATAAAAAAACAATGTAAGGTGGTCTGCAGCCAAATTGCCCACAGCTGTGTTTCGAATGCGGGTATGCAGGATTACGAGCTGCATCCATAACCCCCTTGCCACGAACCATAAAGAAAAGGCAAATAAAATGTTTGAGGCATATCCATAAAAGAGGTGGAATAGAACACATTAAATTAACTTCATGCATTTAATTACTAGGCAAGGATTTCTGTTTTAAATAAATTACACTACTGAGGTTGACCCTGTCTCATAACAATGGATAGAAGAGATTTGTTTGTGAAAATACAGGCGACAGTCGTGATACTGACCATGTTTTGCCTCTTGTGGGCTGCTTGATCACATAATATAAGTTTTTGATAGTCCAACTCATGATGCCTTTATGTAAAGCCCATGTGATCTGTCATGGTTGCACTTATGGTTCCCTGAACAAGCTGATCTAATATATTAAATAGGTTTTTCAAAATGCCCCTGACTTTTATTTTTACCATTATCATGCACAAATATATTATTTAATATAAAAATATATATTGAAGTATTTGTAATTTTAACAGCACTAAAAACTGGAACACCCCTGTAATCTTTGACTTAAAGGAGGGCAGTGTAACTCTCATTAAGCAGGCAGAAAGGTTTGTGAACTCTTCTAAAGGTGTAGAAATGTTGTTATATGTTTACTAGACATAGAAAAAAAAATTGCTGTATTCAGAGTCTGTTAATGTATATGTTGTTACTATATATTTGTAGCCAATCATGAATATTAAAAAAAAATCAAAACAAGCATGTCCTTGGATTTAAATGAAAGGCAAAAGTAATCAATCACATTGCAGATATTTCCATAGAGGAAGTATTGGACAAAATAAAAAAAACATAAATTAAAAACAACCCAGTTCAACATCAGGAAGCTGCTGTGGGTATATGAAGTGTTGGGATCATTGCTATTGTCAGCAAAACTTGTGAACATTTCTGCCTCAAGCGCCCACTGTGATGTGTTGAATGATGAAGAGATAAGATACCAGACTTGGACGATGCTGAAATAAGATACAAGACTTGAATGATGGTGAGATAAGATATAAGACTTGAATGATGATGAGATGATATATAAGACATGAATGATGAGATGAGATGCAAGATTTGAATGTTATTTAGATGAAGTATACAACTCGAGTTGTGATGAGATATTTGACATGAGTGGTGATGAGATGTTGTTATGAATTCAGTAATACGGCTGTGTTGGCGAAGTTTATAAGGAACTGCACTGATAACATGATGAGCACACTTGGATGAGGGTTCGACACCTGGGCTCATCACCAGCTAAGTGAGAGAAAAATTGGCCACCTATTGCTCTGTGCATTCAGGACTACAAAATGTGATGGCCTATCACATCACAGACCCTAGCAGGAGAATGCCTTGGGACTAATGTTTTTTTTTTTAAATTTCAGTAACAGTGTAATTTGATGTGTGCCTGCAGAAGTGATGAGATTAGATGTATGATTTCAGATGTGATAAGATACATGAGTTAAATGTGATACAATTCTCTATGTCTTAAATTGTGATATTAGAAGATAAGATGAAATACATGAGTCAAATTTGATAACACTAGCTAAATCTTAAGTTGTGATATTAGATATAGACTTCAGATGAGATGAGTTAATTGTGGTAACATTAGCTATGTCTTAAGTTGTGATATTAGAAATATACTTCAGATGAATTGAGATCATATGTTTAACTTGAGAAGTAACACATCCTCAGACATTTCCTGCTGGTTGATGGCACAGGTGTGTACGTGTTCTCCTACGATGGACGTTTAGTGTGTACACCAAAGTACCAGGGCATGAAGGCAGACATTCTCAACCAGCAGACGATCGCTCTCAGCAGTGATACAGTTGCTATAAGAGATAAGGCTGATGAGAAAGGTAAAGTCAACTATACCCAGTTGTTTGATTCTTCGCACCCTCCCCACTCGCAAGCATAGTCTGTCAAACAGTAAAGCAGTCTTGACCTGTCTGCAACTGTTGTGGTGGTGTAGTTGTTAACCCACTCACTTTCCAACACGTTAAAGACTGGGGTTCAATCCCCATGTAGCCTTTGTCTTTGATCATTTGATTTCCTGTTGTCATGACATTTTCCCTTCTTGTAATGTGCCCAACAGCATGTGGATTGTCAAGAAACAAAGACACAATATACCTCACTGTGCTGTTTGAAAAGAAACATATACGGTATAATTTTGTTTGGATAAACTGAAAGAGTCATAAGTTGATTGCATTGTGACTGAATAGGTCAGAATTGTTCCTAGAAATATATTTTTAAGGAAGCTGCGCTAGCAAGGTAACTAGCATGTTTGCTTGCCAGCCTTGTGGTCATGTATTCGAATCCCACAGGTGTAATAAAAACTGACTTGGGTTCCCAGGTTGACCCAGCCTAATATGAGTGTTAGGAACTGTGGTGGGAAGTAAAGATGGCTGGCTTGCAGTGATGGGTCTGTAAACATATGGGTCTTACACCATGCACCCATATGCCTGAAGGCATGGTCAGGGGTCACTTACTTTAATTTACATATTTCTAACAGTTTGTTTGAAATAATCAGTGTAATCAACTTTGAAATCAGTTGCCAATATTTCTTTTATTTAAATTGTATTAATTTTATTTATTATGTCAGCTGGTACATGTGTGATGAGAAATGTCCACAAATGTTTGTAAAGCTTTCATTGCCAACATTACTCTGCTAACTGGTATGCTTGCAGAAATGTCTGATGTTTTTCATATATTCATGCTGACGTCAGAAAGTTTACAAATAGCTGCACTAGGAAAAGAGAAAATAGATGAGGAGCAGAAGGAGATGAGGAAGAAAAAGAAGAAATATTGCAGTAATAGCAGCAGTAATGGTAATAGTAGTAGTAGAAGTAGTAGTGGGAAAAGCAAATCAGACAGAGTAGGTTGTATATACAGCTATTGTAAAGCAAACAAGGAGAAACTATGACCATCATTACATACCATACCAGTAAGTGTGCACATTCATATTTTGCCATCTCACACGATCACCAGAGTTGTGGATCAGCTCTGTGTTCTTGTCTCGACCATGCCATGTAGCCAAGCTGTCCAGATATTTACTTCTCTGCCTTTCCCTTGTTACTTTCCCCTCAATCTTGCCAGTTGTCACTAAGTTCTCTAGTTTATTTTTTCTCATAATGGGCCCAAAACATTGTGACTGTCTTCATCTAATTTATCTAATTAGTTTATGGTTTTCATTTGCTTCTTGTAGGAAACTATGATACCTGGTTATGTAAACAACTGTTATAAAACAAACATTGAGAAACGATGATACCTGGTTATATATACAACTATTGTAAAACGAAACAAAAAAAAGAGAAACTATGATACCTGGTTACATTTATATATACAGCTGTTGTAAAACAAAAATTGAGAACATATGATACCCAGTTACATATATATATATACAACTGTTGTCTGTTGTAAAACAAACATGGAGAAACCATGATACCCAGTTACATATATATATACAACTGTTGTAAAACAAACATGGAGAAACCATGATACCTAGAGCAGTGATGGTGAATATAACAACTGCCTTGCAAGTGAAATTATTGTCAGTTTGGTTGCAACTGTTTATTTAGAAAACTGTGCTTATATTCTATGAATAGTTCTCTCATGAGTGCATATCTTCACTTCCACAGTGGTGTATGTGTTTGATGCTCAGACTGGTAAAATTATGGGAGATGGGAAACCTATCACCCACAAGGTATGATGATGATGATGATTTTTGGGACATCCATGTCCCATCTTTTCTTTCGGTGTTTGTGGCAGTCAGAATGATATGTTTATAGTATGGGGTTATTATATGTTCATCGATAAGATGTATGAATAATAAATCAGTAATTATGAAAGGTTTATTAACAGTGATTATTTAGTTAAGCACTGGTTTGTTGACTGATATTAGACTCGCGAAGGTTAAATGCTGTTAGCAAACCAAGAATGGAAATTGTAATATGAAGTGAGTCAGAATGAACACTATGAGACCTGTTAAAAAAGTATCAGATCTTTGGTTTTGACAAATAAGTTACTCACATGTAGGTGTGAAACCTACATTTTCTTCACTCTCCATGGAGCAGCACACACTTCTCCCAATGGTCCTGCCATTGTTGGTAGCACTGTAGAAGGTCTCTTTGGGAATGGAGTACAGCATGGCCAGGTTCCATGTAATGTCTTCACATGATCAAATTGGGCCCCTCTCAGTGACATGTTCAGCTTGGGGAACAGCCAAAAGTTGCAGAGAGCCATGTCAGGAGAGTAGTGAGCTGTTGAACCAGAAGAATGTTGTGTGAAATTCTAAATTAAATGTGAAGAATGCGAACAAATGGACCTGTGGATAATGGGAACTTGGCAGCTCCATAATGACCATGCACCTTTTCATTCTTTTGAATGTAGTTGGGGTGTGCAGTGACATGACTTCACATTTTCTAGAGCACAGTATTATGAGAAGGAGTGATCAGTTGCTTTCCTCACCACCATTATTGTTTCCCAGGTTGCTGGTACTGATTTTATGTTTGTGATCAGGATAAACAAATCCTTCCTTAGCCAGGGATTGACCACAAACAAATGTTTTGGTAAGTCCATGCACTGCCAACTATGCTACAACAGTTCAACAGTTCTCTCTTGGTATAGTTTAACATATCACAAATAGAGCTAACCTGCAAATCAACTGCTACCAGAGTTAAAACGTCTCATTAAAGTAGATGATTTCATCAAATGTGATAAATATTAACTGATTCATTGCCAAACGAAAGGTAGGTTTAGACCAAACACAATACACAATCAAATGAACAAGTAAAATAAAGTTCCGTTCACTGAGCATGGCAACAGAGGTAGATACCACAAAACAAAACATATAACACAATGATTCCTGTATGGTGATATATTCTCCTTCTGTCCAAATTGGAAGTCCCATTTGACAATATATTATCCTTCGTCACTGAATCAGTTAAAATTTTGGTTTCGTCAGTTTTCGGATAAATAGATATCTTCTCTGAATATGCCATGGTTGTAAATGAAAACCCCTTATAAAACGGTCAGACGCTGACCTTGAAAAATAGAAACATAATGTAATTTATGATATTTGATATACATGTTGCATTTATATTAATAAAATGGTATATGTAATTATTTGTACCTGTGCAACATAAGTGCATTTGTAATATTAGTTATTAAATTAGCACTTTAGTACTGTCCTTCCCATTGTTTATTGAAGATGGATTTTTTTCCTGTAGGTTGAGATCATGGACATTGAACTTGACCAGTGTGGAATCACGGCAGAGAGAAAGATCACCTTCATTGACAAGAACAGAGATCTGTTCCTCACCTCAGTGCGAATCTTTGGTACTGAGAGAAAGATCATCAAACTAGGTAAAAGTTCATGTTGGTCTTCACAGCTGGTTTTGGAGAAAGTTCATGTTGGTCTTCACAGCTGGTTTTGGAGTTTGTAGTGGTAGACTTTCATACATGGAAGTTCATCACATTATTAGGTGAGGTGGCCAACTCTAGTTCTTGTCATGTTTCCTATCTCCCAAAGCTGAGTGTGGTTAGAAACAGAAACCCCTCCTCACGTGGTGAAAAAACCTGACTGCTGAACTGGCGTGTAAGGTGACCCATATATTAGACACAAATATGGTGTATTTTCATCTGAACTGGCATGTAAGGCGAGCCATATATTAGACAGAAATATGGTGTATTTTCATTTGGATATAGAGAAGTTCCAAATTAGGACCCTGCTATGAATGTGTGATTTGTTAGGACCATCACATTTTATATGCCTGGTTGCACGGAAGAATATGTGGCCAGTCTCTCCCTCTCTTAGTGGACAATGAGCGCAGGTATCAATGCCTCATCGAACTGCGCTTAAAGACACTATCAGTGTTGTTTCTTAGCTTTTACACTAAAGCGTCGGCTCATTTGGATAACAGTGGAGTACTTCTTTTGTTCGCTTGAAATTTGTCTGTAACTGCAGTGTTGTCTCTAGAATGAATTTAACTGTCTTTTTTTATTTCACTCAGTGGTCCATAGAGTTTATCTTCCACTGTTTGGCTAGGCCAAAAAAAAAGATTGCCTAGATATGTTGTATTTTGGGCAGTATTGGGATATGTGATCTGCTGTCTGCGGCACCAATCCAGATGTGCACATGGTTGATTCACCAATCTTGAATTTTGTATTCATGTGGCTGCATAATCTATTATGTCCTGTTCTGAGGTGCTGAATAATGATTTGTTCAGGTCTGTCCGTAAGGTGGTAATAATCTTGATGTCGGAGGCTTTCTGACTGATTGGATCATCAGTGACCTACTATTTCTTTGTATCTTTGAGATTGAAAAAGAGGACACTGTCATCTGTCATCTACTTGCGGTGTAGAACAGGGGGGGGGGGGGGGGGCGCGGGGCGCGGGAGGTCTTGAGCCTGAGGAATTAAGACTGCCTGGCTGGTGCAGTCGCTGTGAACTGTGCAGGTTTGGGGTTTTCTTTTTGCCCCTGACAGAATAAAATCCAGACATTACCGACGATTTGAACCTGAGTCTTCCGAAGGAGAACCTGGTGTTCTTAGCCACTCGGCCAGCAGCTCCTCCACACACAGTTTTCTTAAAATATGCTTCATGTTTAGTTTCATTTATTGTGACAGAATAGGCTATAAATAAGTCAAGGACCCTTTGAGGAACTGTGTAGTATATGGTTCTAGCCCCATGTTTTAATGGACCTACTGGCACTCAGTGGATGATGTAGTCAGTATCATGTCACCTGCCTTGACTCCCCATGTTGTTTTCTTGTATCTGTATTAGGCTGGGTCCACTTGGGGGCATAGGTTGGTTTAAACATTCACTGATATGAGAAATAGGTGGGCAAGGGTGCTAGCAACTGTGCTACCATGACTCCCACACTAGAGAAGGGTAGTGAACAGTTGTCTTGAAATTATGGTCATTATCTGGATTTGAGCCGAGCATATTTTGAGTTAGAGACTTATGCCATACACCCAAGCCACATGTCAATTACAAGATGTAAGTGAAGCTCACGTTCTATTAGGTCATATTGGGAATATGGTGTCATGCACATATTTTCTGTGATCGAATCGCATTCAGGAGTTTTCATTGTCGGTATCACTCCGGCCATCTTTACTCTTTTTTTTCCTTTTTTTTATGTTGCATATCCCTTACAGGACGTTGCAGTCAACACCAGCATTTTTCAGCTGCTTTTGATGTTCTAGGCAAGATTTATGTTCAGTAGTTTGCCATTGCTTTCTGAACGACCGACTCCCATACCAACACGTTATAACACAACACGACACAGTCTTTACTGTTTAGGGACTGAATTGACCGCAGAGTCGAATTGGACAAAATTCCCTCTTTAACACATGGACTGCTGTGTTGATAAGCAGGAGCACTAATCACTTTGCTTGTTTGTGACATATCATCAGTATTTGTGTTTCTTTATTTGTTAGATGTTTGATTGAAATCAGAGTTGTTCCCATCTTTTAGCAAACATGATCCAGTCACACGCCTGGAATGATGAGACAAACATGCTGGCTGCAATGACAGATGGTAAAATTTTGGTCTGGTATTATCCTAATGCTGTCTACGTTGATAAGGACTTGCTGCCAAAAACTCTGTTTGAGAAGGACACCAGGTATGAAATGAGTGTTAGCATTTGCATGCTCTGATATAATACTATTGTTAGGGAGTTTTTTTTTTTTTTTTTTTTAGCACTAAGCAGAGTTATAGCTATTAATGACACAATGTTTGCCTTTTGGCATCTTGTTTCTATATTTTCATCAAATCGTCTGCTGTTTATAAAAATGCTGCCTAATTATTTGAACTCTGATTTGTTTTTGTGTTTTCTATTTGTATATTTAGTGGGCGATTTTGGTGACTTGGTGATTTTCATTTTCATTAAATTTCAAATCCCGAAACAACCACATAATCGATTTTCATTGTTTCAGTCTTGTGCATGTGATTTTCATGCTGTTAATTTCACCCATTGTTGAAAGTGAAATAATAAGGCTTTGTACATATACTTCATCATATATTAAACTCTGGGCATATGCAAAAGTAGTTCATTGAGTGAGTTGTTTCTTCTTCTTCTTCGTTCACCTTCAGACATCAATACGAATAAATGCACAGAAAGCAGCAGTAAATTAAGCTTGTTGATATCCCCAGTTGTCCACAAGTGGAATGAGTGTAGGCCAGAATACTTTTCTATGTTTTGTATATGTTGGACACTTCTGCAACAAATGCCTAGCTGTCAGTTTATCAGTTCCACAGTTTCATTTATCAGGATCTCTTATCTTTAGTTTATTATATATGTGGTATTTCAGCCTGTTGTGGCCTGTCTGTAGTCTGAAGACTTGTTATTTTTTGTTAGAGTTGGTAATATTCATCATCTTTCTGGTGAGTTGTTTCATTCTACACCATCTGGTTGTATTGTCAGGGAGATATTGCTTTGCATGGTGTATTTCTTTTATTACTTTGTCCATTTATTTGTTAATTAGTTGAGGTGAAAGCACACAACCTTGACATATACCTGTTGTTTTGAATGTGTCTGCATTAATGAGTTGCTCTTACCAAACTAACACTTCTGATACAGTGCCCTAACATTACATAAAAGCTGCCGTTATTTCTTCTTTTTCGTCTTCTGCGTTCATCCAGAATGTTTTTTTTTGGGGGGGACGTAATTGTGTTGTGCCTGTTTATAGCAGAGCTGCGATATTTGTACCTTTTGGCCGACACATCCAACTTCTTCAGGCATTTGTTGACCAGGTTAACCTTCCCGGGTGTTTCGTAGGACAGTCGACTCTCACTGTTGTGGAGTTGGGCTTTTATTCCATACTTTCTAAACAATTTTCCAAAGAGTGTTTCTGTCTACTATGTGGAACACTTTTGCTGCTTGGACAAGCTACTATTATACTCAACACAGCAGACACCAGCAATGATGCAAATGCTGTAATGTTTTTAGTGTTTAGTTGTTTTAGTTGACATATCAAGGCTTGAGGATGGTCATACACACAGCCCTTGTGTGAATTATGCTGCTGTTGGAGCAGATGACCTATTGTTCTAAGTTTCACTGGAGTGACATAAACTGAGAGAATGTTGGCTTAAAATGAAACTGACATGTTTCCTTGTGTGATCATTGTGAAGGTGTTAAACATCTATTGTGCCATGTCTGATCCTGTACATTGTACTTGTCATAAACACCTAGGGTCAGATGTCTAACAGACAGTCGACAATGAACCCAGCTAACCTCATGTCATAACGTGGGTAACATGTTATGACTACCATGATGATAAAGATCACATCATGGCAACCTTCTTTTTGTGTCCATTGTCTGTTATTTGGCCATTTGAGATAAAGTCCTGGAGAATATTATGACAACCAGGAAGATCAAGGTTATTAGAAACAGGTCAACATAGGAAGAAAATGTTGTCCTCTGGCAAAACTACATGTCAACAAAAAACAACAATGTAGACATTGGAAAAATCACAATCTTTGAACACCTTGGCTCCATAATCAACAAACAATGAAAACATTGAAAAAATCACAATCGTTGAACACCTTGGCTCCATAATCAACAAACATGATGTTATACAGCATTAAGAGCCTATGAAACTAACACCAGCAAACAAATGACAATGAAACTTTTGAGAACATGCATCATTCCTGTGCCACCAAATGGATGAGGTGTCATGGACCAGTTTACACTAGAAACTGGAAAGAATCAGTGTGAGAAACTTCTTGACAGTCTTCCATCATGTCAGTGAACTAATACATGCTGTTGGGGATTTTTCGCAAGATATGAAGCATGATCACCCACGCCAATTGGTACTGCACTTGATGATGATGATGATGATCCCTTATGAAACTCTTTTCATTCTTTTGTGTTATCTTGATCATGAAATAACTAGTGGAAAGCAGAAGTGAGCAAGAAATTTTGAAAAGAATAGGAATGACCACAATATATGCGGCTGTATGAAGAAAATATAACATCTATATAGACAATCATTTAAAATATGAGACATGACATATAGTGATGATGAATGGCACGACACATATTGGACATGATGTGCGTTCAGAAAAATGGTGTAATACTTTGCAAAGGACTCAGGAACATCATTTTGTTAAATTCACATGGTTGATTTACTAGCTCAGACGATGTTATGTTTGATACTTCAGCTAGTTAAAAATGTCACAGCTGTTGATATCTCATAGTGGCAAGAATGAGAACTGATCACTCCACTCCAGAATGCCTTAACCTGCTACATGTGAAACCCTACAGCTCTGTATGTTTTAGGTTTATCTATGGCTTGTGTTTTCACCGTAAACCCTACTTGATGTACGTGAACATGTTTCTCCTTACAGTGAGTGCAGTAAAGATTTATTTATTTCAGTGAACATATTTCTCCTTACAGTGAGTTAGGTAAAGATTGATTGATTTCAGTGAACATGTTTCTCCTTACAGTGAGTTTGGTAAATATTGATTGATTTCAGTGAACATGTTTTTCCTTACAATGAGTTAGGTCAAGATTGATTGATTTCTGAGAACATGTTTCTCCTTACAGTGAGTTTGGTAAATATTGATTGATTTCAGTGAACATGTTTTTCCTTACAATGAGTTAGGTCAAGATTGATTGATTTCTGAGAACATGTTTCTCTTTACAGTGAGTTTGGTAAATATTGATTGATTTCAGTGAACATGTTTCTCTTTACAGTGAGTTTGGTAAATATTGATTGATTTCAGTGAACATATTTCTCCTTACAGTGAGTTTGGTAAATATTGATTGATTTCAGTGAACATATTTCTCCTTACAGTGAGTTTGGTAAAGATTGATTGCTTTCAGTGAACATGTTTCTCTTTACAGTGAGTTTGGTAAATATTGATTGATTTCAGTGATCATATTTCTCCTTACAGTGAGTTTGGTAAATATTGATTGATTTCAGTGAACATATTTCTCCTTACAGTGAGTTTGGTAAATATTGATTGATTTCAGTGAACATATTTCTCCTTACAGTGAGTTTGGTAAATATTGATTGATTTCAGTGAACATATTTCTCCTTACAGTGAGTTTGGTAAATATTGATTGATTTCAGTGAACATATTTCTCCTTACAGTGAGTTTGGTAAATATTGATTGATTTCAGTGAACATATTTCTCCTTACAGTGAGTTTAGTAAAGATTGATTGATTTCAGTGAACATGTTTCTCTTTACAGTGACTTTGGTAAATATTGATTGATTTCAGTGAACATATTTCTCCTTACAGTGAGTTTAGTAAATATTGATTGATTTCAGTGAACATATTTCTCCTTACAGTGAGTTTGGTAAATATTGATTGATTTCAGTGAACATATTTCTCCTTACAGTGAGTTTGGTAAATATTGATTGATTTCAGTGAACATATTTCTCCTTACAGTGAGTTTAGTAAATATTGATTGATTTCAGTGAACATGTTTCTCTTTACAGTGAGTTTGGTAAATATTGATTGATTTCAGTGAACATATTTCTCCTTACAGTGAGTTTAGTAAATATTGATTGATTTCAGTGAACATATTTCTCCTTACAGTGAGTTTAGTAAATATTGATTGATTTCAGTGAACATATTTCTCCTTACAGTGAGTTTGGTAAATATTGATTGATTTCAGTGAACATATTTCTCCTTACAGTGAGTTTAGTAAAGATTGATTGATTTCAGTGAACATGTTTCTCTTTACAGTGAGTTTGGTAAATACTGATTGATTTCAGTGAACATATTTCTCCTTACAGTGAGTTTGGTAAATATTGATTGATTTCAGTGAACATATTTCTCCTTACAGTGAGTTTGGTAAATATTGATTGATTTCAGTGAACATATTTCTCCTTACAGTGAGTTTGGTAAAGATTGATTGATTTCAGTGAACATGTTTCTCTTTACAGTGAGTTTGGTAAATATTGATTGATTTCAGTGAACATATTTCTCCTTACAGTGAGTTTGGTAAATATTGATTGATTTCAGTGAACATATTTCTCCTTACAGTGAGTTTAGTAAATATTGATTGATTTCAGTGAACATATTTCTCCTTACAGTGAGTTTGGTAAATATTGATTGATTTCAGTGAACATATTTCTCCTTACAGTGAGTTTGGTAAATATTGATTGATTTCAGTGAACATATTTCTCCTTACAGTGAGTTTGGTAAATATTGATTGATTTCAGTGAACATATTTCTCCTTACAGTGAGTTTGGTAAATATTGATTGATTTCAGTGACCATGTTTCTCTTTACAGTGAGTTCGGTAAATACTGATTGATTTCAGTGAACATATTTCTCCTTACAGTGAGTTCGGTAAAGATCCGCAGCTGATTGATTTTCTTGGCAGTCATCTGATTCTGAGAAGGTCAGAGGGCTCACTTGTGTATACATCAATCTCACCATACCCCTTGGTTCTGCATCATAACGTCATGAATGGCAAGTGGGCCGATGCTGTTAGGTTGTGTCGATTTGTCAAGGTAAGTACTGGCATATATTGGGGTTGACTGCGCATGCTGATGTTCATTAATTTGTTATTTTGGACTTTAAACAATTGCATTACTGTGATGGTTATATAGACATCATGATTTTATAAGTTCTTCTGTGCTGACTGAAATGTATGTTAGAAACAGATAATACAAGGGGAAGTCAATAAGTAAGTCACAAATGGTTGTAGAAAAATAACTAAATATGATAACAACTTGAAACAGTTTTTTTTTTATACATACATTGTCCCTTTATTTCTCACTATAATTTCCACCAACATTGATGTACTTATCCCATCGTTTTATTAGTCCTCCCAAACTGGCTGTATAGAACTGCGTGCTCTGTTTTCTAAACCACGTTTTCACTTCACATTCAACTTCGGCGTCATTCACGAAATGTCTTCCGCCAAGGTGGGTTTTCAGTGGACCAAAACAGTGGAAATCGCTAGGGGCTGAGTCGGGGCTGTAAGGTGGATGTTCCAGAACTTCCAACCTTAGGTGGTTAATTTTCTCCTGAGTTAATCAAGCCATATGTAGTCTGGCATTGTCATGAAGAAGCAACACCCCTCTAGTCAGCAGTCCTGGACATTTTCTTTGAATTGCATCATGACGCATCAATAGAACTTTACAGTACGATTCAGAATTCACATTGTCACTTTTTTTCTTGAAATTGGTTAAAAGCACTCCTTGACAATCCCAGAACACTGTCAGCATAACTTTATCTGCGGATGGCGTAACCTTGAATTTTTGGACACAAGGCAAAGAAGGATGTTTCCATTGCATTGAAACATGCTTTGATTCGGGCTGGTAGTCAGCATAAACAGGAAGCATTTCCTTATGAATGTCCTTTGCAGGCAGTCCTTTTGCCCACAAATAACACACAACAGCACGTTGCTCTTTGGTTGTACACTCCGTAAGTACAGTCGTCATTTTGTTTATGCGCTGCGCATGCGCACATATATAGACACCTAGCGCAACCTGATGAATGGGAATATAAAGTTCGATGTTGCTGTCACCTAATGACATCTGTAGAAAACACCAACTACATTTACCTGCCATCCCACAGAACTGTGTGACTTACTTATTGACTCGCCATCGTATATGGCGTAACGTACTCAAACAGTGTTAGCTCGTGCACGTCTTCAGCAGTCATTGTGAGGTGAGGTTGCCATTACAGGCTTGGCTATAGTCACGTTCAAAGACTAGATAATATTCTTATAGGTGCTTGTAAACCTACTATTTAAACAATAGTCATAGAATCTTAGCGGCACCAGTCTCACAGCCGAAGTGTGTGGTAACGAGAGGTTGAAGGATCTCTACACCAGCATCAGTATTTGAAATAGTCAAGAACCTTGAATTGACTAAAATCATCACTCACCATACTACAATTTTCGATATTTTCAGAAAATAGAACACTTGTTTTAAGTGCCTTCTTCTTCTTCTTCAGCGTTCCGAGCCATTGAGGTTCTTTGCTGCAGATACAATCCGTCTCCATTCGTCTCTCTGGTTGACCTTCTCTTGCCAATCGCTGATTCAAAGTGCTTGTAGGTCTGTATATATATTATCTCTCCACCGTCTTCTTGGTCTACCTCGGGGTCTACGGTCATTTATTTCCTGAGTGTAAGCGAGTTTTGTTTCACTATTATCTTCCATTCTTTCTATATGCCCCAGCCATTGTAGTCTATTAGCCTTCATGATACCAGTGATTAGCGGGGACTTAAACAGATCATAAATGTCTTTGTTACTTCTTCTTTTCCAGTTAAGTGCCTTGCCACACCAAATAATATAAAAACAATTTTGAACATTTGTCAGTAAAGTTAAAACCAAGGGAAGGACAGCAAATTTAATATTAAAAAGCTGAAGCCAGTCACCCAGCCCGGAGATTTGCATACACCATCTTCACTAGAGGAGGAGAAGCAGAGAAGAGATTTGAAGTACCTGCTTGCCAGCCAGGAGGACAAGACCCAGCAGATAAATGGCCCGACACCTGTTGGCCACCACTATAGACATTCAACAATATTCTAAACCAATTAAGGCCCAAAGACAATTGTTGATGGTTAACCTTTATAATAGCCGGACCATATAGAATACCAGGACAGGAAATTGAAACATCCATATTAAACTTTAGGAAGTAGGAGGAAGTGTTAAACCCCATTTGTGTCAGTGTAAGATCCTGTGGATCTCATATAATGTTTTAATATATAAATTAATTGTTGTGAGTTTTAAATTTCAACCAGCTCAGTTTGTTATCATAGTAAATAATATTAGTATAATAAGACTGGTAGATGAGCAAAAGGATTGTGACTTTATATGTTAATCTGTCTATCTCCTTGTTTGTGAGATTGAATTATATTTGGGGGCTCAATTATTATTCAGGCAGAGTAGCAGGAAAATCTTGGTCTACTGCCTTTGTCTAAGTACAGTTGTTCGCCATTCCTTTCCTGCCTGACACTGTCAGAAGATTAGATCATTTCTGGGACGTATTGAATCACTCTAGAATTATGTGCCATTTGGTCTCTTCTTCGTCAGTGAGTAGTTCTGTTTTAGGAAGTCTATTTGATATATTCACTATCCTAGTATCATATGATACGCTACAGGTTTTTATTCCATATGGCTCTGTCTCTTTCCACAGGGCATTCTGCTGAAAGCGCCGCACAAAGCACAAACTTCATAGCTCCAGCGACAACTCCCAGGGGTCTCTGAGAAAATTGCACTCACGAACCAAACATCGTGGCCTGGAATTGAACCCATAACTCTCGGTGCACATAACCACTTCACCATGGAAGTTAAATAACAAACAGGCAGTCGTGTGCAAATCTTACATTCACTGTTGCTATAGTCAATTGTATTCTCATCAAAGGTCTTGCACATAGGAGGCATTACTTGGTATTTAACTGATAGGAGTGGCAGGAAGGTTGACTAGACAAAAGATTCTCCCATCCTCCTAACAATGGCAGAAACTACTCAGCAGATATAGGTATCAAAATAGGAGTAAAACAAGAATGTTTGTATTCCCCCAGGTTTATTTAATTTATAACATAAAAGATTGTTGATCAATTAAGAGGAAAAGCAGGATTAAAAATCAGCAGAAGATCAATAAATAACCTTAGATATGTTGATGATACAGTCTTGCTAACAGAAACTGAATAAGATCACCAAGTACTAGCTAAACACATATAAACAACATAAATCATAAACAACATAAATCATGAACATGGAATGGGTATTGATATATTCTGCTGCTGACAGCTTTCATCCACCAACTCAAGCCTAGCCCTTCAACCAACTCAAGCCTAGCCCTTCAACCAACTCAAGCCTAGCCCTTTGTAGATTTGTTCACGATTTGTTGGATTTTGCGGCTAAAGTTGTCTATGGGAGAGTTAACCAGTGAAATAACTCTCCTTAGTGGCTTCTTACAAACACGCAGAGTAGGTTACAGTGTTAATATTCTTTTCTTATCTTACAGACCGCGGTTATAACATGGGTGATATTCATCATCATCATCATCTTCCACTTCTGCCGTCAAGCGTCGTGGGGAGATGGGTGATATTAATATATAGAAATCTATGATTATTGCCAAGGCAGTGGAAGAACAACATTTTGAATATATGAATCCCCGGGAAGATTAACCCGGTCAACAAATGCCCGCAGAAGTTGGATGTGTCGGCCTAATGGCACATGAACGCAGCTCTGCTGTAAATAGGCACAATGCAATCACGTCCGGAAAACAAAACTCTGAATGAACGCAGCAGAAGAAGAAGAAGAAGAAGAACATATGAATGAATGGGAAAGTCTTAAACAAGTCAAAAGTTTATCCTATCTTTGTTACATACAAATCTGGAGTTATGGATTACTTTGTCCCCTATTGTTTGTAAAAAGCAACGAGATGCATGGGAAACTATGAGTTTGAGCATTTTCATCCTGCTTGGGCCTTAATTTTTTATTCTGGAATACTTGTGCCTCTCCCTGGCCCCATTGGCCTTTTGTTGCTAGGTGACAGTGGGCTTGAAAACAAGGGTTTTAGAGCTGCGGCCAATAACTGGGATGGTTTGATGTTTGTTACACACATTTTGTGATAGAAAGACAGGATTTTTAAAGTACAGAGTCCAAGTGTACTCTCACTCAGAGTTAAACTTTGACTGAGGGCCTTTTTTTATGTATATAGTAAAGATAGTGAGAAATAAGGTCATGGCTAGAACATCTGTCACTGTCATTTACTGCCAATATAGTACCTTGCGGTGTATGGCAGAGGGGTCTTTGAGCCTGAGGAATAAAGGCCACCTGGCTAGTGCAGTCACCGCAAACTGTGCAGGTTAGGGTTTTCTTTTTGCCCCCGACAGAAAAAATCCCACACCTTACCGAGGGATCGAACCCGGGTCTCCCGAAAGAGAGTCTGGCATTCTAGCCACTCGGCCAGCCGCTCCTCGGCTAGAACATCACAAAGACAATAGTTTAGATGCGAAAACATCATCAAGAGATGGACCGGAAAAAGGATGTTAGAATGTACGATCATGAGAGGCATAGGATGCTGAAGATCTTTACAGCTGGCATTATGAAGATGGCAAGTGATATGATCAGATATGCATTATTTGTCATGTGTATGCTGCATTACCATCTACTACATTGTTTACCACTCATACTGAACAGTTAACAGTAATCCCATGGCAGACACAGCCAACAGTATGTGAAGTGACAGATCTTTCCATACACTGAGCAATAACATTGTCAGATGGGCTGACCAGCCCCATTCCTGGCTGTCCTTTTTCACAAACAATATTTGGTATCCATTTTACAAAGATGGGTTGCTGAGTCATATTTGAAATTCAACCCTAGACCAGTGTGTTTGAAATCAGTGCACTAACTACTGTGCAACTGAGGCTCCAGATACAGGTGTCTTTAACTGCCTGTGCCTCATGTGTGTACTTTCAGGAGGAAAATGTATGGGCTTGTCTGGCTGCAATGGCAACATATGCAAAAGACTTAAATACGGCAGAAATAGCGTATGCTGCAATACAGGAGGTAATTGCTAAGTTACTGTACTAATGAAGCCGCTTAGAGTGTTACTAAAGTTATTATGTTAATGAAGTTAGTGAAAGTGTTTTGAAGTTATTGTGTTAATGTAATTAGTGATTGTTTTACTGAGATTAATAAAAGTGCTTCTAAAACTATGTTTTTGGAGATACTTATCTTCTTACAGAAGTTACTAAGAGCGTTGCTGAGAATGTAACTGAGGTTACTATGAATATTATTGAAATGTTTATGTTACTGAAGTTACTTATCATGTCACTGAAATTACCTAGAGTATTACAAATGTTATTGAAAGTTTTACTGAAGTTATTGGGTTGCTGAAGTTTCTTTACATGTTAATGAAATTACTGAGAGTTACAATGAGTATTACTGCAGAAATTAAAAGTGTTACTGAAGTTACTAAGGGTGTAATTGCAGAGAGCATTAATGAAATTATCAAGCATGTTATTAAAGTTACTGAAAGTTGCACTGAAGTTATATATATATTTATTGGTTTTAGTGTATAGTTGACACAACTTCAGTTAACAGTATAATCCTTCTCCTGTAGATTTAAATAGTTATCAAGATAATTCATAGTGATGAATTTCTGTCAGTACCTTTCTCATACCTTTTTCATTTTACACTTGATAAGCATAGAATAAATTTCAAGTCAACTTTTCATCAAATTGCTACAGGAATAATTCACATGGAAAATCTTTGGTGACTTTTGAAGAGGAGGACTGAGCATGTGTGGGAATGTCCCTAGTGCAGTGATGTCGTTATTTAAATTAAGTAATCAGTTAGTTAGTTAGTTAGTTAGTTAGTTAGTCGCAGTTCCAACTTCACAGTATACTTGGTAAATGTCAGTTGTTGGTATCTTTCTCATAACTTGGTCATTGTGTACTTGGTAAATGTCAGTTGTTGGTATCTTTCTCCTAATTTTCTCATTGTGTACTTGGTAAATGTCAGTTGTTGGTATCTTTCTCATAACTTGGTCATTGTGTCCTTGGTAAATGTCAGTTGTTGGTATCTTTCTCCTAATTTTCTCATTGTGTACTTGGTAAATGTCAGTTGTTGGTACCTTTCTCCTAATTTTCTCATTGTGTACTTGGTAAATGTCAGTTGTTGGTATCTTTCTCCTAATTTTCTCATTGTGTACTTGGTAAATGTCAGTTGTTGGTACCTTTCTCATAACTTTCTCATTGTGTACTTGGTAAATGTCAGTTGTTGGTACCTTTATCATAACTTTCTCATTGTGCACTTGGTAAATGTCAGTTGTTGGTACCTTTCTCCTAATTTTCTCATTGTGCACTTGGTAAATGTCAGTTGTTGGTACCTTTCTCCTAATTTTCTCATTGTGTACTTGGTAATGTCAATTGTTGGTACCTTTCTCCTAACTTTCTCATTATGTACTTGGTAAATGTCAGTTGTTGGTACCTTTCTCCTAATTTTCTCATTGTGTACTTGGTAATGTCAGTTGTTGGTACCTTTCTCCTAATTTTCTCATTGTGTACTTGGTAAATGTCAGTTGTTGGTATCTTTCTCCTAATTTTCTCATTGTGTACTCGGTAAATGTCAGTTGTTGGTACCTTTCTCATAACTTTCTCATTGTGTACTTGGTAAATGTCAGTTGTTGGTACCTTTATCATAACTTTCTCATTGTGCACTTGGTAAATGTCAGTTGTTGGTACCTTTCTCCTAATTTTCTCATTGTGCACTTGGTAAATGTCAGTTGTTGGTACCTTTCTCCTAATTTTCTCATTGTGTACTTGGTAATGTCAATTGTTGGTACCTTTCTCCTAACTTTCTCATTATGTACTTGGTAAATGTCAGTTGTTGGTACCTTTCTCCTAATTTTCTCATTGTGTACTTGGTAATGTCAGTTGTTGGTACCTTTCTAATATAAATGAAGAAATTAGGAAGAACTTGCAAGCAACAGAGGTGTGGTTCCTGAGATGAATGTTGCAAATTCCTTGGGCTGCCAGAGTAACTAATGATGGCTGCCTGAAAGAGGCTAATGAAACTAGAACATTATATACAAATATAAGAAAGAGACAAACAGCTTTCTTTGGTCATGTGATGAGAAGAGAGGCATTGGAGAATATAGTGACAACTGGAAAGATGAAAGGGAAGAGAGACCTGGGTAAACCAAGATAAGTGATGCTGGATGGACTGAGACAGTGGCATGGAGGGATATCAGCAGCAGAGTTGATCCAGATCACCAAAGACCGAGATATGTGGAGGGATATGAATGCCTATTGATTATGTGGTTGTTTCGAGATTTGAAATTTACATATTGAGCACAACCCACTACTGGCAACGCTGATCGCATTCTGGTATGAACCTAAGGCCTATCCACGTCAATATGGAAGCACTATACTTGAGTTTCGTCCTCATTTGAGCTCGTCAGTAGTGCATATCCCTGACCGGATCCGGAAACAGTCCCGGATCACGCATGTGAAGCGGGTGTGTAACCACGCGGCACACACTGGACACACCAAATTATCACAACAGAACATCACAACGCTACCCATCGTAGGCTATGCTCAGCTGGCAAGGCACTTGATGAAGATGAATACTTTTCTCATTTTATTTGTGACAAAGTCAGGTCATGTACATATGAATCTGGTGCAGCTGTTATGTTGACTGTTGATAAACATGTGAACATTATAAAGTTGATTGCACCAGTTATATGTTGATTGTTGATAAACATGTGAACATTATAAAGTTGATTGCACCAGTTATATGTTGACTGTTGATAAACATGTGAACATTATAAAGTTGATTGCACCAGTTATATGTTGATTGTTGATAAACATGTGAACATTATAAAGTTGATTGCACCAGTTATATGTTGACTGTTGATAAACATGTGAACATTATAAAGTTGATTGCACCAGTTATATGTTGACTGTTGATAAACATGTGAACATTATAAAGTTGATTGCACCAGTTGTATGTTGACTGTTGATAAACATGTGAACAGTAGAAAGTTGATTGTACCACTTTGTGTTTTGACTATTGGTAAACATGTGAACAGTAGAAAGTTGATTGTACCACTTTGTGCTTTGACTACTGGTAAATATGTGAACAGTAGAAAGCTAATTACACCACGTTGTGTTTTAACTGTTGATAAACATGTGAACAATAGAAAGCTGATTGTACCAGTTGTGTTTTAACTGTTGATAAACATGTGAACAGTAGAAAGTTGATTGTACCAGTTGTCTGTTGACCGTTGATAAACATGTGAACGATTGTTTTCCTTGCACCTGTAGATTTATATAAAGCTATCAATATCTTGTTATATAGAATCTCTAGTTACCAGTACAGTATTATACCCGCAGGCTGACAAGGTCCAGTTTATTATCAACATTAAGGAGATTCCAGTGAAGGAAGCCAGAAATGCAGAGATGGCGCTGCTGTATGGGAATCAGCAGGATGCCGAAGCTATACTTCTCCAGGCTGGCCTGATCTTCAGAGCCATCATGTTAAACATTCAGCTGTACAACTGGGACAGGTGGGCATTAATTGATGTCATATGGAGATTGTCTGTTCTTAGATTCTTTGGGTCATTCAAACCCAAGACTTGTATTGTAGTCATCTGATCATGTCTTTCCAATGTCCTTCATTCTCAGCAACTCTGTTCAGTTCAGCAGATGTCCCGACTCCTTATAAACACCAAATCTAACTAAGAAGCTTGCCGAATAAAAGAAACAGGTCGCTATTTCAACCTGCACATATAGATACAGGTGACAGCTGCACCCTACACACATAGATATAAGTGACTGTTTCAACCTACACACATACGAGGGTGAGTCGATAAGTAAGTCACACAGCTCTGGGATGGCAGGTAAATATAGTTGGTGTTTTCTACAGGTGTCATTTGGTGACAGCAACATCGAACGTCATATTCCTGTTCGTTAGGAGCCCTGGGTGTCTCATGCGCAGTGCATAAACAAATTGGCGACTGTACTTATGGAGTGTACAACCAAAGAGCAATGTGCTGTTGTGCGTTTTTTGTGGGCAAAAGGACTACCTGCAAAAGACATAAGGAATTGTTTCCTGTTTATGCTGACAAATGTTTGTCCTGTAAAGTGGTGCATAGCTGGGTAGAAAAATTTTCTCAAGGATGCTCTAAAATTGTTGATGAAATCCGATCTGGTCGTCCTGTTGAGATTGCAACAGAGGCACCCATGCAGCGAGTGGAGGAGATGATTAGAGGTGACAGACGAGTAACGATAGACTCTGTAGCATCTGCAATAGGTGCTCACATGGTTCAGCATACAGCATAATGCATGATCGATTGAAATTTAAGAAAGTGTGTTCAAGGTGGGTACCCAGACAATTGAAGGAGGAACACAAAATGAACCGATTTGGCCTGTCCTTGCATCATCTCTGTCGATACGAAGATGAAGGAGAAGACATGCTGAACAGGATTGTTACTGGGGACGAATCATGGGTGCATCACTACCAGCCCGAATCAAAGCGTGCTTCAATGTAATGGAAACATCGTTCTTCGCCTTGTGCCCAAAAATTCAAGGTTACGCCGTCAGCAGGAAAGGTTGTGCTGACAGTGTTTTGGGATTGTCAAGGAGCGCTTTTAATCAATTTCAATGCAAAAGGTGACAATGGGAATTCTGAATCGTACTGTGAAGTTCTGTCTATGCTTCATGGTGCAATTCGAAGAAAACATCCAGGACTGCTGACTAGAGGAGTGTTGCTTCTTTATGATAATGCCAGACCACATACTAACTCAGTGAAATGATAACTCTCCTTAATGGCTTCTTACAAACACACAGAATAGGTTACAGTGTTCTTATTCTTTTCTTATCTTACAGACCGCGGTTATAACACTAACTCAGGAGAAAATTAACCAACTAAGGTGGGAAGTTCTGGAACATCCACCTTACAGCCCCGACTTAGCCCCTAGCGATTTCCACCTTTGTGGTCCACTGAAAATACTCTTTGGCCGGAGACATTTTGCGAATGATGCCTAAGTTGAATGTGAAGTGAAAACGTGGTTTAGAAAACAGAGCATGCAGTTCTATGCAGCCGGTTTGGGAGGACTGATAAAACGATGGGATAAGTGCATCAATGTTGGTGGAAATTATGTTGAGAAATAAAGGGACAATGTATGTATAAAAATAAACTGGTTTCAAGTTGTTATCATATTTAGCTATTTTTCTACCACCATTTGTGACTTACTTATTGACTTCCCCGCGTAGATATAGGTGACTGTTTCAAGCCAAGTCCTGCGAACAAGAAAAACAAAATAATCAAAAACAGATGTAACAAAAGAATACTTATCTAGACACTAAAGAAGAAGTCTGGTCAAAAAAAAAAAAAGACTTGTTGATCAGACTAGATCTTGGATGTTCAGATAAGTAGTATTCTTTTGTTTTATCTGTTTAGCATTATTTTCCTTCATGTTCACTAATAAAGATTTTGGTTGAAATGTTCCTACATATCAATTTCTGTTATTTCATTCGTCTAGCATCTTAATCATATTTTATGCTTTTGTTCAGACTCCAGGATCAGCTCGGCAGCAGCCAACGCCATTTTTCTATGCGTGATGTAGTTTCTCTAAGATGTGTCTTTACTATGGAATACCAAATAATGCATTTTTATATACTTGGAATTATTTCTATCACGCTTTGCATAAATCTGAAAAATAGTGACTGGCAATACAGACCATACATTCATTTATGTTGTAACAATTGTTTTTTTTCTTTACCAGCTGTTATTCTTGTGTTTATTATTATTATTAGATATTATTTGTATAGGCATTAGTACATTAGTGTTTGTTATTTGAAAAGTCGTGTATAGCTAACATGTCAGTCTCTTTTGGTGTCCCTTAGTTGTTTGGTTATTAGATGTTTTCTTTAATATGCACACACACATGCACACTCATGCTCGCACATAAACACACACACACCCACCAAAAACCCACCCAGCCGCAAGTGTATGAGCTATGGTATATGAGTGTTTGTGTTTGTTGTGTTTCTATGTGCTCTCAACCTGGCCTGTGTGTTACGTTGTATTTGTGAAGAAATCTCTCGATGCTAATTCAGAAAAGGCTAAGGGTTTGCTTAGAGAGAGATGTGAAGTGTTAGGTATTGCCATACGCTAGATTATGACATAATGGGATGTAGTACCCAGTTCCTTTTCTTCTTCCTTTCACTGAAAAATAACAAATTCATTAAACACTCTGCTAGTAAACAATGCACTAATCACTATACTGGTTAACAAGTGCACTAACCACTATGTTGCTAAACGTGCACTATTATGTTAATAAACAGGTTTGGTGTGTTGGTAAACAGGTGCACTATTATGTTGATAAACAAGTGCACTATTATGTTGGTAAACAGATGCACTAAATACTATGCTGGTCAATAAATGCACTAATTACTATGTTGGTAAATAATGCCTTTGATTTTAACCATCTTAACCCTATCTGAAATACTCCAGTGGCAACTAATTGATTTAGCTGTATCCTCATCAAACAGTAGTCCTCGTTTTTCATGTTTATACTCCTGAATATATTATTATGTGTTTGCCCATTGTTATTTTACCAGATCCCTTCCATCTCAGCTTGCTCATTCATAGGATAATAATTTTAATTTTTTCCATTTCTTTTACAACTGTCTTGTTTCAGTCAAGTAATGACATTCCAAGTGGCTATTCTAAATGTATAGATTTTGGTTTTGCCATCAGTTTAAAGGTTTAAAGACAGGAGAGTTGATATCATTGCACCATATGGCTCAGTCTATTTCCACAGATCAGTCTACAAGGTGTGGACTGCACTTGGCCTTGCAGCCAGCAGGGTTAGCATCGGCTAGCCTCTCCCAGGAGGGGTGAAAAGTGAAAATTAGTAGCCTGCCGATGATCCGCAGACTACACAAGTCAACCCCACCTCCACGCGGTGTAGACCGGGAAACCATGACTGTGAGATCATGGGCTAACGGGGCTATGGCTCGCCATAGGGGATGGACTCCCTATGGTCAGATATTTTTCCTAAACCTGCGACTGGCCTAGCAAGCCAGCAGGGGATCTTCATACTGCTCATACAAAAAAAACTAAGAAGTATAAATGGACTGACCTAAATGGTTATAGACTTGGCAATGTTAATGGACTACGAGATAGATCAGCGATTCAAAAAATAGGTACAATTAACATCTGCGGTTTTAATAGTAAAGAAGAAGAACTTATAGAAACAATGGAAGAGACAAAAACTGGACTGATGGGAATGGCAGACACCAGAATAAAGGGGTAAGGATGCAAGGAGATCCACCACAGTTACACGTTTATCTACTCTGGAGTGGAACAGCAAGAAAGGGCAAGACATGGTGTGGGAATAGTCATTGAACCACAGCTAGCAAGAGGAATACTAGAAATAAAATATATATCAGAAAGAATCATAACAGTGAGAATAAACATTTTGAAAATAATTGCAACATATGTACAAATATACGCACCATGTAATACAAACAAAAATTAGCAAGAATATGAGGACTTCTACAAAGACATCCATGAAGTGCTAAATAAATTAGATAAGCAGGACAACATCATAGTTATGGGAGACTTCAATGCAAGACAGAGCGGGCATAGAAAAACATCTTGGAACATTTGGAGACCAACATAATGACAGAAATGATAATAGAAGTAGACAGAGAGCTATGCAGCCAACATGACCTCTATATAACAATCAATCAATCAATCAATCATGTGCCATGCCGGAAAGCGTGGGCGGTCATGACTCGCCATTTCACTCGATCACCAGAGTTGTGGATCAGCTCAGTGTTCCTGTCTCGACTATGCCATATGACCAAGTCATCCAGGTATTTACTTCTCAGTCTTCCCCTTGGTCTGTTCCCTTCGATCTTGCCAGTTGTCGCTAAGTTCTCCAATCCATTTCTTCTCATAACATGTCCAAAAAAGTTTGACTGTCTACGTTTAATTTCTCTACTCAATTTACGATTTTCATTTGTCTCCTGTAGTACTTGGTCATTGGTTTTTCTGTCTGTCCATGGCATTTTTTGCATTTTCCTCAGAAACCACATTTCTGCAGCAATCAGATGTTTTTCAGCTTGACTGCTCATTGTCCAAGTTTCACATCCATACATAAGAACAGGCTCTATATAGCACATCAACACACTTTTTCTCGTTTCAATTAACATCTTTTTATTGGTCAGTGTGTTTTTCACAAACACATTCTATAAACACAAAGACTCACAAATATACACCTGGCATAAATGTAACGATCTAGATACTAAAAGCCAAATTGTTTTTATATTAACAAGAAATAACAGAAAGAGAAATATTTTAGATGCAAGGGCAGTGCCCAACTTAAGTATGAACACAGACCACAAAGCAGTCGTTGCCACAATAAGAACCATCAGAAGAAGAAAGCAAAGACCAGGAAAATACATGCCATGCGAATCGGTAAACTTAAAAAACCTCAAAGACGAGGTAATGAGGGAAAATTATTAGAAAGAACTAACTGAAATCTTTGTAAAATTACCTATAGAAAGAAAAACAGTGGAAGAAGAATGGGAGATGTTCAAATCAAGCATTTTAAATACTGCAAAAATAATGTGTGGAACCACGAAAAAACGCAAAACATGGATAAAGAAAATAACAAGTTGGTGGAACACAGAGGTAAAGAAAGCTGTAAAAGACAAACAGGCAAAATAAAAAAGGTGGTTGAAGAGCAAACGAGAATGTGATTACATAGAATATAAAATAGCAAGAAGACATGTGAATAGAATAGTAAAGAAAGAAAAACAAAAAGACTAGGAGGAGTATGGAGAAACCCTAAGTAAATTGATACATGACAAGGCAGATGTGGTTGCGGCCTTGTGGGAGCACGTGCACACCTCGGAGGAGCAAATGGATTATCATGGTCTGGCAAGAATGAGACAGCGAGGAGTGATGAGGGGATCTGGCTGACGCTCAACGCTCAGAGGAAAGGCGAGACGGACTTATAATCAGATTGCTACTGGTACTATTAGTGTTGGAACTCTTTGCTGGCTACTGAGGATGGGGACAGAGCACTTATGGGAATGCCCCGATTGCTGTGATGTCGATTCTTAAATCAATCAATCAATCAATCAACCCTAAGTAAAAGCTACAAGGAGGCAACTAGAAACTTGTACAAAAAGATTAGTGCAATGAGAACCAGAGGAGAACCCTTTGACCCAATTGAAATAATTAACAGCGAAAATGGAGAACCAATAAGTGAACAAAAGCAAATCCTAATAAGATTGAAACAGTACTTCAAACAACTTCTCAACATCCCATCAGTTGTCACAGGAACTCAAGAAACTGACACAGATGCCACTGAAGAACTAGAACCAGGCATACTGAAAGAGGAAATTATAGAAGCCATCAGATTAGCCCTACTGAACAAATCACCAGGACAAGTTGAAATACCAAATGAATGAATTAAAGCAGTAAGAGAAGTAGGAACAGCATGGCTACATAGACTATTCAACCATATTTGGGTAGAACAACAGACACCACGAGACTGGGGAAACGCCACAATTATCCCAGTTTGGAAAAACAAAAGCAGCAAAAGAGACACCACACAATACAGAGGCATTTCCCTTTTGAGTCATACTGGGAAAATATTTAGCAAAATTCTTGAGAAAAGATTACAAACTACTTCAGAACCCCAGCTAAGCAAAACACAACTTGGATTTAGGAAAAACAAAGCATGCACAGATGCCGTTTTTGCTCTTAGACAACTTATAGAAAAATCAATCGAATTTAATGAAACACTCTACTTAGCCTTTGTCGACCAAGAAAAGGCATTTGATAGAGTAGATGGAAACAAGCTGTGGGAAATCCTAAAACAATGTGGAGTGAGTACACATCTAACAAACCTGTGTAGAAATTTATGCAACAACAGTGAATGCATAGTGAGAGCAATTGGAGGACACTTAGAACCCTTCACCATAAGATCCGGGGTACGACAAGGTTGTGTCCTGTCCCCTCTCTTGTTTATAACATATATAAACAACATATGTAAAGAAACCAGCCACGCAGACACCACAAGAACACCACATGACAAGAACACAGAAGAAGAACCATCTGAAAATTACACCATTAAAGAACTCCTGTTTGTGGACGACCAAGCACTTACAGCAAAATCAGAAGCTGGATTACAGGACCACATGAATAGTCTAAACGAAATGTGCAGGGAACATAACATGAAAATTAGCACGAGTAAAACAGAGGTAATGACTATAACTAAAGAAGAAAAATCAACATCAATTCACCTAAACGAACATCCCTTGAAACAAGTAAAGAGTTTCAAGTACCTAGGAAGTATAATATCATCAAATGGCAAACTCATTGGACAAATGGCACCAATACTAAAGAACAAACATATATCAATAACTACTAAGAAAGCACTTTACAACATAATCTTCCTACCAACTCTATGTTACCAATGCTAAACCTGGGCAATAACAGAAAAAGAGAAAAGAAAAATCACAACAACAGAAATGAGATTCCTGAGAAGAATACTCAATGTATCAAGAAGAGATAAGATCAGAAATGAAGAAATCAGGACTAAAGTGGGAGTTATAGTTGTGCTAGATTTTATTAGAAGGCAGCAAGTCAAATGGTTTGGCCATGCAAATAGGTTACCAACTAACATTATACCACAACAAGCAATAATGTACAGACCAGATGGAAGCAGAGGAAGAGGCCGACCACGTAAACGATAGACGCATGGAATAACAAAGTCCATAGGAATATCGATACATGAAGCACATAAGCGGGCACTCTCACGATGTTTATACTTCACCTCGACACTGCAAGGTACAACAGGAACATGATGAGATGAGATGAGTCTACTGAAAGCCTCACACAGAACACAAACTCCATAGCTGCAGTGACAATCCCTACAAAATTACACTTGTGAACTGAGAGCAGGAGCACCTTGAAGCACACTCATGACCTTCAGTGTGTGAAGCAGGCAGTTTGACCACTTTGCTACGGAGACCCTCATCAGTAGTTTAGGCTTATTTTCATATTATTTTACCACACTCAATGTGATTGTAAAATACTTGCGATTGTGAAATACTTGTGATTGAGATTAAAAATTAGTTTTAGTGAGTCATGTATTATTGATTATTGCACATTTTCCATGTTTTCATAATGCATATTGTTTCTGTTGTCATCGTTGTCTAAGATTAGTTTTATTAGCGATGTATGAATGAAATAATGTATGAGAGCAATGTGATAGGAAGGGCAGAATGTCTAACAGCCTGAGTACACAATTCTGAATCTTTGAAAATCAAGTTCGTTCATTCTCGTGATGGCGATGTAGTAGGTGCATTGCACACACCAGTCAGTCGGAATTAACTGTGGACTCTTTGTTCAGAAAGATGAACATTGTTCATTGCACACACCAGTCAGTCGGAATTAACTGTGGACTCTTTGTTCAGAAAACAATGGCAGACTACTGAATGTACAATTGCCTAGTGATTCATAAACAACCAATTGAGGCAGCAACGACCAGCAAAGGACTTAGTTAGTTAGTCGACAGATCATCCTCATTGCACATCGAACCATTCAGTCCATAAGTGCTCGGATCCCCTCAGCAAATCCTGCAGTGTTTAGCGGCTCATGACACCAGTTTTGTGTTGGTTAATCAATCTTCTTTGGCTTCCTGCGTAGTGTAATTGTTTGGCAACACCTCTTTTAATTTGCAGTTCTCGCAGTCTGACCATGTTTGTAGATTCACAGTCATCGTACTGCATTCAGAATGTTAGCCTGGTCCATAGCGCGTCCGCCCTCCACAGTAGCCTTACCTGCGAGCTCGTCAGCCCGCTCATTTCCTTGTACTCCCGCATGCCCTAGCACGAAGATGAAACTAATCTTTGCCAGCCGAGACTGCTCCAGAGACAGCAACCATTCTCTTTGGATCCACCCCATCTCTATCCTCTTGAGCATATTCATTGAGTCGCTAAGGAAACATGCCCTAGTGAATGTCTGTGTCTTGAGTCATGTTTTTGCTTTACTTACTGCCATGACTTCCATAGTCTGGCTACTTGTGGTCTCAGCAAAAGCACAAGAGTCCTCCTTCACAATTCTCCCTCCGGCCTGTGCCGTAAAAGCCCATGAGCTTCTCACATGTCGGACGACCGACCCATCTGTGTATATGACAGCATCACCGTTTAACAAATTCTCGAAAATCAAAGCTTGTACTTCCGCCTCCACAGCAGCCGGATTTTCTTGTCTGCATTTTCTGTCTAGTTGGATGCTGACTCAAAGAGACGTACAGAAATCTGTTGGCACTTGTGCCCACTCCTCGCCAGGTTCTAAGTCCTCAAGTGAACATACCTGTTGAAGAATGTCCTCGGCTTGACCCACCCATGACCTTCCTCTTTTTAACCTTCTGCCCTTCACCTTCCTAATTTCACTATGCAGAGGATGTTGTGTGTTTGCGTTAACTCTGAGGTAGGCACGTGCTCTGCAAATTTATATTCTGTTTTCAATGGTTGGAAAATCAAGAAGGTAACGCATCGCCCTGCATGCTGTATCTCTTGTACATCCAAGAATAATGCGCATGGCTTCGTTCTGTATCCTTTCCATCCTTTCTATCTGCTTACGGCTGAGAGTCAGGATAGCCATTGCATACTCAAAAACAGACATGACCAGCCCCTCGTACAGAAGATATAGATGGCGCTGCTCACAGTTTGCTGCCGCCATCACCCTCATCGCAGCCAAACCCCGCTTGGCCATTGTTATCACCTGGTCTATGTGCTCGATATAAGCGAGGCTTCGATCAAAACGTATCCCCAGGTTAGTTATTTCTAATACCCAGCAAAGGACTTGCAAATTAACAGTACTATTTTCTAGTGTTCTTGTTTTCAGTGTTTATTCATTTGATGAAGACTTTGGTTCAAACATTCCAATGTATCTATCTGTGTGCTTGTGTGTGTGTGTGTGTGTGTGTGTGTGTGTGTGTGTGTGTGTGTGTGTGTGTGTGTGTGTGTGGTGGGTGGGTGGGTGGGTGGGTGGGTGGGTGGGTGGGTGGGGTCCAGTTAAGCAAAGTGTGCTATAAATTGTTTGTTCCACTGTATAAATTAGCGTGTGGGGTCCAGTTAAGCAAAGTGTGCTATAAATTGTTTGTTCCACTGTATAAATTAGCACTAGCACTAATGTTTTAATGAGTGTTACTGAAATTCTTAGTGTATATTAGAATGAAACACCTTCAGAGCTTTCTTTATCAGAGTGAACTAATGCAGCATACTTGTTACAGGGCACTGGAGCTGGCAGTCAAGCACAAGACTCATGTGGACACAGTTTTAGGACACAGGCAGAAATTCCTGGCCAGGTTTGACAAACCAGAGACTAATAAGAGATACTTGCAGTACAGAGAAGGGGTAAGTTGTTGATTTGTGAGAGAAGAATTAGATGGAAGAAAGACTACAAGGGTGGAATATTAATATGTGATTTAGTTATCAGTCGGATCATCATCCTTACACTCCTGACAAATCGATTGATGCTCTGATGCTAAACATATCCATATGAAGCAGCTGACTGTACCAGTTGTGTGTTAGTTGTTGATAAACATATCAGTGGTAGTGCAGCTGATTGTTACAGTTGTGTTAACTGTTCATAAACATGAATAGTGTTCCAGTTGTATGTGGAAGGTAAGGGGAAACTATCACATTGATTTACATTGAGTAAGTGTGTGAACAGTCATTAAGCTAGATTTATGCGGGAGTGACTTGTTTAAAAATGAAAAACATACTGATCAATAAATATCTGTCACTTGCAAATAGAAAAGAGTGTTAAGTGCTATGTAGAACCTATACTGTTATAGGGATGTAAAACATGGACAATAAGCAGACAAGCTGAGAAACATCTAATGGCAGTGGAAATGTGATTTCTGAAAATGCTAAGAAAAACCAATGAGCAAGTCTTTCAAGTAACAAATGAAAACCATAAATTGATTTGAAAATAAGACACAAGTAGTGACGGTTTTTTGGCTACATAATGAGGAGGAATAAACTGGAATACTTAGTGACAGCTGGCAGAATTGATGGGAAAAGAGCAAAGGGAAGGCACATGGCATAACCAAGACAAGAACACAAAGCTGATCCAAGATTCTGGTGATCATTTGAGATGGCGAATCATGATTGCTCAGGCGTATCAGCATGACACATGACGATGATGGTGACTTGTTTAAGAATAAACCATCATGCCAATCTTCAGACTAAACATTCTAACATGCCTTGAAGGGCTCTCCCATAATTATCAGACACAGTCAGTTTATGATGGGGCTTGTCACTCTACACTCCTACTTGTAGTATCTTTCATAAAATTATTTGGACCCTTTTAAATAGCATATTTGACACTTGATTACAGGAGCCTGCAAGCTGTTAATAATGAAATGACACTGTTATACGTTTGCAGGTTGAAATAGACTGGGCCAACATTGACAGTAAGGTTCAGATGGAGTACCAGAAGGAGCGAGAGAGGCCTTCTGGTGGAGCCAGCAGCACTACGACAGTCAGTGGTGCTAGTCGTAGTATTAAAACATAAGAGTTTTGCAAAGAAATCATTGTCTAGAATATTTGGATCTATTCTGTCATCGTCATGATCATCATCATATAGTGCTTGTATGTATTACGTCCAGTTTATTGTGAAAGTTCTGCGATTGTTCCTTTATGTGTGTCAAAATACATTACATTTGAGCTACTTTCAGTTGGAATAGTGTGAATCATGAAATATAATTTCTTTATGCGAGTGTGTGACAGAGAGAGTCAGAGAAAGAAAGAGAATGAGTGAGTGTCAATGTGTGTGTGTGAGAGAGAGAGAGAGAGAGAGATTATGGTGTGTGGGTGTGTGTTAATAGTAGGGTACCAGTTGAACTCATTTCTTGTTGAATAATCCAGAATGGCTGCCATTCATGTATCCACCCATTTAGGTTTTGAAAAGGTGGTTGGCAACTTCCTGATGCTGGAGTCAGAATAATAACACAGTATTACTAAGAAGCTTGATTACAAAAAAGAGGGAAGACTTTCATCTTCTTAAAGATGTAATAGTTTTGTTTAGTGTAACAAACAACACCAACAAACATGTATGATATGATTGAGCCCTATCTTCATAGAAGGCTTACAGTTGATATTTCTCATTGTCATTGTTCATTCACAATATATACTTACATTGAACATGCTTATAGGAAGGGAGCTGAAATCTACATTTTCGCCTTGTCCATAGCATGAGAATTGTTGTAACCTAATGGTTAGTGTGCTCACTGACCATTTCTGTGGTCCAGCATTCAATCCCCATTATATCAGTGACCTGGCCACAGTAAATGCATACTGAATCATTATCAGGGAAAGACGTGATAGTGAGCAAATGTGTGTAGACCAGAATTACATGTGCTATACATGTTCTTTGGTGGGTGGATTTTATCATTTTGAAACTTAGCAGGTGCCTATTCCAGCTGCTCTTTGCAGTGTCCAGTTGCTAAGAGATTTCTAATACAGGCAATATGCATAAAGCTCCTCTTAGTTTTTCGCCCTGGCCTGAGAAGGCTAGATCCCCAGGATCATCCTTTTTTTATTGGTAAGCATCTAAACAGTGCACACTGTGAATTGAGTGAGGTCTGCTCGAGGTAGAGACTGTTGCCTTACCTGCAGTGATCAGAGTTCAAGGTTATGTGTACATGCCCATAGATGTGTTGGCTAATTATGTTTCTTCATAAGTATTTTGTGGGCACCAAGTCATATTTTATTGCAAATTCCACCAGATTTTGTTCTTGTTTATTGGCCAGTTATTTTATTCAGCTGTGCACATAGAAGCTCACATTTGTTCACTCTTGCACAAAAAGGGTTGGCAGATGCTAGATCCGCTAGTCAAGGTTCATGGGAGAGAATAAGATACACAAGATGTGACTAGATAATTGTCCACAACTGAACTTGTACCCTGTTGTTTCTTGAGTGAAAGCTGGACATCAGGCCTGCAAGCCACTTCAGCTGGCCTCCGATATGCATACATAGAAGCACTGTTGCTAACACAACTGCGGGTGAACTTCTTGTAAGGTTAGGGCCACTCAAATGTTTTCTACAACTGTCAGATGTGTCTGATCAATGCATGCATCCACATACATGCACTTGCACACACATACATGCACTTGCACACACATATATGCACATATACTTGCATACACATGCTTGCACACAAATATATATGCATGCACACTCATACATGTGCTCGCACATACATATGTGTGCCTGTCTGCACGCACATGCACACACACACACACACACAAACACACACGAGAGAGATATATCTGCATCTGCATACTTCATAATGTGTCTGCTCACATACATGTGCCTGCAAATACATAACGTCTGCACACATACCTGGACCTACATATGTACTTTCACCTGCACACACACAGTGCACACATTCCTTCTATAGTGAGTGACTATTGGGCACTTACAGGTTTAGTATGCCTGTGATGTTTGTTGACTGTTCACCATTCCGTCCAGATTGGTATACTTGTTGAGATATGTCAATATACTCTGTTACAACTCTCTATCTTAATATATCCTGCATATATGTCTATATATAAAAATAACGTGCTATCATAAGTTTGGATATTAAAAGTCAGCATTTGTATGGACCACTTTATAACATTTGTTCAGTTGTATTGTTATCCATGCTGTTACTGTTTCACTTATCTATCCCTGGCAATATGAATTAGTCAATGTAATTGCAGTGACAGTGGACAACTTGTCTTGGACAGTGTGAGGAGATACTGTAACAAGACCCCCAGGGCTTGGACAGGTAATGTACACTTAGATATATCCCATGCCCTTGCTCTGACCAGATCACTAGGACTTTCCGCTACTAGGCCCCCCCTACGAGCCGGGACACCGCAGGTGTCTTCCAAGTTCACCTGGTTGAAGATATTGGAACAGTCATGCTCTTGCCCAATATCCGACTGATGTTTCAACACAATTACTGGATGTTGTCACCCAGTGACATAATCAACCACAACAGAGTTCTCACTAATGATGAAACGGCGACCCTAGGGTTCGAGGCGTCCCCTCTGATGTTAACCACTGCAGAGAAATACTAGAGCGTGGTAGCTCTTCAGCAGAATAAAGTCAATTGAATGATCTAATCAACAGCACACAATAGGAGCGTGGTGGCTGCGAACTCGAGCACTGTCACTGGGCTGTTCTCAACAACCTAACCATGGAGTGTGGTAGCTATCTACTAAAACAGTGTTCATGAGTTCATCCTAACTGTAGACTACCATTGAAGTTGGATAATTCCTGTCAAGTTCAATGTTGTCAAGATGTTCAGACTGGTAGTATAATCTTGAAGCTGGGTAGCTCTCTACACTGTCAACATCACTAAGACCCGGCTGGATCCAAAACATTTTGATACTTTCCATCTTCGGTGTAACAACAGTTCACTTCAGCATACTCCCTTGGAATATGTATCATCACTAACACGTAGAGTCCTCACTCAGTGTAGTAATATGAGTATACCTTAATACCTTACAGGCGCAAGTCCATTTTAGACGCATCAGCTGAAGATCCCATCTGGATCGGTCAACCTAAATTCGTCAGACTCTTCACAGTTGTCCCTGGCTGAACATGCCGTGATATATCTCATAACTCACGTGTCTCGTATGCATTGACTCTTAGATATTCCTGATCATGGAACCACTCCCAGTATAGCCACAATACATCATAATGATTTGCACTGGAGCGAGCTGGTCCATAAGAGTTTCATAGAGTAACTTCAGAATCTCCAGGTAAAAAAACAATAACAGATCCTTAAAACAAAGAGGTCTGTGAGAGCATTCGGCTACAACTGCGACTTACACTCAGTGTAATATGAGTATACCTTAATACCTTACAGGCGCAAGTCCATTTTAGACGCATCAGCTGCAGATCCCATCTGGATCGGTCAACCTAAATTCATCAGACTCTTCACAGTTGTCCCTGGCTGAACATACCGTGATATATCTCATAACTCATGTGTCTCGTATGCATTGACTCTTGGATATTCCTGATCACGGAACCACTTCCAGTATAGCCACAATACATTATAATGATTTGCACTGGAGTGAGCTGGTCCATAAGAGTTTCATAGAGTAACTTCAGAATCTCCAGGTAAAAAAAACAACAGATCCTTAAAACAAGGAGGTCTGTGAGAGCATTCGGCTACAACTGCAACTTACATGCACATAAACACACATATATATATATACTCATAACAACATGGTATATACGATCATCTATCCTGACAAGGATGTTCATGCATGAGAGTGCATCAGTGAGCAAGTAGCTAGTCGAATATATTGTCTGGGCACCATCTGTCTTGCAAGAACCGGTGTAGTCCGTCTGACCCTGGTTATAGGAGCCTAATACCTGGTGCTATCTCCTTTTTCCATCTATCCTCCATCCCCAACTGTATAATTCACCTACTACCTAATTCAGTGTATAGTTTTATTTCCTTGAGAGGTGTCCAGCTGGACAATCCCTCCTCAACATCATAACTCAACAATTAATTAATTACTTAACCCATTAATTAATCAATTAAATCATAATTCATTAATAACTGAAAGTATTAATAAATTAAATAACAAAGCACTGCTTTGGTTGTGGGATCTCTGTCCAAGAACAGATAGAACCTCTCTTGATCCCCTCATCTTGAAGGTCAAGACTGCACAGGTCTATCCCATATTGGTGGCAATCCACCCCCATTGTCTTTTCCCCAGATCAGCTGTGAATAAAGGGTTAATGGCTTCCATAGCGTGTTAGGCCATGTCATCCCATTTAGAATGACACCTGGCATCCCATAAATCCCCATGTCTCTCTGGAAGTGTAGCAAAGCCCTCTTCGGTAGCACCCTCCCCCTAGGAGATATGTCCCCCACTAACAGGATCGGGTTTACAAAGAGGAGTAGAGCCATTCATTAAATGTCTCGTTTGAATCTCGGTTCGGCCCCAATGCAAACTCACTCGGTTACGACGCGTCATCTCACTACTGGTCGGTAATTCGGATTTAACAAGTAGTAGTAGCATCGCAATTCCACAGGCAATAAATAACTACCATAATCATTGTAACTACACGCCACTCTTATATAGAAAGAGTAACAACACTGTTACCTTAACACAGCATTCAGTTCACTGCACGTCCATTTGGAAATCAAACAACACCTTGGTTCCTTGAAATAGCACAGCTTCATCTAGCTAAACATATCACACACCACTAGCTTTCCAAAGCATTTGCGACATCACTAGCTAGCTACAGCATACATCTCATTATTAACCAGCTACAGCATTTAACACATTCCTAGATAGCTAAAGCATATGTCCCATTACTAGCTAGCCAAAACATAGAACACAACACTAGTTAGCTAAAGTATATATCACATGTCGGCGCTGGTAGTCTCTGCTCCCTTCCTGCTACAGAGAGACAAGGATACGTTTACATGGAGACCTGGCTTGGCCCGTGGTTCAACATCCAGTACCAGTATGCCGGATATTTCATGGTCGTGGCAATGACCGGTTTGATATTGCACTTAGATATCACCAGCATCGTCCAGTTGTTTGGGGTAAAAGCTATTCACGCAAGAAGGCTCAAAGATCACTCGACGTGCTTTAGACGATCTTAACAAGGTCATCATTTACGCCATTATTACTACTCTGTGCGCACTGCTGACATTACCTGCTATGTTTGTGGTCAAAAGCAAAATCGCGGTGTTATTTGTCAGAATACTTCTATACGTGGGCCCACTGGTGGTCATTCTCCTTTATCTGTGCCATCATTTTCAGTTTGGGCACTCCGTGGTCACAACCCACGACACGGATGATTTTGCTAAACTGGGAGAGGAAGCCGGTGACACCACATCCGACAAATTAGCCGGCATCATTGGCGATGAAAAAGGGGGCGACTTATAAGCACATTCAAGGCACAGTCCATCACACATAAACACCCGGATAATTGATTGGCCAAATACGATCTAATCTCAAAGACATAGTACCAGCTCTGTGTGTAACCAACGTCTGAAGCTTCAGAATGAGATCTGACACTGTCCACATAAGCAGAGATAACATAACTGTGTCACGACAGAATTGGTGTAAATCTCTTATGTTGACAAACACACTAATCTTGGAATTCCAACTGGAACTTCAAGTGTCAACAGTTCCTTGTATATTTAATGAGAACGTTCCAGCAACGTTTACTTGCGATAACATTTTACTGACATTAGTTACTTGTCCGTATATCTATCTACCCGTCCCTTCTGTCAGTCAGAGTGTTTGTCAGGTGCCCATCTGAGATTTCTGTCTGTAAATGCCATGCGATATCTCGGGGTGTAGAATTCAATTAATTCCAACAATAGCTGTAATAAATAAACTCGGCTCGAAGTTAGAAGCCGAACAAACTAAAATGACTGAGTCCACTCCATTAAGTTTTAACAGTTAGGCCGCCGTTTAATTTCGCAGCGTACAGGCTTGTCTCAACAATAAACAATAACTAATAGCTTACAGTACCTGTTCTGTCCAGGTTTGGCAGTAAGAATAATATAATTAAGATTACTGATATGTTGCAAGCCATCCCTGTTCAACGATCAACAATGTCCTTGTTCGTCCTCATGGAATCTTCTCAATCTGCCAAGTGTCCTTCGTGCCGCTTCACAGATATCTAGTTTTCCGCGTTTGCCTGCCTATTTATTCGTGGCTATAATAAGTGTTGCTTCTATAGATTGTCTCATCTATTTCCAAGTATTCATTCAGCCACTGATGCGCAATCAAGCCAATATCTAGCTGACCTATAGTTGCAGAATTAACATAAGCTGTCGCCTTGATGAAACTCCCAAGTCAGTCTATTTGTTGTTATAGACATTGCCGTGTGACGATTCTGTATAGTGACGTCATCTGCTTCTCTTTTCTTACTTTGTGGTTCTGGGATTCTTTGATCTTTTCTATTTACGTCATTATGTCGCACCTGCTACTTGGCAGTAAACATGAGAAACATATTTCATGTGAAAATGAATATGAATCCCAAACCTATCGCTATTAGGAAAGAGGCGCTGGAACCTCTTGCCCCCGGGTAGATTAGGCCCGTTAGCTATTACAGCGGCCAATCTAGGAGATGGAAAGCTCCGATTATAAACCCCTAAGTTTAAGGTGGACCTACGTGCCGAGGACTGAATGGCCTCGGGTGAGCTGGTCGTGAACGTGGAACGCCTGGTATGCGGGCGGGGCGGCGACAGGCGTATGGACTCCTAAGGGACATCCCCTGCCCCTTCCCTAGTAGGCAGGCTCTACTAGGGCGACCGATTATATCCAGCCGTCATATCTAACCAACTATGAATAATACAAAGAATTATCGCCGAAACAACGGAGTACGTGCTTTGTGCTCGATACCTTTGACAACAGCCAGCGGGGAGAGAATGAAGTGGAGAAGAAGAGGTAGGGGAGAAGGAAAAGGAAGAAGATGGTTGGAGCCAGAAGGGGTAGAAGGAAAACGGATCGATTGGGACTCAAAAATGTGCGGGATGGGTATTGGAATTGCCGCAGTGCAAAGCAACGAGGACCAATACTGGAGAAACTGGTCTGCGATTTCGATGTCCTGATGTTACAAGAACTGAATACGAACTCTTAAGTGCCCTGGCTCACATGTTACATCAACCCAACTGGGCAGGGAAGACCTGGGCAGCTCTGATGGTCAAGGACGGTTTACAGAATTCAATACTGGATATGAGTGGGTGGGGTCAGGAGAGTAAAGAGGTGCAGGGAATGCGGATACAAATCGGCCGATACAACTGGAACCTGATAAATGTATATGTAAGTGGGGAATCTCGCATAAGCAGAGAGAGTTGGGACTGGTTGAAAGGTTCAGTGGATACTCCAGATACCAGGTATCTGATATGTGGTGACTTCAACGCCCGCGCCAAGGAATGGGACAGGTCGGGAGAGAACAAACAGGGTACTGCTCTTGCTGAGGCCTTTCTTGAGACGGATGTTGTCTGTCTAAATAACGGGACACCCATAAGGCTAGCAATGAGACCGGGGGACCCTGACACGGCCATCGACCTGGCGCTTGTATCCCAACAGGCGGCATCAGATATAAAATGGAGCGTCTTTGGAGACCATGGAAATGACCACCTCCTCTGTCCTGTGCTGATACCAAAGTCCAGCACAGTTAGGGCTATAAGAGCTCGCAGGGCATTCAGTTATGATCGCGACCACTCTTCGCTCTTGTGGCGCCTAAGATCACAGGGAAGATCTAAACCAACAAGAGGAATCTTTACTCAACCACCATGGTGGACACCAGAGGTCGAGAATTCATGGAGGGAAAAGAGGGTGGCCATAAGGAATTGGCAGAGGGTGCGGAGAGCAACCAATTCCGTTGACGCAGAATTGGTAGAAGCTGAAAGATATAAAAAAGTAAAGGTGCAGGATTTCAACCTCCAGGCAGCAGAGACAAAGAGGATTAAGTTTGAAAAGTTTATCAAAAGTCGGTGGGGATGTGACATTGAGAAAATTCTGGAGGCTGCACCGGCAGATGAAGAGACAGGTGATGCCTGGTACACATGGCACCATTTATGATGGTAACAACCGTCCTATGACGACTGACAAGGACAAAGGGGAAGCTTTACTTGCGCGATTTTTAAAACAGACGGATCAGCAAGATAGAGCTGTTAGAGATAACGCCAGAGAAGCCTTGTCATGGGTCACTAGGAAGGAGGACTGAGATTAAAGTGGAGGACATTAAAAGGGTACTGAAGCGGGCTAAAAACATAGCGCCAGGTCCAGATGGGGTGAGATACTCCCATATGAGGAACATAAATGATGGGGACTTGGAGGAGATGGCTCTTTGTTTCAACCTAAGCATCAATACGGCGGAAATACCCCACGATTGGCTGCATAGCTACCTGGTCCCACTCCCAAAGCCAGGTAAGGACCACTCCAGACTTAATGGATACCGAATCATAACCCTGCAAAACACGTATAGCAAAGTCCTCGAAAAGATAGTAGCACGCAGGCTCCAGCAACATTTGGAAAGTCTGAGTCTGCTTCCCCAAGGTCTCGGGAGCTACCGGCCTGGAAAGGACACCTGGGCCAATGCTGCAACTTTTGCATTTGATGTCTACGAGGGCTTCCAGGACAGTGGCGGTAGCTCTTGACCTGGAGGATGCGTATAACAGGATCAGGTATGATCGGTTGATTTACACGCTGTTGGAGATGGAAGTGTGCCCTTGCCTTGTTAGATGGGTTGCGGCAGTGAGCGTAAGGTTGCCTTTATGAGCGTAAGGTTGCACTGCGCATGGGTTCCTGGACTTCTGACCCCTGTACTATTACACCTGGGTTGCCGCAGAGATCTGCCTTGTCCCCGGTGCTCTTTAATGTCTACACCAGCAAAATCGCAGCTATTGAGATACCAAGTGTGGGTAGAATCTTGACATTTGCAGATGATGTGTTGGTGTACAGACAGGGCAGAGACAGGGCCAGTTTGGCAAAAGACGTACAGGTGGCAGTAAACAAGGTGACGGAGTGGTGCAGGGACGCAGGGGCCATTTTAAACCCAGACAAGGCATCGGTTGTGTGGTACTCCCTGGATAACCGGATCGTCAAGGCAGACGTCCCAGGTATTATGTTGAATGGATGTCCTCTTAGTCGAGAGAGTAAACATAAGTACTTGGGTATCACCTTTGACAGGTGTTTGTCTTTTAAGGATCATGTGGAAGATTTGGTGGTGTAGGCTGGTAGGGGAATTAATGCATTGAGGGCTATGGCAGCAACCGGGGACGATCAGAGGATGTTGTACAGGCTCTTTCAGCAGTTAATAATTTCCGTCATTGAGTATGGTTTGCGGTTGCTGACAGTATCAAAAAGCCAGCTTGAAAGGTTGGAGCGCATACAGAATGCTGCCATGCGGTTAATCCTTGGGTGCACAAAGGACACACCAATTCTCTGCATGAGGCGTATCCTGGCACTACCTTCAATGACGGATAAACATAGGGTCCTTCAGGCCAAATGATACCTGAGAGTTGCCGCAGACAGGGATCACCCGCTGCATGCAGCAATGGATATGGTCAAGGGTCATAAACTAAGACGAGGCAGGTCCTGGAAAGCATAGGCAGAACTTTCTATAAGTCAGGTGTGTGATCTAGAGACCATCAATCGTGAAAGAGAGTGGGTTGAAGTTCCGAATGACATGACGGACTGGCACAATGCAATAATAACACTGGGTCATGAGAGCAGAGAATGGTCAGCGGGCCGCACTGAGTTTTAAGTGCAACAGCTAATCCAGAGCAACACACATCAAGGTGACATAGTCATCTACACCGATGGGTCAGTGGTGAGAAACAGACGTAGTGGCTGGGGCTTTATTGCAAAGGCTAATGGGCGAGTCTTGAAAAAGGAGAGCCTGGTATATGAGACTATGACCTCCAGCATGAGAATGGAGGTGGAGGCAGTAACAGCGGCATTCCGGTGGCTAGAGGAGACTACTGCAACACACGTTGTGTTCATTATGAATTCAAAGAATATGCTTAGCAAGGTGGAGAAAGGAATGTTTCGTGTGGAATGGCTCTCGTCGCTTCAGAGGTAACAGATTGTGAGAATTGTATGGATATTTTGCCCTGGCCATGCGGGTTTTCGGGGGAATGAAGAGGCTGATAAGCTAGCAGGGAATGCACCTCTTGGTGGTATCTTGCCTATGGACAAGGGGGAGGTGGTCGTGCGCTTGTGGGACCAGGTGGAGAAGGCAGAGGAACAGATTGAGAACCCATATGTGGAAAGAATGAGATTGCGGGGGATCGGCAGGGGTTCTGGAAGAATCTCAAAACAGAGGAAAGACCAGGAGAACTTTTAATCAGATAGCGGTGAGAACGATTAGTAGTATGACTTTTCGCTGGCTGTTGAACGAGGGGACTGAGCACGTATGGGAATGTCCTGAGTGCAGTGATGTCGGTTCTTAACTCAACTCAACTCAACATATCACATTACTAGTTAGCCACAGCATATAACGCATCACTAGCCAACTAATGCATATAACACATCACCAGCCAGCTATTCAATCAATAAACAAGTAGGTCAACTCAAATGTTAAGCATACACTTATTAGATTGACAAAAGTACACTCCCAAATAGCAGTGGAAATTTCCTAGTAATTGTATAGCTCAACAAATAAATTTGAATATCAGTCACATACCAAGATTGTGTTTATTTCCTTCTACAACGCCTGTTAAAGTACTTAGAAGTAAATCTAATCTACACACCAACAGTGTGCTAGCGTTGGGAAACACCTGTAATTAACAGTGGGACTCTGGACGAGATTTGCACTCGGCCGATCAATACATCTAATTAATTATTCATAAGATCGGATGGAAAACAGAGTGCCGGTAAATTTTATTTTCGCGGATTTCGGTTCGGTAAGAACAAATACTAACTACTTATTTCCATTACCTTATGTCTAGAGACACGGCAAATATCAGCTGTATAGTTGTCGGGCTCTGGCTAGCCTTGAAGACATCAATTATACAGGTCTGACATCGCGTCCGTCTAGATTGATTGGAGCTTGGCGACTAAGGCAAACTAAGCTAACCTGTGGAGTTTCGAATTCCACTCGACCCTAGAATTTCTAATGTCTCACGGAGAAAGCCAAATTCCCGTGATACACCTGTTGAGTGATGAGCTACGTGACTAGGGACATCTCATAAACTCAACCGATCATTTCTCTCGGTGTTTCAAGAAACGTCCAGAACAGACAAATTTAGACGGGGTTCCCCAGGTTATAATTAGCATGGATGGGAGACCACTCGCCTAGCGCCGGCCGATTGAGAATTACCCAGCATGAAAGCACGTGTACTGGGCCATTTCGTCACAGATACCCCCACATAAACACTTTGCTGACAGCGATCCAAAACATTTTTGTCTCCATTGCTAAGGGTGTTTGCAAATTTAATCAAAAGTGACTGCATTTGTTTTGGAAAATTGATAAACAGTTGAAATAAAGACATACAACTTTGAAATTCTCACAGTGCCGCCATGAATGGTTGCTATGTTTTATGCAACAGTGTCACATGAACACGGTCACAAATTTGAATTTCTGTGGCTATTTACATAATTGTAGATACTTTAAAACCATTATTGTTTTTCAACATTTATGTGAATCTAATAATTATGAATGCTATGGAATGTTAGGGACAAGGATAGGTTATGAACAAAGTCAATATGATTTGATATACTGATTGAATTATATGCTAATTTGTTATTTCATCTTGAAATACTAATAAAATATGTATTGAAATACACAAAAATTATGTGTACATTTTGATTTCTTCAAATGACTATATTTGTTGATTCTAATAATGTTTGAGAAGCTAATGAAGTACCCCTAATTGGAGTCTAGCCTGCTCTGTGCTGAAGGGGTTACGGACGCAGATCGAAACAGCTGTGGGCGATTTGGCAGCAGACTGCCTTGCGGTGTTGGTTTTAATAAACTGGTATAAGCGCTGGTCGTTCAGAAAGCAATGACAAACTACTGGATATAAACTTACCAAGAAAGAAATATATGTTAAAGAGGAAAGATTGGAGGTGGTGGAACATTTTGAATATCTAGGGTAATTGATTACCAACAATGGTGACACAATGAAAGAAATTAAACGACGACTATCAATTGCTCTTCAAAGACTAAACCTACTGAATAAATTATGGAGTGGAACAGATAGAACTATTAGATCTTTAAGAGTATGCATCTTTCCCATTGTAACAAACGCCTGTGAGACCTGGACACTTACTAAACAAGCTGAACAGCGCATAAATGCCTTTGAATACAAATGTTATAGACGTGTTCTAAGAATATCTTGGGTAAAGAAAAGAACAAATGCATCTATACTTCACGAGCTAAATATTGAAGAGGGTTGGCTTTAATAGACGATAAAACAAAGAAATTGAAATATTTTGGTCACTTGAAGCGTCATGAAAGTTTGAGAGAACAATAAGGAGGGGTATATGCCTAGGAAGAGAGGAAGAGGACGGCCAAAGAGAAGATGGGTGCAGGATGTGGCGGATGATTTCCAGATGGGTGTATCGGACGTGGGATTTCTTGCTTATGATCGAGGGTTTTCCGGAAGGTTGTTATGGGAGCGAGGTTCTGCAAAGGACATACTACTGAATGAATAAATGAAAGAAACCAGAAACGGCCAACGAAATTATGGGATTGACTGCGACGTCCTGTAAAGGATATGAAATTAATTTAAACCTCAAATGACGACAGTTGCACTGTTTTTGTTCTGTTTTTGTTGCAATTAGAGTCTGAACTGCTTACTTCTGTAGCTGATTTTTAAGCTATTTCCTGATTATTGATTATCCTTGAGCATCTGGTTATAATTTGAATCATGGTAACAAGCATAGAGTTGCGTGTTATCTGGGAAGTACACACAAGTCTGGCTTCTTTTCCTTGCAGTCTTTGGCATTCATCATTGTCAGTGATATGGCGTTCACTCAGTCATGTTGTTTAAACACATGGCTTTGGAAGGTCGCATTTTGTCACAGAATTGCCAATTCAATAAGAGGCTTAATCCTGCCTGAACTTCTCTACTGGGATCTTCCTTGGTTGGCAGTACTGTAGATTATGTCTCCACTGACCAGTGCAGTTCTAATTAAGGAAAATTACAATGCTAGGTGCGATTTATGCAGCCTGCACTTGATGACAGCACAGACAAACTAGACTTTGAAGCATGGCCGACTAGACATCCCTATAAAAGGTGTTATGATTAGCCATCCACCTGCGTCCCGCAACAAGACAAGTCACCTGAACAAGTCAAGAAGCCTAATACGGGAGAAAATGGCACGTCGCAAGAACACCAAAATACACGCGGCATCCAAGATGTGCAGCGTGGGAGCCGACAAGAAGAAGAACGTGAGAGCCTGCTTGAGAGCTGTAACAAAGAACCTGAAACCACAGCTACTACTGAAGCCACCATGAGGGAGACTGTCAACAGTCCACCACAGACAAGAGCCAAACCTACTAAGAAACAGAGAGAGGAGAAAGACACCAGAGTCGGAAACACCGACTTACCGACAAGCAAGTGGGTTGTCAAGCGTATCCAAGTGGAGCTATCAGACGAAGAAATCCTGAGGCAGCTACGAGAAGGGAATCTTCCCTTCCGATTCTTGAAGGTGGAGCGGCTCCTCACCTACTCTTGGCAGTGGTAACGACGGAGGGCAGCGAAATGCCGACCACAGTATCAATCAACAAGAAAATACAACAGCCAAAGAGATTCATCCCAAGAGTCAATCAATGTTCCAGACGCCAGAGGGCCGGCCACAGCAGAGCAACATGTCGCAGTAAGACGGAAATCTGCCGGTACTGCGCCGATCACCACGCCTTCAAGGAGTGTCCTCTGGCCAAGCTGGACACGGACTTTCGAGCACCCAACAACAAAACAAAGCGTGCCAACTACCTGGGCAAGCATGGAGCAAGATACTTGGGCTGTCCGTACCTGCAACGACACAGAGACGTATTAAAGCTCGCCATCAACACAACATCAACAACGCCATACAACGAAGCAATGCGGAGGTGCGAGACAGCCACGGATAAATCAAAGCTGAAAGAGATCAACTGCATAAACAGATAGACGAGTTGAAGAAACAAGTCAAGGTACTGCTGACGCCGACTCCGACCAGCGACAACGAAAAACTACTGGCAGAAATGAAGGAGATCCAGCAAAACATCAAGCAAGAAGTGGAACATATGGCACTGATAAAGAAGGAGAACGAAGAAATCCCACAAACCATTAAATCAGAGCGAGAACTACAGAAAGCTGAAATGACACTTTCCCGAAACAAAACAACAGAAGCCGTACAAGAAATTACAGAGAAACTTCAAGATGAAAACCAAGCCTGAATCGCAAGCGAAAACCAGCAGCCCAACCACGACGCCCGAAACATTCAAAGGGAAGCCAATATCCCGCCAGACATCCGAAGAAAACCGAGATGTGCGCCCTGACGACGGCATAGAGGACTGGCTGCCGCCAGTATTTAGCGATGAAGAAATCGCAGAGATTAAAAGATAGAATATAGAAGGCGCATGGAAGAAATAGCAAAGAAGTACAAGAAACACAAGGGGAAACCAATGCTCTGCCGTCACGCTGAAGAACCAAATTTATGGCAGGATGACGAATACCCATGGCAATACTATATAGATGACGGAGAGATCGTCCCATGGATGACCACGGAGGAAGCAATCGAAAGACAGCAAGAACTCAAACGCGAAAGTGAAGAAAGGCGCAAGGAGGAGTATCACATTGAAAAGCTTCTACAGGCAATACACAGAAAAGGAGGCAAAAATACCAAATAAAAAGTCCTTTTAAGGACTACACCCAGCCAAGCCAGACGAGCCAGGAAACAACACTATCAAAGAAAATAACAAGAGAAGACGGGAACAAAAGACAGCCGCCACCACACCCCCACCCCCCACCTAGCTGACGTCACAGAAACAAAAGCCGATATAACCAGTCTGGAGCAGGACCAAATCGTAAGAGCGCACAAGACAAGAATTAGGGTGAATAAACCCACAAAAACCACGGATCTCACCAATAAACACAGCTGAAAGAAGCAGGTTGAACGAGGCTGAATTTGGAATATTTGTTTTTGAACCAAGCAAGCAAGCCATCCACCTGAACCTACAACTATGAAATATAGACAGAATGTGTTCGAGAATAGGTCTCAGAAATGTCTGTTATTGTATCAATAAGCATAAGTCAAATAACAAACATCAGGTCCTTACGCTGGGTCTGGCATATGTTTAACATTTAAGATCGGGTATGATTGGTGATTCCACTGTGCTGCATGTAATTTGCATAAATAACATTTGTGGGAAACAATTAGACCACAGAGTAGAATATAGCTTAGATATTAACATCCTAAAAACTAAAACTATGATACTTAGCAGTGGACTGGAAAGGTCATCAATGAACATCACAGTAAACGGGGAGATAATAGAACAAGTTACATGTTTCTCATATCTTGGACATATAATAACAGGTGATGGCAGAAGTGAAGTAGCAATCAAAAAGAGAATAGGAATGGCCGAAAATGCTTTCAGCAATATGAAATTAGTATTAACATCTAAATAGATTAGCTTCATCTTGCGGCGGGATATTCCGGCAGCAATGTTTGCTTACCAAGAAGTACCACACAAATCTACTGGAATTGCACCAGCAACACTGTTGTTCGGGTGTCCAATTAAGGGACTATTGGAGGTTTTACTTCATACATCGACTGACGATTCAGTTGATGAGACTGTTGTGACTGCATCTACATATGTGGAAGAGTTAAAACAACGCCTTCAAGTTGGCTGGAATTTAGCCGCAACCAATCTACGACAAGCACGACGTAGAATGGCTAAAAATTTCAACAAGAAAGCAAAGGATCGAGAGTTAGAGGTGGGACAGAAAGTGCTATTGCTTCTCCTCACGAGTAAAAACAAGTTTGCAGATCGGTTGGAAATGACCTTATGAGGTAAAGGAGAAACTTTCCAGAACTAACTAAACGATCTCTATAAAGGGGAAAGAGAAAATCTTTCATCTCAACCGGTTACGAAAGTACAAAGAGCGACCAGCCACCGAGACAATACATTTGATAGCTTTGGCGGCAGCAACGGGAGATGAACAAGGAAACTCTATGGGAGTTGAGTATCCTCTGCAGATCAAAGAGGCTTATCAAGATGTGGACATCAGCCCAACATTAACGACGGATCAGCAACAGCAGATTCGAGAGTGCTTGGAAACCTACACAGAGATACTAACAGACAAACAAGGAAGGGCGGATCTCGTAGAATTCGACATTAAGTTGAAGGATCCAACACCTGTGCGATTCTAAACTTACCCAGTTCCATACGCCAAAGCAAAATCTCCGAAGGATGAGATCCAACAACTGCTTTCCGCTGGGATAATATCACCTTCAGAATCGCCTTATAGTGCAAGCGTGATTCTATTGAGGAAACCCAATGGTGACCATCGGTTGTGCATTGATTATAGACAGTAAACGTTATAAAAGAAATTCAGTCTGAACCACTGCCGGGTCAGAATTAACTTTCACCAGCCTCAACATAGCAAAATACTTCACGAGGATAGATCTCAGTAAGGGATACTATCAAATCCCAGTAAAAAGGGAAGTAAGACCGTGGTTAGCATTTAGCACTCCTGATGGACACTACGAATTTAATGTCCTTCCTTTAGGATTAAGCAATGCTCCAAGTGTTTTCTCTCGGACGATGAGGAAACTACTGGACCCATTGCAACATCCACATCTTAGCAACTCTATGGATGATATCCTGTTTGCTACAGAAACATTCGAGGAGCATCTTGAGACATTGAAGATAAATACTATTCAACCGCCTGAAGGATGTGGGGTTGACAGCAAGACCCAAGAAGTGCCAGATTGGATCCTGGCAATTAGATTATTGGGACATACAATTTCTCAAGGAAAAATTCAACCTCATGAGCGCAATGTGGAGAAATTAAGGAATGCACCGCGTCCCAGAAAGAAAAAAGGATGTTCGATCTTTTGTATCTCTCTGCGGATTTTATCAAAGATACATCCCAAAACTTCAATTCCCTCACATCTCCGTCGACAGATCTCGCCTGGAAAGGGGAACAAGAGATAGTCGTTTGGTCTGCTGACTGCGAGAGAGCATATGTGGAGCTAAAGAAAGCTTTAACAGCTAAACCCGTTCTCTAACAACCTGAGCTCACACGTCCATTTATCCTTAGGATTGACGCAAGCAATATAGGGATTGGGGCTACCTTACTGCAAGGGAAGGAGGATGAACAATCAATACTCTTCCCAGTTGCCTTTGCCAGTAGACAATTGAACTCAGTAGAGCGCAATTATTCTACCATTGAAAAGGAATGCTAGGCTTTAGTATGGGCGGTAGAAAAGTTCCAGGTGTACATGTATGGGAAACATTTCACAATACAGTGCAACAATCAACCTCTCATGTTCCTGGCTGCCTCCAGAAACTTAAATGCTCGACTTATGAGATGGTCATTATGAGATGGTTATTACTACAACCATATTATTTCAAATATAATATGTTCCTGGAAGGATAAACGTAGGAGCGGACTTTCTCAGCAGACATCATATTGCAGATTCTGTACAGGAATCAGAGGAGGGAGAAGAGAATGGAAGTAGAGTGGATTAGAGCAGGAACATCAGCTTGTTGCGGTTGTTTGAACCCACAGTTTTCCAAAGGAACAACTGTCTGAGAGGGGAGCCCAGTAGTATACATCTTGAAAGCCGCCACATCGTTGTTCGAATGATGAATAGGCAAAATTAGATGACTCACAAACAATAAGCTAAAAGATAAATTCATATATTTAACACCGATGAAGTCGAACCCACACTTCCAGCCAACTTGAAGGCACTACCCTCCAGTTAGCAAAAGCGCCAACAATCACCACCATTGGAATTAAATTCAAATATTAAAATGATGGAATTAGCGCCTATTGTTTAAGAAGAAAGATGAAATTTACATCATCTTAATTTGAAAACGAGCTCTGAATCGAAAGGGGAACGACAGTGAATGTTCTAAATATAGCCGAAAAGGAGCTCAGTCATTGGTCACGACCCGGAATGACGTCAGAGTCCAGTTGACAAAGGGCAGGAAATACAACAACTGAGACTCTTTAAATATGGAGTGAAGACCGGCAGAAGTGCAGTGTGTAAAACGAAAACACCTTCAACAATCGCTTAACAGGAGAAGGTCCACTGGAACTGACGGCATGGTGTCCTCTACTCAACAATCCATCTGAAGTTTAGCCAACTCCAATAGAGAAAGAGAAGTGCCAGCATATTAAGTAGCCAGCGAACTAGTACAGAAAAAACCTAGTCTGAAGCCTGAAACCTGACGGCGTTATGCTTGAAGAAGACACTCAACTATGTTGAAGGTAAGCACACTGTAATATTAAGTTAGTTATACTGCTTTCCCAGAAAATTGTAAGTTGGTGTGCTGTAAAAATGTGGTTAGTCCTTAAGAACTTATTTCAGGAGAGACTTAGCACTATATTCAGATGTCGTAGTTCATAGATGATATATGCACCAGGTTAACCCACAGTGAGGGGTTTTCTTTTTCTAGATATGCAGCTTCTATGTAAGTATAAGCATTATGCCTAGGTTGTGCATTTTAATCCTTAAGCAGTTAAGCTAAGTAAGTAGTGATTTAGAAGTTAGTGATTAACTTAGGATTTAGGAGATTAGAATCCATAGTTCAGTAGTAAGGAACTATCTTAAATGTGCATTCACTAGTTAGGAGGATTTAGTGTAATTGGTGTCGGGGAAAAACTTGATAGTTTCGATCGATGACAAACAAGACCCGACATTCGTCTACAAAAAACAGGCAATCCTTCGATGAGCAGGGGACTGAGGAACAAAATACGTCGCGAAAACTGTCTGCACACGGTCGGCATTTCTGTATGATGTGGGTTGTTCGAGAAACGTACAATGGCGCCATCCGTCTGCAAGGCGGTAGACAGCCTTTGAAGTTGTAGACGGAAGGTCTGGACAGACGTCGGATGGATTCTGTGACGTGGGGAAAAATCCCCTGGCTCACAGACAGACAGGACTTTTGTTGTACGAGACAAAGATTTCCCCGATGATAGCTAAATAGACGGCGGATTGATTCCAGTCAGCCTAAAACAGGGAGAAAGCCAGACTCTGGACTGATCAGCGTCTAGACTTTTTGGTGACGTCACGCAAGCCCCGATTTAAAACCAGTTGCGGTAAAAAAGTTGGAGGGAGTCGACCAAAAATTCTGAAGTGTTTAAGATCGGCGCAGTATTCCGAGTTGTGTTAATTGAAAGAGACTATAGTGTCAAAGTGTTGATATTTATCGGCGGACATAGATCCAGTCTGTGATTGCATAGTCTCAATCATCAACCGGAATAGGCATATGGTTCCACTTACAGGTCTACTTGTTGATGGTGATACGATATACTACCAAGAAGTTAGTATCAAAGTTGAAGAAAATGATGGCTCGCGGATGGAAGACAGAGGTTACTGAGAGGCTTGTACACTGGGCTCATGGCCTAGTTGGTCTGCAGAAACCTGACTTCTGCTGAGCAGGACTTGATGAACATATGTGTGATTTTTCCTTGAGTGATATGCTACATCACTGTAGAATCAGGACACTATACGTAACACATATACCAATATATATATAACTACCTGGAGGTTGTTTTTTTAATATGGGAAAAATCGTATAACCAGTGACTTATGAACAGTTATATTTTCCCATGTGACATTTAAGTTATTGGAAAGATTCTCTAATCAACAAACATTATTGAACAGTGTAAATTCACAGTGTTTGCTAGAGTGAAGACCAATATCGAACAGTGTCTATCATTGATGACCAGCGTCCTGATTGTTCGAGAGTGATCGGAGAAAGTCGTCACGTGGCCGGAGAAACATCTTCTTGGTGAGGTTTTCTGTCCGGAATACTTGGGGCTGTTGTGTGCTCAGCACAGTGATGTAACTAACTTTGCTCCGGATTCACTGGTCTGATTCTACATACACCTTAGAATATTCGACACACATTCTACACATTACACACACACATTTCTCACACACATACTCTTTCTTCTTCTTCTTCTTCTTCTTCTTCTTCTTCTTCTTCTTCTTCTTCTTCTTCTTCTTCTTCTTCTTCTTCTTCTTCTTCTTCTTCTTCTTCTTCTTCTTCTTCTTCAGCGTTCCGAGCCATTGAGGTTCTTTGCTGCAGATACAATCCGTCTCCATTCGTCTCTCTGGTGGACCTTCTCTTGCCAGTCATTGATTCCAAGTGCTTGTAAGTCTGTATATGTATTATCTCTCCACCGCCTTCTTGGTCTACCTCGGGGTCTACGGTCATTTATTTCCTGAGTGTAAGCGAGTTTTGTTTCCCTATTATCTTCCATTCTTTCTATATGCCCCAGCCATTGTAGTCTATTAGCCTTCATGATACCAGTGATTAGCGGGGACTTAAACAGATCATAAATGTCTTTGTTACTTCTTCTTTTCCACTCTCCACTTTGTGTATCCCTAATGGGTCCAAAGATGCGTCTTAAAATTTTGTTCTCAAAATAACACATACTCTTTGCTTTAATAAATTATTTTGTTTTATTTATTTGTTAAAGCTAGAGTTGTTGAGTATGTTGTGTTGGGGAAGAAAGAGAAGGGGCATGATCCAGGGGTGAGTGAGAGTAAGAAAGAGGTGTCTACAGACTGAAGGAGTTTTGTGGACAGATTCTGGTGGTTTCTCTAGGACAATAATATTGGGTTAATAAAATTGTGGGTGTTGATTCCCTTCACTCCAGGGACGACACTAAAGTAATAAAGGATTACTACGACAATTGGTCATAGAAACAGTACATGGGCACATTAAATGTAAATAGTTCCCTATGTGTTATCATGAAATCCCGCGTGTTCTATGGAAGCATTCATGTGGTGATTCAATTGTGACTTCATCGGTGTTAAATATAAGAATTTATTTTTAGCTTATTGTTTGTGAGCCACCTAATTTTTACTATTCATCATTCATACAAGTAGGGTTATGATTTATGTTGAATGATTGTAGATTGGATGAGAAGTGGCATACCGAGGATGAGTATGATCAATCAATCTGACAGTATGTAATTTGATGCATACTGCAAATTTTATCAGAGGAGAAGATGATAGTGGTACCCTAGCACTAATTGATAATTTAGGTGCCTCTACGCATGAAACACTCTGTATTCCATATCACGCATGTTACAATTATATGGTTTTGTTTCATGAATTATGTTTGATGTATGATGATGATGAATCTTATGGATGAGTAAGGTAAAGGCATATATCTACATGTTGAAGAGGAGGAAGGATGCTCCTCCTCAAAGCATTTGATTGGGATAAACTCACCTGAATGTTATACAGAAGATGATGCCATAATGTACTTATATTATTTATAAGTAAATTCTCATGTATGTAGTGAAGGAATTAAGACACTTAATGTGTGAGGCCTTTTCTTTTAAATGGAAGGATAACCAGGGAAAATAATTATGTACAATGGGGAAAACATGGTTATCAAATTCCGAATCGATCAAGGTATTACTCAACCTGGAGACCATGGGTGACAGGAAGAGGCGAAGATGACACTGCTTATCTGGTAGTCTAAACCTTGAGCGCCCTGTAGTGGAGGATTGGATGGAGAGGAACCAGCTATGGGGTTGATAACTGTTGGGGCACCCTACTACCCTGTTCCCCCTTTGTTTATTTTCCTTATTTCTTTGGTTTTTTTTTTTTTACCTTCTTCCATTTCTAATTATCATATAGATGTATTGATGATATCAATATCAGTAGATATATGTTTTGATACTGGAATTTTAGGTAGATATGACTCTTGATGGGGACACCTGACTGGTGAGATGAAGAAGACTATTCTTAAAGAAAGTACCAACTAGAGTTTCATCTAACCATATAGGACAGGTAAACCTGTATCGCCATAGATAAAACAGGAGAAATTTACTTGAGCCTAGTGATTTGAGAATTTACTGAATTTGAATTTACTAGTGATTTGAGAGACTAATTGAATATCCCCCTACCTGGACCAGATCAACACTCTAAGAGCTCAATATATTCATTTTTATTCAACCGTTTTTAAAAAATGAGTTTCATAGACACTGGAGTGGATAGACTTGAGTTTACGACAAGTATTTATACTTAATATAACTCAACTGAGATATATATCATTTAACCCACTAGGGAATTTAGGTTTATGTTGGTGTTTTTTTTTTACAGTGAATGTTTGGGGCATTAATGTATTTTTTGGAATGGATTATTATTTGTTTGTAACAGAATGACCAATACGCCCGTTTGTTGTGTTTATTAAATATACAAGTGATTTCATTTCCACTCTTGCCTGTTATAAGAATTCCTTGAGTGATTACGTTGCTGTTGTTGTTATTAATTAATATACCCTAGATATTAATTATTTAGCTGAGAACAGAGGGGCAAGGAAACCCCACAAGAATATTATATATTGTTCCAGGAAATCTTTTCCTTGTTCGCCTTGGGGACTTCCTTGGCTCTCCTGGACTCTATTTATGGACTCAAGCAATTGCGCCAGGGAAGGCTATTAAAATTATAACGGGCCAGGATCACACTGGACAAGAGGAACTCTAGTTGTCTTCTATCTCTTTGAGATTTTCCTGAAACACCCGACAACGATAATTTAACAAACATGGCTCCCAAGAGACTGCAAGTGAGAGAGACCTAAATGGGGGTGAGATCAAGAAATGGACCATGGACATAGAACAGTGAAAAGACAGAGATGGAAAGAGAAAGAGAGAGAGAGAAAGAGAGAGAGAGAGAGAGAGAGAGAGAGAGAGAGAGAGAGATAGAGAGGAGAGAGGAAAGAGAGGGGAAGGGAGAGAGATTCCGAAGGGAGTAGATGAAAAATTAAAATAGACTGGCTTTAATTGCGAGAGAAAAGGAGCTTCCAGAGAGGAAGATGGCTAGAGAAAGGAGGATAGAGAGCATGAGTTTAGAATGCGAGAGTTGAAGATACAAGTTCAGTCTCTGAGAGAAGATACTTCCACAGCACATCACTCCTCAAACTCTGGTGCTGTAGCTAAGTCTCCGAGAGAAGATACTTTCACGGCACCTCACTCCCTAAACTCTGGTATTGTAGCTCAGTCTCAGAGAGAAGATACTTTCACGGCACTTTACTCCCTAAACTCTGGTACTGTAACTCGGTCTCGGAGAGAAGATACTTCCACAGCACCTCACTCCCCAAATTGTGGTACTGTAGCTCACTCTCGGTGGGTGGGTTAACGATGCCTTGCGTTTTTGGAGTGATTAAAATAATGTTCCTGTTAAGTGAATGCCCTCTCGCTAAACTAAGAAAGAGCATAATAAGAGTCATGAATAAATAGTGTCGCTGAGCAGATTCGAGATTCAATGAGTATGCCTTTATACACGTTTTTACTTGAGGATTGGATCAAGTAGCTTGATGATATCATAGCATTAGATGGATGATAGATACCACCTTGTGTGGTCACTTGCTCACACTCAAAAATTCAAAACGCCATTTCCCTAGATTAAGTAAATCCCAGTTAACCAAGTTGTAAGGTCAATATAAATTATATAAATACCAATAAAAGGTTTAGCCGAAGAGGAGGAGCGAAACACAGTTCCTTCTAACAATAATAATTGCAACCTGGAAAACAGGGCTGAAGCAAGAGTCATTGCGAGAATTGTAAGACAAATACCACACGGCTTATTACACAACCAGTTAATCTGAGCACATTACAAGGTATATGACTGAGACACAGACTGCAAGGACAACTCCAACTGCAATGTCTCTTTCCGAGAATTTTTGCCATGACTACTGGCCAGGAATGATTGAAGACATTTCATGCTGTGCGAAGTCCTCTGTTTGGTTTACTCTGTGAATTCCAGAGAAAGGAAATTCACACCATTATAAGATTTTCTCAATCTCTTCCATATCCGGCACCAGGGTCTTTTCCTCAACTCTTGGTTTATTAAAATCTGATTAGTTCTCTTTTTAAGCTCTTATTCAGTGATTTTGTCATGCCATTTTGGTCATATTATAACTAATCGTTGTGATCTCTCATTAAGTGTGATTAGTTTATTCTACTTTTGATTACTAGTGTGTGACAGGCCAAGTCCAAAATCATCAAGTTGCTTTGTTAGAGTCAATTTCTGGCGATCGTTGTTGTCTTCATAGTCCAGTCTACAGTCAGTAAAAATAATAATCATTATTATAATGGTGACAAAAGGCATCCTTGTTGTTTCCTGTTTTTGTTTCAAATGTATATGTTCCTCGTGTGTTACCGAGAACCCCGCGGGGAAGGAAATAATTAATTCATTAATTGTAACACTGCAACCAACCACGCATATCATAAAAGTAAAAAGACGACCAAGGAGGATTCCACCTGTATGTTTCCTGGGCCTGCAAGGAAATAATGACATTGCACCCTGTCAAGCCTGTCGTCAGAGGCGACTAAGGAAGGTTGTGCTTAGAGAAGGCTACCCCATCACGCAGAAACATTGTTGGGCCACACAATCCACTCAATCATGAACAAGTCACATGCTTCTTTTGCCTCTACATAATTTTCTTATCTTCCTTTGAATCGGTTAATATTTGTCATCGTTATTTTTGTTGTTTTCCCAAATGGAGACAAGACATAAAACTCAATGAGACACACACCCCTTGTAGTGTGACTGCACTCAACTGTCCACACTATCCAAAGACATTCTGAGCGCAAATCCACATCACCAGTCACCTTCATACTCACAATCATTGAATCTCATTGGACGATGAGTGGTCGTTATCAGTCACGATAGGCGAACAACTAGTCTTGCATATGTGACCTCAATATTGTAGCTTTGCGTTAGTTAATTGCATGTCCTTTACAGGATGTTGTACAGGACACCTCATTCAACCCCCACATTTATGGCAGTTTGTGATTTTCTAGGCAATTTTATGTTTCGCATTTATTAGTATAGTGGTATTATTGCTCTCTAAACAGGCGACACTCATGCCACTGTGAAAATCAACGCAGAGCAATCTGCTTCTAAACTTGTACTTGTAGCCGACTTTGATCACTTTGAATACAGTTAAGTCTGGATTGTGAAGCTGTGTTCACCACCTGTAGGCTACAGATGCTGCCTGTAGTTTTGTAAATGTGACATAAATATTGCAGTCTTGTATATGTGACATAAATACTGCAGTCTTGTATATGTGACATAAATACTACAGTCTTGTATATGTGACATAAATATTGCAGTCTTGTATATGTGACATAAATATTGCAGTCTTGTATATGTGACATAAATACTACAGTCTTGTATATGTGACATAAATACTGCAGTCTTGTATATGTGACATAAATATTGCAGTCTTGTATATGTGACATAAATACTGCAGTCTTGTATATGTGACATAAATACTGCAGTCTTGTATATGTGACATAAATATTGCAGTCTTGTATATGTGACATAAATACTGTAGTTTTGTATATGTGACATAAATATTGCAGTCTTGTATATGTGACAAACTGTAGTTTTGTATATGTGACATAAATACTGCAGTCTTGTATATGTGACAAACTGTAGTTTTGTATATGTGACATACTGTAGTTTTGTATATGTGACAAATTGTAGTTTTGTATATGTGACATAAATATTGCAGTCTTGTATATGTGACATAAATATTGCAGTCTTGTATATGTGACATAAATACTACAGTCTTGTATATGTGACATAAATACTGCAGTCTTGTATATGTGACATAAATATTGCAGCCTTGTATATGTGACATAAATACTGCAGTCTTGTATATGTGACATAAATACTGCAGTCTTGTATATGTGACATAAATATTGCAGTCTTGTATATGTGACATAAATACTGTAGTTTTGTATATGTGACATAAATATTGCAGTCTTGTATATGTGACAAACTGTAGTTTTGTATATGTGACATAAATACTGCAGTCTTGTATATGTGACAAACTGTAGTTTTGTATATGTGACAAACTGTAGTTTTGTATATGTGACATACTGTAGTTTTGTATATGTGACAAATTGTAGTTTTGTATACGTGACATAAATATTGCAGTCTTGTATATGTGACAAACTGTTATGTGACATAAATATTGCAGTCTTGTATATGTGACAAACTGTAGTTTTGTATATGTGACATAAATATTGCAGTCTTGTATATGTGACAAACTGTAGTTTTATATATGTGACATAAATACTGCAGTCTTGTATATGTGACATACTGTAGTTCTGTATATGTGACATAAATATTACAGTCTTGTATATGTGACAAACTGTAGTTTTGTATATGTGACATAAATATTACAGTCTTGTATATGTGACAAACTGTAGTTTTGTATATGTGACATAAATATTGCAGTCTTGTATATGTGACATACTGTAGTTTTGTTTATGTGACAAACTGTAGTTTTGTATATGTGACATAAATATTACAGTCTTGTATATGTGACAAACTGTAGTTTTGTATATGTGACATAAATATTACAGTCTTGTATATGTGACAAACTGTAGTTTTGTATATGTGACATAAATATTGCAGTCTTGTATATGTGACATAAATATTGCAGTCTTGTATATGTGACATAAATATTGCAGTCTTGTATATGTGACATAAATATTGCAGTCTTGTATATTTGACATAAATATTGCAGTCTTGTATATGTGACATAAATATTGCAGTCTTGTATATGTGACAAACTGTAGTTTTGTATATGTGATATAAATATTGCAGTCTTGTATATGTGACATAAATAATGCAGTCTTGTATATGTGACAAACTGTGGTTTTGTATATGTGATATAAATATTGCAGTCTTGTATATGTGACATAAATACTGCAGTCTTGTATATGTGACAAACTGTGGTTTTGTATTTGTGATATAAATATTGCAGTCTTGTATATGTGACAAACTGTAGTTTTATATATATGACAAACTGTAGTTTTGTATATGTGACATAAATACTGCAATCTTGTATATGTGACATAAATACTGCAGTCATGTATATGTGACAAACTGTAGTTTTGTAAATGTGACATAAATACTGCAGTCTTGTATATGTGACGTATATGATCATTATGTAGCAGATCCCATTGAGAAAATTACTCTCATCATGGCCTGCCAAAATGTCTTTAGATTGGTTACCAGTTGTGGCTCAAGCCCAGAATGCCTGAAATGTTCATCTCCATACCCTCAAACCCAACTTTTCTCCCAGGAACTCTGCTCTTCATCACTATTCTTTCAAACCCACAGTGACATTTAATATGGCTACACAAATTCAAGTTTACGAGACAAGATGGTGTTTATGGGTTAATTGTTTTCAATATTCTTCTTCTCATGGTCCATTCTGTGTTGTGGTCATCATGTCTGTCTAGTCTTTTTTCTCATGTATTGCCAATAATTTATAATGCTGATTTTTCTCCATGATGTCAAACCCAAAATTGAAATCAATTACAGTATGTGGTCAACTTAAAGTAATTTCATCCCATTAAATACAAGATCAACATTTAAGCAGTAGTAAACTTGAATCATTATTGTGAAGCTGTGATTAAAATTTCCCATAGTATTCAGCATCTCTTCGATATTCAGGTTTTGTAACATGTCAGCACTTTTATTATTTTTGATCAATGTTATTCTAAGAATTTTTCTCTAACATTTCATGTCAAAAGACTGGTATGTCTGCTTTAGTGTATGTGAAATGGTCCATGATTCACATCTGCATGTTGCCACAACCAAGTTCTTACATTTCTTGTAATTTGTTCGCTGCTGGTCAACTTTAATGCTATTATTGCTGTTGAACCTCTGTATTGCTATGACAGAAAACTCAATGCAGCACATCCCCCCCTCTAGTGTGACTAACATCAACTGTCCCCCTACCCAAAGACATTCTGAGTGCATATCAACCTCATCAGTCACCTTCTGTCAAAACTGTCAATATATGACAATATAGTACCTAGAGGTGTATGGCAGGAGGGGAGGAGGGGGTTCTTTGAGCCTGAGGAATTAAGGCCGCCTGGCTAGTGCAGTCGCCGCGAACTGTGCAGGTTAGGATTTTCATTTTGCACCAACAGAAAAAAATCCCACACCTTACCGAGGATTCAAACCCGGGTCTCCTGAAAGAGAATCCAGCATGGCTGAGTGGCTAGAATGTCAGATTTTCCTTTGGGAGACCCTGGTTCAAATCCTCAGTAAGGTGTGGAGTTTTGTTCTGTTGGGGGAAAAAAGAAAACTCTAACCTGCACGGTTCGCAGCAACTGCACTAGCCAGGCGGCCTTAATTCCTCAGGCTCAAGACTCCTCTGCCATACTCCGCAAGGTACTATGATGGTAGTAAATGACAGTCACCTTCATACTCACAATTATTGAATCTCGTTGCATGAGGAGTAGTCATCAATCAAAATAGATGAACAACAATAATTCTTTTGAACAGTTCCCATTGTTAAGACCTGGGTCATTACAGTTTGAGGCATTTTCGGTTCCTTCATTGTTTACTTTAATTGTTAGTTGACACGGGGTTCTGTGATAGGTTTGTATACTATGCCACAGATACTGTAGTCTGGGATAGGTGATCTTCATCTACGGAGCACAGACCAGTTTGACAACAGCTAGGCTAACTAAACCACAGATGTCTGATGGCAGTAGGTTGCCACTGCTCCCTCACTGGGGCAGTATTCTGTGGAACATGGTGTCACAAAGAAAAAAAAACAAGCAAGTTCAGACAATATAAGAAACAACATGATGATAGTTTATCAAAATCCATAACAAAATTTTATTACACAGATAAAAGAAGAACAAAAGTGATGATTAGAAAGAAAGAACAGTTATGTCTTTTTTTGTTTTGTTATGTTACCATAATTTTACGTTCACTGGACAGACTTGATTGTTTAGATCATGTTTTTTGGGTAAACAAACTTGAAAACAATAACAGTTTTTGGTCAACTTTAGGTATTTTCCTCCCTTTAAATGCAAGATCAACATTTAAGCAGAAGTAAACCTGAATCATTATTGTGAAGCTGTGATTAAAATTTCCCAATTACAAACTGAGTGTTTTGTTTTGTTCTATCAATAGTAGTTCTTTTATTTTTGTTACACAGTGATAACACATGCAAGTACATCTTTGTGTTTGTGAGAAATGCTACCTTCAAGTATATGTGTACATTTCTCATTTTACTCAAAAGGTATTGTTTCCTAATGATCAATTGGAAATTACTGCTAGTAATAGTAATACTGTGGATCTGAGTTCCATAACAATGAACTGTCTGTCTCAGGTACGTCTGTCATTGGTTACAAATGCATGAACAAGGGGTGTCGAATTGTGTTTAGCAGTCTCTCGCCTGAGACCTTTTGTAGTTCTTATCAACAATAGTTTCTGAAAGATTCTCGGGAGGGTGTAACATGGTTGACAAACATAACATGGCAGGTTTTACAAATTTAATTGAAGCAAAATGGTAATATAAGACAGTCATATTGTTCACACGAAATGTCTACGGTCAAAGGTGAGGAAGGGGATATCACTACCACTGTTTCTAAGATCAATGTTATTCAAAATATGGAAGGATTTAAAATAAATGTATTGTCATATTACCCAAACAACAGTTATCTATAAGATAATGATGAAGTGTTATGGGTTTCTTAATTCATTCTACATCAAGCAAATCACCATGCATTGATCAATTGCTCCCAACATGACCACAACTTGTTTTCTGAAGAAGAATGTGTAATGAATAGAAAAAAACCATGAATTGGTGTAGAATGAGTAGGAGACAATGAAATATTCGCTTCTACTCACTGTTCAGAATATAATGACTTGCTGGGTGTAAGATGAATTTATGATGATGTAAAATGGAATTTAATATCCTGAGATGTGGCAGTTGAAACACACTACTTGCTTTGACTGTGTAAAGAGTAAAATTTACATTTTATAGTTGATAATGAGAGATCGATCATGTTTAAAAAGAACAGTTAAATGCTTCTATAGGTCAGTGGATGATTAAAAAAAATAAATAAACATTTACAAATTTTAAACAAATTGACTGAAGTAAAATATATGAAGTTTTGACTAATGGTTTTCATTAGTCTCAGCACCATTTTGAAAGAGTAGTTTTGTTTTATATTGAAACAAAAAAAATATATATATATATATTGTACGACTGTAACAAAATGATGTGTGTATTAATTGTGTCATTTGTTAAACTGAACAACTGTAAAAGTTCAAATAAAAAGCAAGTTCATATGTAGCAAGCATTCGCATATGTGAAAGCCTGATTGATAGCTGGAGGTGGGAGGGTGCGGGTATGTGTTATAATGGAAGCGGTAGGATGAAAGCTGGTGATAGGGTCTTTCAATAGCGAAGATTTGACCCCAGATACATATTAAATGTAGCCATATTTCAAGTTCTGTTGCTTAAAAACCAGGGTAAGGCTCTTCTAATAGCTGAGCGATGACCTGAAGTTGTGTGTATACATATTAAGTTTACATGAGTAGACTGTGCCCCACTTGAGGTTATTACAACATCACTCACGATTGTCCAGACTCCATTTAGAGTGGTTCTAGTTGTTGAGACACCACGAGGCCAGATAAGCATAAGGCATGGCTTGTATTCCATTCCAGTATTTCTAGAAGTCTCTTTTAGTAATCTGTGTGTTGACATGTGGTGGAATTGTCAGTCATAAGTTGATCAAAGCAATAAGCTTCAAATTACGTTTACCAGTAATGACTTAAACTTTACTCTAAAAAGTGAGCTTGTAAAAAAACTGTCCTTAATAAATATACGATATAAATTTAGCATGTTGTGAGTTCTGTTGCTAACAAGCTAAGGATATTACCCCAAGTTATGTACATTAAAATTTAGGATATTGTTGATAAGCCAAGGAAAGGATGGATGTGACAAAAAGATGAGTCTTTTGGTGAACAACAGATAAAGAAAGGGTCTTTCCATGAACAAAAGATAATGAAAGGGTCTTTTGTTGAATTAAAGATAATAAAACAGTCTTTTGGTGAAAAAAAATGGTAAACGGATTTAAAAGCAAGAGGATTGACTTCATTGCACTGGGTTTTCTCCCATATGGCTCAGTCTTTTTCTGCAGAGTGGCTTGCCAAAATTATTTCACACAACACGAACTCTGTAGCTCCAGCAAATGGCCCAATGATTTTGGTGAATAAAAGAAAATGAAAAGGTCTTTTGGTGAATGAAAAATAATGAGAGCATCTTTTGGTGATTTAAAGATAATTACAGGAATCAATTTTAGCATATTAAAACAGCTGTCACAGACAAGCTGGTAAAAAGAAGTTGGGGAAAGTGTTTCTACAACAGACAAGGGATGCAAACATGTATATTTCTACATTAGTGCATGAGGACTTCTATGACTGAGAAGCTTGGGAATATCTACAAAATGTAGCATCAAGTAGTCAGTAAAGAGCCTCTTGTGCACACTACAAGGCATTGGGCATATGCTAAAGACCAATATTTGTATAGACCAATTAGCACTCAGTGAATGATGTGACCAATATTTGTGTAGACCAATCAGCACTCAGTGAATGATGTGGTCAGTGTCCTGCTAGCCTAAAACATCTTCTGGTACCCAGTTTTGGTTTGATCGACCTGGGAGCCCAGTTCCATTTTGAAAATGCAAATCCACCTAGTTGAGACACCACAAGGCCAGATAATGCATGGCAAGAGTGACACACAAATTTCATGTAGAAGTATCAGGAAATATCAAATTCTATCAAGCTAGGGAGGGATCTTTAAGTGGACAAATTACCAACAAAACATCTTATGTTGCATATTACAACTGCTATTGCTAGCCCACGCTTTCCGGCATGGCACATGATTGATTGATTGATTGCTAGCCAGATGTTGAAAATGTTTCATGTTAAAATGTATGTGTACATATTATGTGATGCTAACTTCAAACATTGATGTTGTTTTTGTTATAAATCCAGTAGTGTTTGAACTTTTATCCTTTGTCCAAATGCATGACATGATACATGCAAATGTTGATCAGCTGATCAGCGCAAGTGTTTTTTTGGTGACGGAATGACTGTGATATTAAATATGAGATTCAGTGTATTACAAATTCTTTAATTGACTTTTTAGTTCACTTATGTGCTGCTATTTCTATTTTTTTATGAGTGAATTCATTTTTTTTATTCACATCTGTCCTCTTTTTTACTATGATGTGTAGTAAAACATAAGTAAAGGAATCATTCCCACACCTTGAGGCATACGGACATATAGTGGTAGCCATATATTTTATAGACCATTTGGCACTTGATTGGTGATGTAGTCAGTAGTAGTCTCAGCACTTAATATTTATTACACTCGTTGGTGATGCAGTCAGTAGTAGTCTCAACATGTAATTTTTATTACACTTGTTGGTGATGTAGTCAGTGGTAGTCTCAACACGTAATTTTTATTACACTTGGTGATAACAAATGGGAATGATTATTCTCAACATTTAACCTTAATTACACTTGTTACTGACAAAAAAGACAAAAACGGGAAAAAACAATTTGTAGTCTCAATATGTAATCCTAATTATACTTCTGTTTCTCTCAACAAATGAAACATTATAAGCCAACTGGTCTATAAAAGAAGTGCAACATGAAATATATTCAACAGACCAGAAGAAGGCGAGCTGACCATTTAAAGGAACGCCTTAGGGACACTACACAATATTTCAACAAACCCCTCTCAAATCACTTCAATTCTCCCAATCACAGGGGTGTCGATGATGTGTGCGTCACTGCCATAAAGTCATGAAACAGTAAAAGAAACAGTTCAGTCAGAGAGAGATTGGAGACCCACTTAAACAACACTTTGGGTTGTGTTCAACCAGCTGCAATCAATACTATTATAGTTGCCACCATTGAACAGTTTATTTCTTTTATATTATTTCAAGTCTAAACACTTGAACAACTGCACAACTTTCCTCTACACAGAAGGTGCACATCATATTATACCATTCCTTACATATATTTTGTGTTACTTAAAATAATAACATTTTTACTAACCCTGTGTGTGCTGCGTCTGAAGAAGGTAATTAGGGCTGAAATGTCTGATTTGTGTGTTGTGATTTACCTTATTTATTACATTTAAACACAGAAGCCACAAACAATAATTTGCACGTTTTATTGCCTGACATACTTCATCTGCGACGAGACCAAGAGGACGTACAAGAAGAAAATGGATTGACAACATCAAAGACATTGTACAATCACAGGAATGACACTATCAAGTGCCGCCCACCGGGCGCAAATTATTCCTCCCCATGATGCTTGACGGCAGAAGTGGAAGATGATGATGATGATGATACTTCACTGCATCTCATCAGGTACATACAACAATGTTATATATCATATGAAGTGAATAAAGGAATAATACTTTAGCTGAAACAATTAGACACTTAATCACAGATGTTGTATGAATGTGGAGTATCTGTTATCCCCATGGTAATTTCACATTTAACACAAACTCTTTCTGTGTGTATAAAACCAGCTGGAATTGCGTAACTGCTAATTCGAATACATGGGGATACCAGATACTCCACATTCAAACAATATCTGTAACTATGTATTTTAATTGTTTCAGCTGAAGTATTCATTCATTCACTTCACATGATGTATAACTCTGCAGTATGCACCTGAAGAGATGCAGCGAAATATGCCAGGCAATAAACCATGCAACACATTGTTTGTGGCTTTTGTGTTTAAATTCACTAAGGAAATACATTGTTTGAATTATTCATTTCATATTTCCTTAATGTAGTTTTATTAATATTGTTCATTTTTGCTCTTCATTTTCCCCACCATGATTTCTGTTCACCTGGCCTGATTCCTGTCTATGTTTGTAATGTTTCATGAGTACTGACACATACCTATTGTTTGCATGTTACATTGTCACATCCTGCTGCAGTCGTGATTTCTCTTTGCTGTTTTAAAAATAGAGGCTAGCACCATATGGCCAAAGGTGTGCAGAAAGGTTCTTTCAGACTATTCCTAGTTTTGTTTTGTCAGCAACAAAAACAATTAAGATTAAGTGCTTAGACTATTTGCAGAGTCAAATGTTGAGATAATAATGATTATTTGCTGTCAGAAACCAAGAAAATTAGTTTTTACAAAATTGTATGCAGAACAGAGTATGATTTTAAAGAGTATTTCATGGACACTTATGTCGAGGATAATTTCATCTATATGAGCCTCTGATTATTTATAAGGCCAAGAGTTTTGGGTAATTTGCTTTATTGTTTATCCCATGCATCTAGAATTAATTCCCAGTTGTTTTACAGAGTAGTTTTCTGCTAGCCTTTATATTTTGCAAATGTATTCTAGTAAGCTTTCTTATAATGTATAGGATAATACAACTGACAGTTATAGTGCAATTGTTTGTCTCACTGTTAATTATTAGTTTTAATGACTGGGACAGAAGGAAGTGATGATTGGGATAGAGTTAAGACAAATTGCAGAGATGTTAACAAATCAAAATATATCGTGATGAGTGAAAATTGTAATGAATAAATTTTTCTCCTTGCACTTTGTTTATGTGATGTGTTTGGTGCAGAGATTCAAGGATTCTCTCTCAGTGTGATTGCCATGACCTGACGGTTTAATCAATTTTGATATTTGGTATGAGGAATATATTATGAAAGTCTTTTTTTTATAAATGTTTGCCAGCCAGTAAAAAAAAAAAATCAATTTGAGTATTGTTTCAATGGGGAGACTGTAGAAGCATGCAAATGACATTCAAAGCAAAGCCGTGAACAAAAAAATATAAATAAGCATAGAGATATGGACAGCTAGGTATGCAATTTTATTATTGACTTCAAGAGCGAGCATAGACAAAAAATACATATATTTATTATATATATAATTTCCAACAGTAATTTTAGAAATATGAAACACTACATAAATGGGACATAATATACAACACAACAATACATAGTGATAACTACACCCATAGCCATTATGTACATAGGAAGCGTAAAGAAGATGCAGCTACGCCTTATAATCAGAGTAAATGACTGGATTATGAATTTTTTTTCTGAGGAATCATGCAAAAACTACAAAATAAAAAAAAAAAAAACCTTGGACAGATTTCTTGATCTTGTGTGTAACAAAATGAATATTTGCCCATGGTCATTGAAGAGGACCATATTGTCATCTATGAATCCCAGAATAGGTTCAGAGGTGGCCGATTTTGAGAAGTGCTGATTGTGGATCAGAGCACAAAGTGATGAAGTAACCTGTGTCTAGCATAGCCAGTGAGGTGCTCTAATGAATACTGGTCTTTATCACTTATAGAAAGTTGTGCATAAATTAACTTTTGTTATTTCTACTCAGAGCGCAAAGAATAATGTCATCTCCTAAACACCTTTCTTACCTCCCACAGCTGTTTTCTGAGCCACTCCAATTAACCATTTGTTTGGGTCACTGTTCTGCTATGCAATAAGTAATCTACTGCACATTTGATTTTCTAAGACAACTTGCAATTCATTTAACAAAATGCAGTGCTGAATAAAATTGCAAAGCAAGCCCATAAAAGCAGACAAGAATGAAATATAAAAGAAGCAGAAGGAAGAGGGGGAAATGCTAGTAAATTGCAAATGGTGATACTCAGCTGATATTTACAAACATAAGAATGACATATTTCCTAAAGCGGTGTGACACCTGAAGCCATGTGTATAATAACCAGGTTGCAATTCAATATCATGTCAGCCCAAGTTTCTATTCATAAAGCTCTTGCTTGAAAGCAATGCATACAGTCATTATTAAAAATAGCGTTAGTAATATAACAGTACCAGGCATTGTAACACTGAAATATGGCAAGATGTTAATTTATGTGTGTGTGTATGTGTGTTTAACAACAGCTTGTAACTCTGGTGGTATTATTTGTAAAAATATTGGTACACATGCTTCAGTTAATTTACTTAACTAAACAAACAAATCACTCAGCATAATACAAAGCAAGACATTAGCAGGAGGAAATAAAAAACTGAGAGTTGAAGGAATAGCTAGTAATGACATAAGTTACCAAATTAAATAATAGAAATAGTCCACAAGTATTCAATTATATCAAGAGGGGACAGTCATCTTATTCAGGGATAGCCTTATTACATGTAAATGATAACTAGCAAGAAGATGTAATAACTAAAAATACTAGAAACACATACAATTACATTCAAAGTGATGACAAAATAATATATCACTAAATCCACAAGGTGAGTTAAATTATTCCAAATACATTAAACTCACCAGCACACTAAAATTACTGCACAGTTAAATGATTACATGATACAATTAATATAATCATACAAATTATATAACAAGAGATTTGGTATAATTACATTTAAAAACACCATTAAAATAAAGGATTCTGACATGAGAAACTTTAGAAATTAATACAAAATATTTGTTATTGTTGCTTTCTCACTAAGTTCTTCTCTCATTGCTTTTGCAAACCACGTGCATACTCTCTTCCAGTACAAACTACTTTTACATATTTAAAAACAACAACAACAACACCCAGTTTAAACAGAAATATCATACTTGTAACTGATGTAATGCAGCATTCAACAAAGAATTTGACTATCCAAGAGCATACCAGAACATTGCCAGCACTCTCAAATACTGACTAAGTTTTCATAAGGAATCATCAATGCAGACAACAACTGGGTTGCATTATACATATATGCAACCAATACAGTAGTAGTTCCCTAACAGTGCATATCAGGAAGATTCAAAGACAATGAAGAACTTGGTTAAGGAAATTCAAAGAAACAAAAATAATTTAAAACAATGCAAAGAAATTTTTTTTTTTGAGGTGGGGGTGGGGTTGGGAGGGGGTGGGGGGGGGGTGTATTGTTCAAAGACAATCAAGGAATAATTTGGGGAGATTCAAGACAGACAATGAATTAGTTTGGAAGAATGAAGAAATTAAAGTAATGTTCTAAAGATTACAATCATTAAAAATCTATGCTACTCTTCCATTAGCTAGACTGTTGGGCTACTGTGTTTGAGTGCTGCTGCTTCTTTGGTGTGTGCTGGCTAATGTTATAGCCCAAGCTTCCCATGACACCAGCACCCACACATACTGTAAACATTCTACTGAGATGTGACTAATGTCATAGCCCAAGCTTCCCATGACACCAGCACCCACACATACTGTAAACATTCTACTGAGATGTGGCACACATCTGCCACACTGCAACCTCTTTATTGTTTCATGGTCATCATTATAACACATATCTTCCATGTCACAAATTACTAGTTCTGTTTTGTTTAATTGTAAGGAACTCATTATAAGTTCAACAACTTGATGTAGCAAGCAAATGTGCTCTTCTAAAAATGTAATCCAGAGACAAAGCTTGGGAATATATGTAATGTACCAGAGACACAGTTTGGGAATTCCTGTAACGTACCAGAGACAAAGTTTGGGAATATCTGTAATGTCAAAGCTTGGGAATATCTGCAATGTACCTGAGACAAAGTTTGGGAATATCTGTAATGTCAAAGCTTGGGAATATTGGTAATGTACCAGAGACAAAGTCTGGGAATACCTGTAATGTACCAGAAACACATTTTGGAAATATCTGTAATGTCAAAGCATGGGAATATCTGTAATGTAACAGAGACAAAATTTAGGAATATCTGTAATATACCAGAGACAAAGTTTGGGAAATATCTGTAATGTATCAGAGACAAAGTTTGGGAATATCTGTGATGTACCAGAGACAAAGCTTGGGAATATTGTAATGTCAAAGCTTGGGAATCTCTATAATGTACCAGAGGCAAAGCTTGGAAATATCTGTAATGTCAAAGCCTGGGAATATCTGTAATGTACCAGAGACAAAGTTTGGGAATATCTGTCATGTAGAGTGAAGAAACTGAACATAAACATGCCAAGTCATCAACAACAGCAATGCTGGTGTTGACAGCGATGACCTGTAAATAGGATATGCAAAAAAAAAAAAAAAGTGAAGAAGCACCCGGGGAAACATATACCACAACATCCAGCTTAAGAATGGAGGTGGAGGCAGTCACTGCGGCTCTCCGCTGGATGGAGAATACGATACACACACACACATCGTGATTGTAACTGACTCAGAAAGCATGCTGACGAGAGTGAGGACGGGCAGGCTTCGTGCGGAGTGGCTTGCTTCGCTTCAGAAGTCACGGGTCACAAGCATCGCCTGGATCTTTTCTCCAGGGCATGCCGGTGTGCTGGGAAATGGATAGGTGGACAGATTGGCTGGCTCTGCAGAACTTAGTGGAGTATAGATACATGACAAGGCAGACATGGTTGCGGCCTTGTGGGAGCACGTGTACACCTCGGAGGAGCAAATGGATTACCATGGTCTGGCAAGAATGAGACAGCGAGGAGTGACGAGGGGATCTGGCTGATGCTCAACGCTCAGAGGAAAGGCGAGACGGACATATAATCAGATTGCTACTGGTACTATTGGTGTTGGAACTCTTCGCTGGCTGCTGAGGATGGGGACAGAGTGCTTATGGGAATGGCCCGAATGCTGTGATGTCGATTCCTAAATCAATAAATGAATCATCAATCAATCAAGTAAATCACCATCCATCTAAGTGTCTGCTTGCCCATCCATCCATCTTCATATGGACAGCGGATTGTGATCCATGTTTGATGTTAGATGTAGGAGAGAGGGGGTGGGGAAGGGAGGGGATGGGGCACCAAAGTAGCTGTCAATCTAGAGGCAAAATCCTGGACTGCATTCCATTCGTGGAGCAAAATCTTCATTGTATGCTATCTTCCTCCAGCTCAGTAGTCATAGCTTCTTCGATTGTGGGCACACAGCCTTGGCTGGCTTGGCTTCATTCTCACAAAATGTAAGGACCACATTATTTGTTGTCTCTCTACAGATTCAGTGCAGGGTGTGCTTATGACACTTTAATAGTCATTATTTCTAATTCTGTCCCTTCTAATGAATTTGACAGTTCTTCTCAAACATTTCATCTCATATGTAGAGAATCTGCACTCTTGTAATGTAGACAGAGTCCTTGGTTAGCCCAAGAAGCAAAGACTAATTATTGTCTATACTGATATATGGATGCCAGAATAATGGTGGAAGTTTGTGTGTCAATTCACATTTTGATATCCTGTATCTATTTCTCTGTGAATATACTACTTAAATTTTCCCCCTGTAGAAGAGTCTAATATTATGCAGTACTCAGTCCTCATGCTTGCCCCCCAAGCCTAGTGTACTATGACCCTCCAGTACCCAGTCCTTATTCTTGCCTACTAGCTCCGTGATCTTGTGACTGAATCTCCCTAGAGGCAGGGATTAAAACAATTGAGCTGGGCTTCTGGATGGACTCACCTTAAACTGAGTACCGGGACATTTTGTGGGAAGTAAAGGCTGACACTGACCACCTCACCGAATGAGTGCTGATTGGTCTATACAAATATAGGGTTAGTTCCATATACACAATAGGCTTCTAGGTGTGGAAAAGGCTAATTGACTTGACTTTCTCAGTTCTCAAAGGCTACATTGGTCATGGATACAATTCAATCCTGCCTCTGACAGGGATGGGACCACTGTGTTGGTAAAACAGCAAACTATGCACTTGGTACAGCTAAAGCATGAGTTATTGCTAAGTTTATACTGCTGAACTTAGGGCATGCTGTAGTATAAATTCAAGAATAACATTCCCGCAATCATCACAGAATAAGGAATATGCTTTCACTGGCGGAAATTTACCCTCTTTTGTTACCTAACACAGTGTTGCATAAAGAACAAACACACACATTAATTCTTTTAAATGCAGCATAAAAACAAACTGCAACCCTGACAAAGAGTAAACCTTTTTAAAATTGAGGACTAAAAATGTACAAGTAATAATCTAAAGGACAATTTTACATTGTGTAAATTGCTCACTTGGTATAATAACCTGGATCAATGCACTTCACTTGACCACTGACAGAAAATCCATGCATACAAATTACATACAAGACACTGATAATCTATATCAAGGAGGATAATAAAACTTATTGGGACAAAAATAACTAGTCTCCAAACATCCATGTTTATTTACAAGCACTGCTTGGTTGTTGTTATTGTTGATTCACAACACCTGTCTCACCCTTTAATTGTATGATTCTGATATCCAATTCCTGCTTGAAGTTTTAGTAAGAGTCGCAACAACCGATTTTGGGGTGACAGAGTAAAATTAAATGTACGAGATTGATTTTACATTAACTCATTCAGTATGACACATTTTTAAGAGATGCTCAATTTGTGACAAATATATCCACAGGTTTTTAGTTTGTGACATATATACCTAAATATGTTTAGTCTATCTATATAATTTGTATTCCATGATGCTTGGTTTGTGAATTCTGTACTCAAAGATACTTAGACCTGCATCCAGAATTGCTTAGTCTCAGACATACCACCGTAAGACTCAGAATATCTTAGAGAGACTTTCTTTATCTGTACAGACACCAGAAGCTGATAGCCAAGAGAAGGAAACATTATAAAGCAGTCTATGTTGTCTCAGACTTTGATGTTATGCATCTGTAAATAAACTGAGCTGGGAAACCCACATTTAATGTCACCAGACCAGTAAATATTTTCACACAAAATGAGTTTACAGAAACTGGAAGTTTTCAGAAGATCCATGACACAATACCCTAGGTTGTGTACTATTTTCACATGTTCAGCAATCAATAGCAGCCATTCACATTCAACTCTTCCTTGCACCCACTATCTGTTATATAAATGAAAAAAGTTTACAAAAATGGTTGATCAATATCTGAGCATAGGAAAGAATGATGGGAGGATGGGCAGTTGACAATAAATACACAAGAAACTAAAATAGAACCGTATTCAGTGAAAATAATGAAGGGATATGTTTATATATACCAATAAGATTTTTGCATGACAGAAGAAAGACTTGTTTAAAAAGAATGGAATTTTTTTTTCATAAGTCAGTAAATGCACAGTTGTATACATGTATATATTTATATATAATATATATAATATATATTAAAAATCTATTACAGTTGACATCACACAAATTTGGTTTGTGATATGTAGGAAGCTCTTCTTTGCTTCGCTTGACACATTTCTATCCATGGTGAATTTGTTGACATTATGTACAAACAAAAATCAAAAGCTTCATCTTTTCAAGCGAAGAAGAGTGCTACAAGACACACATACATACACATGAGTAAAGAAGAGTGCTAGAAGACACATACACACACAAGCCAAGAAGAGTGCAACAAGACACATAAGTACATACATTCAGTATGTCTGTTTTTACAGATGGCATTAATTCAACACATAAAACTTTCTCTCACTCCATGGCAGTTATCAACCTAATCACAAATACAAAACTTGTTCAGTCTGGTTCTTCATATTAGCAATGCAACACTAATACATTATACAAAGTTGTTTTCTGATTTTGTGTGTAGCAAAACATTTGTATGTGTATGTTTTTGTGTGTAGCACATGTATAATCCTATTTTATGCCCTGCCATGTAGGCATGCATCGGTGTAAACTAACATATATTTGATTGCTTCATAATCAGATGGGATGATCAGTTTCTATCTAAACCCCTCCCCTCCCCAACTTTACACCAAAAATTAAAAAAATAAATTTCAGTACACATTTAATGTGGTTGGATCAACTTCAAAACTATACTAGTGGGAAGAAATATTGGATCTGTGTATTACAAAGTCAATTGCATTAACCATTATGCTTAGATCTCTTTAAGTTGAGTCAAGAACCGACACCTCAGTTGTCAGGGCATTTCCGAAGAGTCCCCCTAATGGTACCAGTTGCCGTGTGATTATAAATTATGTGTCTATCTGGTCTTTCCTCAGAGTGCAGAATCTTGGCTAAACCTGCTGGTCACTGCCTGTTGCACCTTTCTCTTCAGGCAATGATGATTTATCTGTTCTTCATCATGTGCGGCTTTTGTTTTACATCATGAATTAAAATGTCATGGATACCGTTGCTGATGATGCTAACAGGAATGACTAACAATGTCACAATACTACCAACCATAAGATGTGACCAGATAGTAGTGTGACAGTAGACATGCAACACTAATCATATATTGGCACCTTTCCGTTTTGACAGATGATGGTTTGGTACATTGTGCTTCAAAATGGCTTAATAACTACAACCCATGGCAGTGGGGAATGCGACTGATAAGCCAATTCCTGCTGTTAATGTTTGCCCACAGTGGATGCATGTGAAAACATGGTCATTTCCACCATCATGCACCATCTTACGTCTATCACACTGTGTGTGCTTTATCTGCAATCATTTTCTCCTTTGTCTTTATTCCATTTCTGCTTGCTTGCTTGTGTTCGCTGGCTGTGAACACCAGCGTGAAGTCCTGTATGTCGGATGAATACACCCTGTTGTCCAACATCAATGTGATGTCATACCGGACCTGAGGTTTGCGTGAGTATCCGTTGTCCCATGTCTGGCTTATTGGTGTGCAGACTGGTGGTTCCTCGCCATGCAGGCAGATACTCTCCGGCTTCGGAGGGATCATCGATCCTACTGATGTTAGCCAGGTCCCCGAAGAGACCTGTTGCCCAGGATGCACGACGTGGATGTGTCAGCAGGTTTTGGCCAGTATATATCCCGGCCCTGGTGCCTTGGAAACATCTGCGACTTGCTCCCAATGTGCATTATCAATGCCTGTATCAATCATGTCCCACTTACACACATCTTTGTATCGTAGTAGAGGCCGACCCTGAGATCTCCTACCCATCTGAAATTCACCCAAAAAGATGTCCTTTGGTAATCTACCATCATCCATTCTCCTAACATGTCCTATCCATCTAGTCTACGAAGACTGATCATGGAACACACCGTAACACAACCTGATTGTTCCAATACTTCAGTATTTGTGATTTTGTCTTGCCACTTAATACCAAGTATTTTTCGCAGACACTGCATATGAAAGCCGTTTAAACGTTTCTCTTGGTGTGAGTAAGTTGACCAGGTTTCACTGCCATAAAGAGGAGAACTAAGGACACAGGTTTGGTAGACAAGGACTTTTGTTTTGGCAGTAAGCTTCTTGTTCTCCCAGACTTTTTGTGCTAACATGTTCATTGTTGTTGCTGCCTTACCAATCCTGATGTTGATTTCCTGATCTAGGGATAATTTGCTATTTACCTCTGATCATAGATATGTAAAATGGTCTACTATCTCCAGTTCGGTGCCGTCAATAAAGATTGATGGTACCCCATGTGCACCTTGTGACATAATCTGTGTCTTATTTTTGTTAATTGTTAAACCAAATTCAGAACAAGCATTGGAGAATGCAGATAGTAGATATTGTAATTCTTCCTCAGAGTGGGTCATAATTGCAGCATCATCCGCAAGAAGCAACTCTCTGATTAGTACCTTCCTAATTTTGGTCTTGGCCTTCAATCTCTGAGCATTATAGACGCCGCCATCTGAGCGTGAGTGAATGTATATACCACCATCCTGATCATGAAAGGCATATTTCAATAGAAGTGAAAAGTATATTCCAAAGAGGGTGGGGTCTAGTACACAACCTTGCTTAACTCCACTCTTGATTTCAAACTCTTCTGAAGGACATGAATCTTCAACACTAATCACATCACACCAAAGACACACGGTCTTGTATATCAAATAAGAAACTGCAGCAGACCTTTCACACAAGAAACTACACAATCACATACATAGTTTCAAATAAATGTTCCAATTGAAATAACCAGAACCCTTTAAAATATGACAATAGGTAGGATTATGACAACATAAAAATGTGACATATATTAATGTTAATGATAAAAATATCACTCTTGTAACCCCTCCATGAAGGGACAGAGTTATGGCACTGGGAAATTAGTAACCTTGCATGATACATGATAAATCAGTTCTGTTTACAAATAAAATATGTTGATAACAAAGTAGCAACAAAAACAGAGTACCATATTTGAAAACGTACAATGCTATCAGATTCATGCAAACACAATTAATTAAGGCTTTGGACTGGTAATGGATGTGGTATTATCAAACTACAACCACGATCTTGCAATAAGAGGCTGCAAATTTAAATAACACATTACTCAAGGATTCTGGAGAAATGCAGTTCTTGGTGATATTAAAATGTCAAGAAATATGGTTTCCTTGTGTGAATGGAACAGACAGCAGAGTAACTTAATACAGCAGACTTCATCATCACCAGCAGCCAGTTCATCTTTGCATCGAAAGTTGATTGTAATTTTGTATTTCATCTTCTTTGAGCTGGCCATCTAATGATGTTATTTACCAATATGTATCGCTGGCTTCCCCTTGTCATCAACTTTTCATTCCAGCACAGAATCAAACAAAGAAGACATATTTATTTATATACTGAAAGTACATTAATTATCTGACCTATTTCTTCCAAATCTTTAAACTCCCCTGTAAATACATCTGCCTGGCAGGGCCATTTGTTATCTCACTATGTTGTGTTATGAGTCTGCTGGTCTGCTGTTGTAGGTCTGTATTGATGTTAAAAGACAGCATCACATGCTAATGTGAAGTCTATGTCTGTCATTAGATTATAACCTTTTCAGTTTTCTTGATATAAAACCTGATGCCATATTCACGTCTCTAAATTTAGCAAAAACATTTATTCTTGATTGCTATAATCTAAAACTGTTATGAGCTGTTAGAGATCTACCTATTTACTTGTTCCTTACTGTACTTTACCAACATTACTCACATGTTAACAGTCAATAAAAAATGTTCAACTTCCTAACAGACAAACAATACATGTTACCATGCATAGCATAATGCAAACTAAGTATATCCTTATGTATGCACTTACATTCTGATACGTGGTGAAAAGTGTGCATGGGGCCAACTAGTCTAGGAACTTCAACACTGAGAACCATAAATTCATATACCCATAGTTTAAAAATTTGATTAATTCGTAAGGATGTGTACTTATTCATACAATGCTTGATCATTCAATTTATTCAATTATGTGAGGGACTATCACACTGAAAAATGTTATAGTATCACTTCCTGCAAAAGGGGCTTTGAGAGTAAAATGTTGTTATAGTTTAGTGACACATTGTTGGTTTCTTGACTGCTCAATAAAAAGTATTGGTAACTGCTGTCTGAGCCTTCATTAAATACTGTTTATTGCTCAAGGCCTCAATGTTAACTAATGCAAGACTGTTGACATTTCATACACTATTCTGTATGATTCCTCAGATCTGCAACAATCATTACACATGACTATTTGGCACACATGCTACCTTAAAAATGTGCACCAATTGCATTTTAAAAATTCTGTATGACCAAGAACAAGCAATTCAAAACAGTTTAAAAGCATAACAGAAGAATACAAAGAAAGAAACAAAACAGCCATAAAAGTCAGTATCTGATTAAAAACCATGAGAAAATGTTTGACAATAGCTACCAAACTGGGACTCATTACTTTTAGTAATACGGCTGTCCTGAGCTTCTCTGGTAAGTTGAAGTCAGCCAACAGTAAAATTGAGTCTTTGTACACAACACACACACAACTAAAGTAAATGTTACAGTCAGTGATAATAACAACAGTAAGTAATAATAACCATACAAGACAATCTACAACATAGTATTAAAAGTAATTCATATTACTTAAGGCCGTTAACCAAATGTATACAGACCATGTAGGCCAAGGGATATGCACCATTTCAACTATGACAAAGGGAGATAACCAGCAAAAAAATACAGTATTTCCTTCCAACTTTGCAAAAATGAATTTACCCGCATGGGCCACACAGTTTATTAAACAAACCATAGTAATAAAACTGAAGAAGGTTTTGCAGAATGTCCGATTCATTTATCAGCTCCCTTCCTCTCTCAAGAGATAAGTACGACTGTTCAACTGTGGCATGTCATGGTGTAAGTAGTCTCCAGTTCAGAACCTGACAATTTCTGATAGCCTCTTTTGAAACATGAAACTTTACATTTAGATATTTGAGCAAATGTAATGACATTTTTTATGATACAAATTATGTATAATGCTCAGCAGGTCATCTTCTGATGTTGTCTTTCCGTCATGATTTGGATGGAGGAGCTTGACAGGAATGTAGTAGTGCTTGCAGTGAGAAATCCTGCAAGTCTGGCACAGTCATGGCAACACAGTCACTTGAGATTTGATCATTTCTACGTAGGCTGGTACAATAAAAGACAAAGAAACATTATTAGCTGTATGAAATTCACACTCACAGTTAGACACTAATTATCTACAGGTGTAGTTCTACATTATTATTATTATTATTATTATTATTATTATTGATTAACTAATTCAAGAATAGGCATCACAATATTTCAGCAACAGCCATAAATGTCCCAAGGTGAGGGTGCTGATCATTCCACTGACACACTGGTCATTAACACATAAACTTCATCATCTCACACTTCCCTCCATATCAGCCATCTTTGAAGATGTTTTTTCATTCATTACTGTCTTCAACTATTAATCCTTCATAAATAGTCTTCAGTGTGTAAGCTAGGCACTACGTTTTTCGGTTACCAAACTTTGCCGGAGATTTATATGCAGTGACTTTCGTTTTCATGTTCTTGTGTCTCCGATGTAAGGAGACAGAGTACTCATGATGTTAAATTCCAAGATTATTTCAAGATCGCGTTAAAAAAAGGACTGATTACTTTATATAGTTTCTCCCACCCCGTTTTGCATTCCGCATTTCTGGCAAGTCGGGAACCCTTGTTATACAGGAGAACCAGGCTACCTATTCTAAGTGGTACCGGAGAACCAGGCTACCTATTCTAAGTGGTAAGTAAACAAGTAAATACCGTTTTATAAGACGTATTACATTGTTATGCTATGCATTATTAAATGTAGCATCCATTTGTACATGTATGTTGTAATTTTCAACCATTTAAGTTGGCATTCAATCACACATTAAAATTATGAAAATCACATGCTGTAATGTGGTATTTCAATGGCGGGGGATGGCAGTTTTTGTTGTCATACTCCATTCAATTATTGTTATGGAGTATTCAGAGCGATTAACATGATAATGAATGCATGTGTATATTCAACACCCATTGTCTGTATGTGTAATTTTTCATCACTCTTCAAGTACAAGATCATTGATAATTTTGCATCTTTCCAACAGGACTTATTTTGTCAAAATGCATCTACGCCGGCGGCCTTCGTGTTGTCAAGACAGCGTGAGCAGTCATGCACTGCGTCTGACATCATCACAGCATGGCGTGGAGATGTGTATATCTGAGTGTGTAAGTGTGTGTGTGTGTGTGTGTGTGTATATATATCATTGCTCATTGGCACCTTGCCGTCTTGACAGACGATAGTTTGTGCTTTAAAAAGGCATAATAACTTTTAACTATGGCGGTAGCGAGTGTGACTGATAAGGCCAATTTGCGCTGTAAATGTCCGTTCACAGTGGGTGCATGTGAACACGTGGTCATTTCCACCATCATGCACCATCTTACGTCTCAAACGTTTGGTGTGTGACTTTTCTGCAATAATTTTCTCCTTTGACTTTATTCCATTTCTGATATTTGTCCTCCATGCAACACGTTCAGCGGCGACTTGCTCCCAATGTGCATTATCAATGCCTGTATCAATCATGTCCCGCTTACACACATCTTTGTATCGTAGTAGAGGCCGACCCTGAGATCTCTTACCCATCTGTAATTCACCAAAAAAGATATCCTTTGGTATTCTACCATCATCCATCCTCCTAAGATGTCCTATCCATCTAAGTCTACGAAGACTGAGCATGGAATAAACTGTCACACAACCTGATCTTTCCAATACTTCAGTATTTGTGATTTTGTCTTGCCACTTAATACCAAGAATTCTTCGCAGACACCGCATATGAAAGCTGTTTAAATTGTTCTCTTGGTGTGAGTAGGTTGTCCAGGTTTCACTGCCATAGAGAAGAGTACTAAGGACACAGGCTTGATAGACAAGGACTTTTGTTTTGGCAGTAAGCTTCCTGTTCTCCCAGACTCTTTTTCTTAACCTGTTCATTGTTGTTGCTGCCTTACCAATCCGGATGTTGATTTCCTGATCTAGGGATAATTTGCTATTTACCACTGATCCTAGATATGTAAAATGGTCTACTATCTCTAGTTCGGCGTCGTCAATAAAGATTGATGGTACCCCATGTGCACCCTGTGACATAATCTGTGTCTTCTTTTTGCTAATTGTTAAACCAAATTCAGAACAAGCATTGGAGAATGCAGATAGTAGACATTGCAATTCTTCCTCAGAGTGGGTCGTAACTGCAGCATCATCTGCAAAAAGCAACTCTCTGATCAGTACCCTCCTAATTTTGGTCTTAGCCTTCAATCTCTGAGCATTGTAGAGGCCGCCATCTGAGCGTGAGTGAATGTATATACCACCATCCTGATCACGAAATGCATATTTCAGTAGAAGTGAAAAGTATATTCCAAAGAGGGTGGGAGCTAGTACACAACCTTGCTTAACTCCGCTCTTGATTTCAAATTCTTCAGAAGTTGCACCATCAAACTTGATTATACCCTTCATGCCTGTGTGGAACGATTCCACAATGGACAGAAGAGTTGGTGGGCAGCCAATCTTCTTTAGTGCCTTGAACAGACCCTCACGACTGACCAAATCAAATGCCTTTGTGAGGTCGATGAAGGCAATAAACAGTGGTTGATTCTGTTCACTGCATTTTTCTTGCATTTGTCGCAATGAGAATATCATATCAGTGGTAGACCGGTTCTGTCGAAAGCCACACTGTGATTCGGGGTAGACTTGATCTCCTAGGACTTGAAGTCTGCGCAGAACAATTCTGGCAAATACTTTTCCAACAATACACAGAAGTGAGATACCCCTATAGTTGTTGCAGTCGCTCCGATCGCCCTTGTTCTTGTACAGTGTTATGATGCTTGAATCTTTGAAATCCTGTGGGACTTGTCCTTCACGCCAGCATAGCTCTATTAGCTGGTGGATCTGTATAGTGAGTGTGTCTTGCCCACTCCTGATAACCTCTATTGGAATCCCATCCTTACCTGGAGCCTTGCCAGATGCAAGTTCATTTATAGCACACTTAACTTCTGTTATGGTGGGAAGTGTGTCCAGGTGGTCAAGAGTTGGTAGAGCCTCTATGGCGTTGAGGGCATTATCCGCTAGTTTGGTCTCACTTGAGTAAAGCTCCAAATAGTGCTCTACCCATCTGTCCATCTGCTGTTTCTTATCAGTGATGACTTCTCCAGTCAAGGTTTTCAATGGTGCACTTCTTTTGATCACTGGACCACAGGCTTTCTTTATTCCTTCATACATGCTTCTTATGTCTCCCTTATCACTTGCGATTTGAATGGACTCACATAACTTGATCCAATAATCATTTGCACACTGCCTGGCAGCCTTTTGCACATCCTTCCTAGCTTGCCTTAGCTCACTCAGAGTGTTACGCGTTGGTCTTTCCTTGTTTCTTAAGAGAGCTTTCTTCTTCTTATCAATCAAGGGCTGCAGAGTCTCGCTGTTGGCCGCAAACCAGTCCTGCCTCTTATGATCCACAGTGCCGTAAACCTTTACGGCAGTTTTACAAAGAGTTTCCTTAAGTTTATTCCATTTATCATTTACTGTACAATTTTCTGTTGTATCAGTGAAAGCGTCTTCAAGTTGCTGTTGAAACTGAAAGCACTTTTCAGGATCATGAGTGTTAATAATATTAATCCTGGGGCTAGATTTGTGTTTAGCTGTGTAGATTCTCTTTGGTCTCAGTCTAACCCTTGCAACAACCAAAGAATGATCCGTATCACAGTCAGCACTGTGGTAACTACGAGTCAATGATATATGGTTCAGATGTTGTCTCCGTGTGATGATGAAGTCCAGCTGGTGCCAATGGCCGGATCTTGGATGTTTCCATGTGACCTTACGCATCTCTTTTGTTTTAAAAAAAGAGTTTGTAATACATAGGTCATTACTGGTGCAATGCTCCAGCAGCCTTTGCCCATTTTCATTCATGCGACCGATGTTGTATTTTCCAAGGCCCACTGGCCATGAACTCGAGTCCTTGCCCACACGAGCATTGAAATCACCGAGCATATAAATGTAGTCGGATTTTGGAACTGCCTTGATCACAGAGTCTAACTCCTCATAGAACAAATCCTTCACATCATCAGAGGAATCGAGTGTCGGTGCATATGCAGTAGTAATGGTGGCAAACCCACAAGAGGTTGCCAAGCGCAGGGATAATAGTCTTTCATTTCCTCCTGCTGGAATTTCAATCATTCCCAGTAGCGAATTCTTCACTGCAAAGCCCACACCGTGTTGCCTTTTTTCTGCCTGCCCTTTACCCTTCCAGAAAAAGGTGTAGTTGTTTTCCCTGAGTGACCCTTCCTCAGCGAGGCGAGTCTCCTGCAGGCCAGCAATATCAATGTTAAGACGATTGAGTTCGGCATCAATCACAGCCGTTTTTCTCACATCGTCAATATTGGTCAAGTCAGTGGAAAATCCTGGACACATGGTTCTCACGTTCCAGGTTGCAAGTCGTAGCTTGAGGTTTCTATTTATATTTTTGTTTGTACCTGGTGCATTGGTTTTACAGCCTGCGATTCAGATTTTGTCCTAGCCCCAAGCACCCATTGAAGCAGGCAGGCTGTGGCGGATCAGCACCCAATTGGCTGGGGGCTGCCCAGCTTGAGGCGGGCGGTAGCTGATCAGTGACACCTATAGGTGTCTCCCACCGTCAGAGGCAACGCGTGGCGCCCCATGTCTACGCCAACTGACAAGGACTTATAACCCGTAACAGTTGCCTCTCGCTTTGATTCCGAGACCAGTTAAGACCAGGGATGGAGTTATTGCCTCTCCATAGCACAAAGCCTGGGCTAAAATATAGAGATCATGTGTTGCCCATGCAGCATGATCCCTCTCTCGGCCTGCCTAGTTCACTCCAGAGGAAAGGTAACACCCCTACATCTGGAACAAGACAAGCTGCAGAAGCTGCCGGATCAGCAAAGCAATGCTCTAACTGTCCGCCTGTCGGAGCTTCGATCCTGGACCAGTCGCCAACCAAGGCTTAGGGCCTGGTCTGCCCTGCCATGACAATTTTATCTTTAGCTTGCATTTCCTCGCACCAGGGTAAGGCTTGTACCCTCCCAATTGCGCTCTTCCGCCCGAAGCCGTTGGCACAATGTGGGGTGTCGGGTTTGGTAAGCGCCGTCCAACGTTCGGCGCTAACAGAAACCAGGTAGTACCGTCTACTGTTATACGGTAGCTCAGTCATATCTGACTAAGACCTGACTGACATGTCATATATATGTTACATGTCATATATATATTATATATATATATATATATATATAAAAACTGGCAGAGTTATTTACCCTTGAGTTAGACAACGACAGTGGTAGTATCCCTTGGCAACAGTGTAAACAACAATTGTGTGAAAGGTCAAAATCGTTTTTCTTCTATATGTCTGTTTTAAATGATAAACTGACACACAAACTTTAATATCTTGGTTTTAAAATGACCTACAGACTTGAATAAGGTACCGTTGGATTTGTTTGTTCAAGAGATATCCAACTATGCAAGTTATATACTTAAAAAGCAGTTTAGAAAATGTTCCTAAATGGCTAGTGTAAGCCTTGTCCATGAGTGTTCCAATTGTTGGCATTTTTGACATCAATTCATTCGCCTGTAAGTGCAACATCCATCCATCATGTGCCCTGCTGGTAAGCGTGGGCGGTTATGATTCGCCATGTCACTCGATCACCAGAGTCGTGGATCAGCTCAGTGTTCCTGCCTCGGCCATGCCACGTGGCCAAGCCATCCAGGTATTTACTTCTCTGTCTTCCTCTTGTTCTTTTCCCCTTGATCTTGCCTGTTGTCACCAAGTTCTCCATTTATTTCTTCTCATAACAGAAACCACATTTCTCAGCCATCAGATGTTTTTGAGCTGTTTTCTTATTGTCCAAACTTCACATCCATACAACAGTATGGTTCTATGTAACACCTCAGCATTCTTTTTCTTGTTGCAATTGACATATTTTTTATTGGTCTATACATTTTTCATCTTGCAAAAGGCTACTTTCACCATGGCAATTCTTATTCTAATCTCTTCAAGGCATCTCCCATAAGATGTTATGACTGTTCTGAAATAATTGTATTGATTCATTTATTTAAGAATATTCCCATTTACTTGTATATTACATTGTGGTATTTCCTTCGTCCTAGTGACGACCATAATCTGTGTCTTCTTACACTTCAATTCTAACCCTAGCTGTTCACTGTGTGCAACAACCGCATCTACTTATTGTTGCAAATCCTGCTCATTGTCTGCAATCAATACTGTATCATCTGCATATCTAAAATTATTGATGTTTCGTCTCCCAATGATGATTCCATTTATATCGTCTCAATCAATCAATCAAAGCAGGTGCTGTCCCCACAATGAAGCTTGGCTGCAATGGATCTCCAACACTGTCTCTCGCCTTGACTGTACATTCTGTCAGGCTGATGTTCGTCCATGTCTTGATGTTATCTTCCTACTTGTATCATTGTATACCTCTTGCTCGCTTGCCCTCAACCTTGCCTTCCAGTATGGTTTTTATAAGAGTATCATGTCTTTTAACGTGGCCAAAATATTTCACTTGCCTCCTCTTTATTTCTTTCATCATCTCTCTCTCCATACCCAGTTGTCCTAGAACCTCTGCATTTGATTTTTTTTGTTTCCATGAAATACAACATATTCGTCTGTATATCCACATCTCCAGGGCTTCTATGCGACTTTTTAGTTGCTTGTTCAATGTCCAGGCTTCCGCGCCATACAATAACAAAGGCCAAGCGGGGTTTGGCAGCGATGCGGGTGATGGCGGCAGCAAACTGTGAGCAGCGCCATCTATGTCTTCTGTACGAGGGGCTGGTCATGTCTGTTTTGGAGTATGCAATGGCAATCCTGACTCTCAGCCATAAGCAGATAGAAAGGATGGAAAGGATACAGAATGAAGCTATGCGCATTATTCTTGGATGTACAAGAGATACAGCATGCAGGGCGATGCGCTACCTTCTTGATTTTCCAACCATTGAAGAGAGAATGCAAGTTTGCAGGGCACGCGCCTACCTCAGAATTAACGCAAACACACAGCATCCACTGCATAGTGAAATTAGGAAGGTGAAGGGCAGCAGGTTAAAAAGAGGACGGTCGTGGATGGGTCAAGCCGAAGACATTCTTCAACAGGTGTGTTCACTTGAGGACTTAGAACCTGGCGAGGAGTGGGTGCAAGTGCCAACAGACTTCTGCATATCCTTTTCAGTTTGCATCCAACTAGATAGAAAATGCAGACAAGAAAATCCGGCTGCTGTGGAGGCTGAAGTACAAGCGTTGATTTTCGAGAATTCGCTAGACAGTGACGCGGTCATCTACACAGATGGGTCGGTCGTCCGACATGTGAGAAGCTCATGGGCCTTTACAGCTCGGGCCGGAGGGAGAATTGTGAAGGAGGACTCTGGTGCTTTCACTGAAACCACAAGTAGCCTGACCATGGAAGTCATGGCAGTAAGTAAAGCAATAACATGGCTCGAGACACAGACATTCACTAGGGCTTGTTTCCTTAGCGACTCAATGAACATGATCAAGAGGATAGAGGAGGGGTCGATCCGAAGAGAATGGTTGCTGCCTCTGAAGCGGTCTCGGCTGGCAAAGATTAGTTTCATCTTCGTGCCAGGGCATGCGGGAGTACAAGGAAATGAGCGGGCTGACAAGCTCGCAGGTGAGGCTACTGTGGAGGGCGGACGCGCCATGGACCAGGCTGACATTCTGAATGCTCTACGAGAAGTGAGACTTTTGCAAGAACCAAGTGATGACTGTGAATCTACAACAATGGCCAGACTGCGAGAGCAGCAAATTAAAAGAGGGGTGGCCAAACAAGAACACTACGCAGGAAGCCAAAGAAGATTGATAAACCAACACAGAACTGGCGTCGTTAGCCGCTACACGCTGCGGGATTTGCTGAGGAGGGGATCCGAGCACTTATGGACTGAATGGCCCGATGTGCAACGAGGATGATCTGTCGACTAACTAACTAACTAACTAACAATAGCGTTGAATATACGTAGCATTTGACAATTTTCATTTTAATGCGTTATTAATCTCTCTAGATGTTAATACTGATTTCATGCCATTCAAAGCATTTTTGGCCATTCCTACTCTCTTTTTGTTTTCTATTTCACTTCTGCCATCATCTGTTATTATATGTCCAAGATAGGAGAAATTTGTTACTTGTTTTAGTATCTCCCCATTCACTGTGATGTTCATTGGTGACCTTTCCTTTTCACTGCTAATTAATTTATGTATATAGTTTTTGTGTTTTTGGATGTTATTATCTAAGCCACATTCTGCACTGTGCCTGTTTACTTGTTCCACTAGGTCTTGTTACTCTTGCTCGCTTTCTACTAGTAACACGGTATCGTCAGCATACCTAAGATTGTTTATGATTCTTCCATTGATGTTGAGTCCAGGCATTTCAACTTGTTTAAAATTTCTTTCTGTATATAGGTTGAAGAAGCTTGGGGACAGCACACATCCCTGCCGTACTCCTCTTTTTATCTCTATAGGTGACGAATAGTTATTACTGCTCTAATAGACGTCACTTGTTCCCAGTACAAGTTTCTAATAAGTCTGATGTCCTTTCTGTCTACTCCTATAACTTGAAGGCACGTAATTAGTCGTTCATGTTGTACTCTATCAAAAGCTTTCTTGTAGTCTATAAAATAAACACATATACTTTTTTGAACTTCTATATATTTTTCAAATAACATCCTCAAACAGATAATTGCTTCTCTGGTGCCGCTGGTTTTGCAGAACCCAAATTGTTCTTCAGCTACTTCCTCATCTATTCTATATTTCTGAAAATGTTTTCATTGTATAGGGAAAACAGATCTGGATAAATTACACATCCTAGTCTCACACCTCTCTTAATAGGCTGATATTGACCTACTTCATTATCAATTTTTATGGCAGCTTGTTGTTTCCAATGTATGATCTTTATAAGTCTAAGGTCCTTCCCATCAATTTGTAGATCTGCAAGCATTTCTATCATGTTGACGTGTATTACTCTATCAAAAGCCTTTGTGTAGTCAATAAAGCAAAGATGTATACCTTTATTTACTTCTATAAAGCGTTGAATTACTGTTCGCAGCACACACAGCATTTACTGTACCCTTGCCTTCTACAAACCCACATTGTTCTTCTCCTATTTCAGGTTGTGATTTCTTCCTAACTCTTTGCATGATAATTTTTAAGAAAATCTTTGGGATATGACTCATTATACTAATTGTTCGATGTTGACCACATTCCAAGGTTCCTGATTTCTTTGGGATTGCAATAAATATAGAATTACATATATTGTGTTCATCAGTCTGGTGACTTGATCTATTCCATATTCTTCTAAAGCATTAATCATTTCTGTTGTGATGTTATCTGAACCAGGGGTCTTGCCAGTTTTCATATGGTTAAGAACACACACACACACACATAGTAGAATGAAGTAGAATTGTGATTACAGTCAGGATTTAAAGATGATGTGTAGAATTATGAGAACACCAAAATAATTGCAATTTCTGTGAAGTAAATGGGGTGCAATAATTTCCGTCTATATGAAAGGAGCGAGAGGAAGAAGCAAGACGCTAGAAATCTTGTAGCCTCAATCCATGAGATACTGGCAGCATGAGGAGGCATCTGAGTTTAATCTTTACTATATCATGATCATCAAGAACAAATGGTGTTGGTGTTAATGTTTTTCCAGATCTCAGTCTTAGAGCATTCTGAAACAATGTAGTTGATGATATTCCTCCATGTTACTTTCTGAGACAATTAAGCATAATTATCAGTCTGCTTCTGCTTCTTCTACTGCTGATCTTATTTTATCATAGTTTTTCTGCCTTGTCACCTTTAAATAATCGTAAAATTCCACTAAAAGTGCTAAAATTACCAATTTTCTATGTGTCACAAAATAAATATCAAATGTCACAATAGTACAGTTAGAGAAGTGATTAGAAAAAAGTCAATAGATTCAGATAAAGAAAGTATAAAATCTCGCCAATGCCTGAAACATTTGTATCCATTCAGGTGAACCCCCGGTTTTACAGAGAAATGCAACATAAAATAAAGACATTTAACTCTTCAGATCTTGCAACAAACATCCTTTATATGCATACATACTATTGATTACTTCTGATAAAAAGCAGTCATAGACCCACCCAGTTAATTGCCCTTTCTTGTTCTTTACTATTTAAAAATAAAAGTTACCATTACAATGTAAATAGCTGGTATCAATCAAAAACACCTGATGTAGGTCATGAGAGATTTCCCCATAGCAATGTTTCTTCTTCTTCTTCTTCGTTCATCCAGTTTTTTTTTTCCGGATGTGATTGCGTTGTGCCTGTTTACAGCAAAGCTGCGTTCTTGCACCGTTAGGCCGACACATCCGACTTCTGCGGGCATTTGTTGACCGGGTTAACCATCCCGGGAATAGCAATGTTTATTTACTGTTTAAAAAAAAATCAAACTGGGTGTACTAACAAATTTGCATTTGATGTGAAGAAATAAAGGCTCTGGTTTCAAGTTTGCTTGTTCAAGCACTGTGTTCAGTTTGTAATATTTATATACTACCCAAACTCTTTCAAGCTTTTTTGCCCATTAAGACCAGTATGAAGTTTGTTTTCTCACATGTCACTCCACCACAAATGTTGCCATCATCCATAAACATTTTCAGATTCCCTTGAGCTCCACTCATTCATTCATTCATTCATTCAGTAGCAGAACCTCGCTCCCATAACAACCTTCCGGAAAACCTCTCGATCATAAGCAAGATGTCCTGCGTCTGATACACCCATCTGGAAATCATCTGCCACATCCTGCACCCATCTTCTCTTTGGCCTTCCTCTTCCTCTCTTCCCAGGCATATACCCTTCCATTATTGTTCTCTCCAAACTTTCGTGACGTTTCAAGTGACCAAAATATTTCAATTTTCTTTGTTTTATCGTCTTTAATAGCCAACCTTCTTCAATATTCAACTCTTGAAGTATGGATGCATTTGTTCTTTTCTTTACCCAAGATATTCTTAGAACTCGTCTATAACATTTATATTCAAAAGCGTTTATGCGCTGTTCAGCTTGTTTAGTAAGTGTCCATGTCTCACAGGCGTATGTTGCAATGGGAAAGATGCCTGCTCTTAAAAATCTAATTTTTGTAGTTTTGTCTGTCCCACTCCATAATTTATTTATCTGTTTTAGTCTTTGAAGAGCAATGGATAGTCGCCGTTTAATTTCTTTCATTGTGTCACCATTGTTGGTAATCAATGACCCAAGATATTCAAAATTTTCCACCACCTCCAATTTTCCCCTATTAATGTATATTTCTTTCTCCATAGTAGTTTTATCTGTATGCATTATCTTTGTTTTTGCTATGTTAAGATATAAGATGTGATTTTCACTATTCAATTGGGTTAAGGCTATTAGGTTTTCTATGCCATTCTATGTTATGGATAGTAATACTGTATCATCAGCATATCGAATCTCTGGTATGTCATGACCGCCGATATTTAGGGCATCATATAGCTCCCTGTTTATATCATCTCTTACATTTCTCATTATATTTTCGGCGTACAGGTTAAACAAATAGGGTGACAGCACGCAGCCCTGACGGACTCCTTGCTTGATGTCAAACCAATATGATGTCTTGCCATCTATTCTAACTGCTGCTTGTTGGTCTAGATAGAGCATTTTTATGAGTTGTACTACATGTGATGGAAAGCCCATATTCCTCATGATTTCCCAAAGTTTCTGATGTTGTACACAGTCAAATGCCTTTGAATAATCCACAAAACATGAGAATAGGTTTACATTAAATTCTCTGCACTTCTCTATTATTAAACGCATGTTGAATATGTGATCTCTTGTTCCTCTTCCTTGTCTAAATCCAGCTTGAACCACATTAATCTATTCTTCCATTTTCTTACGAAGTCTTTGCATTATGACTTTTAGTAGAATTTTACTTGCATGACTGATCAGGGCAACAGTTCTATAGTTGGTGCATAATTTCAGGTTGCCCTTTTTTGGTATTGGAATGAAGATAGTTCTCTTCCAATCCTTTGGCCATATACCATATTTCCAAATCTTTGTACATAATGCATGATATATGTGTATGCTTTCTTCTCCTCCCGCTTTAATTAGTTCAGCTGGTATCTCATCACATCCAGGTGATTTACCATTCTTCAGGTTCTTTATAGCCCAAGCAATTTCATCTAATGAGGGTTCAGGTTCTGTCTCTGCTGTCATTGGCTCATGTATCTCATTCATATCCTCACTGCACTCATATCATACATTCCACTGCAGTACTCCTGCCATCTTTCTAAAATTTGTCTAGATTCTGTTAAGGTATTTCCCATCTTGTCACAGATAACATTCAATTGAGGTTGAACATTTCTTGTCAATAACTTCATTTCTTTGAACATTTCATAATCTCTTCCAGTCTTATGATATTGCTCTATTCTGGTACAGCAATCTTGTATATATTGATTTTTGTCCTTTCTTGTGTTCTTTCTTATTTCTCGAGTTAAAGATTTATATTTCATCCTGCTGTTATCGGATTCATCTCCTTTCTGTTTCAGCTCCCTTCGTTGTTTTATTAATTCTAACGTGTCTGATGTAATCCATGGCTTAAGTTGCTTTTTCTTGGTCGGAATGAAATCTTTGGCTGCAGTTATCAAGATATCTCTAGCTTCTACTGCCAGTTCATCAGCTGTCATTTCTTCTTGTACAGACATCAAGACCCCAAAGCGATTCCTAACTTCTATGTTGTATGCATCTGGTATTTTTGTGAGATCAAAACGAAGTGACCTTGGTCCTCGGGTAAGCTTTTTGAGTTTTAATTTCAGATCTGCTTCTATAACTGATGATCTGTATCACAGTCTGCACTTCGTAGGGTTTTTGCAGATGTTATGCTTGATCTCCATCTTCTTTGTATTAAAATATAATCTATCTGATTTTTGGTAATACTGTCTGGAGACTTCCAAGTGAAGTCTTCTTGTATGTTGTTTAAAAAGCGTGTTGGCTATCGTTAACTCATTTTCTGTGCAAAATTCAATTAATTTGTCACCTGCATCATTTCTATTTCCTAATCCAAATTTTCCTAAAACATGTCTCTCATTTTCAGCTCTTCCTGCATTAAAATCTCCCATTATTATTGCTATATCATTATGACCAATCTTATTTAATGTGTCTTGTAGTGTGTTGTAAAAATCTTCAATTTCGTCCTCCTCTGCTGTTGTAGTAGGTATATCTGTATGAGAGTTGTGTTTTTTGGACGGCCTTTAAGTCTAATAGTGAGGGTTCTATCACTAACTGGATTATATCCCATTAAAGCTTTTGCAGTTGTCTTATCTAAACAAAATGCCACTCCACTCTGGCCTCCGACATCTCTACCAGAATAAATGAAAATACTTCCATTTTCAGTTGTAAAATGTCTCGTGCCGCTCCAGCGATGTTCACTAATTCCTAAAATTTGAATGTTTAACCTCTCAATCTCATCACACACTACTTTAAGCTTTCCCTTATACAGACTTCTCACATTCCACGTTGCTATTCTCACTCTGTTTCTTAGTCTGACATAGGGAATTTCCTTGGTAACACAGTCAGGATTAACTCCGTTATCACGATTACTAGTACTGGTCCCTGTGTCACACTCTTCCCCAGTGTTATCTGATCTGCCTGGCCTGGGGGTCTCGCCACCAGATCTCTTTCTTATTATGTTTTCTTTCATGGTTGTTATGGTTTCTTGGCAAGTTTTGCAGAAGGTAGTTTGCCATTGCTTTCCTTCTGGGCAGTGAATGTACTAGTCGTGGTCATAGCCATTGTCTCTACTGATAAGATCATCTGCCTATCGCCGCAGAGTGCAAGACCATAACCAACAACAATCTATCGGCTGCTCTCACACTCCATCCACCACCTGATTTCCACTAACTTTACTAAATATAAATTACAATTCAACATATGTAATCCAAGCTAACATAGTTAGTAATGGGCCATCACTCTATTCTCATTCATCTACCTCTGGTTATGTCTGCCCCAATGCCATCTGCTATATAATGAGATGTTGGGAAATAAAGCTCTTTATTTCATGAGCATTATAACAACCAAGACTTTCTGTGGGGAAAATATGTGGATATCGCTGTGCGAGACTTGTGCACTCTGATATCCTTTCTCTCCAGTGACAAAATGTAGCAATTACACTATTCACTCCCCCCCCCACCCTTCCTTCTCTCCCCCCCCCCCCCAAATCTCTATTACTTGTGCTACTATAAATGGAAATTATATTCACTGCATCTAAGAGGGAAAAGTGAGGAGGAGGGGGGGGGGCAGGGGTTAAAGGCAAGAAGATCAACTTCATTGCACAGGGTTTTACTCCACATGGCTTGTTGTCTTTCCACAGAGCGACCTGTCGAAAGTGTTACATTGAGTACATACTGTGTGGCTTAAGCGATGGTCCCACCATCTCCCAAAACATTGCACTCATGAACCAAATAACGGGGTCCAAAAACAGAGCCAAGACCTGTGGAGCGCAAGGCAGGTGGCATGACCACTTGGCCGAGGAGCGCATCATCTACTGTACTTTATAACATTAGAACTCTTGAATAAGGGCAAGAGCTGGACATGAACTGTTCTTGTGCTGCAGACTTACCTAAGAAAGATGTACTATTTGCAGCATGGGCTGTGACAGCCCTGACCTAAAATCTTGGCATACTATGTGGATTTCCTGCAACTGTATAAAAAACACAGGGAAAATCTTTATACATTAGTCAATGCTGATGACAAAATAAAACACTCACAGTCCTGTACAACCTAAATTAAAAGACATGTATTCTTGTCATTACATAATACTTGTGAAACAATAGTTTCCTAGTTCATAAATAAACACACATGTATTGATTTGGCGCTCATAGAAGCAGAAAAAAAAAAGTAGAGACTAGAGGATGCACTAGACAACAAAAATTGGAAGCTATAGTTACTGACCAGGATTCAAACCTGTCGCCTCCAAATGATGACAGTGTCTCACTGCAGGAACAAGTGTACTGACCAACTAGTCACCCCTAATAAAGGTGAACCTACAACTATGGAATATGGACAGAATTCGTATCTAACCATTGAAACAGCACCATATGTCTCAGAATTTTATAATACACCAGCTTAGGTAAATAACAAACACATCGGACAGTAATGCTGTGTCCAGTATATTAATGAACATTTAAAAAAGAGAAATGATTGCTCGGTTCCAATTGATGGTCACATATTACACATAAATATCAATTGGGGAACCCTTTGAAGCCACTAAGACAGTTCATAAATAATATTGTCTCTACTTCTTTGTTATCATTCTATGAGTGCCAAACAATACATTAAGACAATGAACTGTCTTAATGGCTTCAAGGGGTTCCCCAACTGATATTTATGTGTAATAATTTCCTTGGCTTGGCTCCTTACTGACCAATGCTATATTATGCAGCCTGAATGACATGCAACTTTAGGGAAGCATTGCATACACAATAGCTTCAATGTTTCATGTTCACATTCTACAAACAAACCTCATTTCAATAGCATTTTTTTCCTCCACTGGCTTTAGAAAAACATATATTGACTTCATTTTCTAAACAACAATCGCTCCAATATCACAGCATGTGTTTACGACAGAAGATCACATAATGGCTTTGCAGAATCACATGATGGCTTTACTGTCTGACAAAACTCCATCATCACAGCATGTATTTACTAAAGGTTTCAGTGAATCACATGATGGCTTCACTGTCTAAACAAAGTTAGTTGCACATCCTTTACAGGACATCACAGTCAACACCAGCAGTTTTTGCTGTTGTGATCTCTTGGCAAGTTTACATTCAGTAGTTTTCCATTGTTTTCCAAATGACCGGCACCCATACCATTTCATAAAAAACAACGCAAGGTGGTCTGATGCCAAATTGCCCACAGCTGTGTTTTGAATGTGGGTATGCAGGATTATGAACTGCGCCCATAACCCCTTCACCACGAAGCCGATGTCTAAACAATACTCCACCATTACAGCATCTATTTACTACAGACTTCAGTGAATCACATGGTGGCTTCACTGTCTAAACAAAACCCCACCATGACAGCATGTATTTACCACTGCTGGCGTTCAGCCAGGAAGGGTTTATTTCTAGAGTTCAAGACAGAGATTGCTGGCCTTGTTGATGGCACACACAATGCAAGCTGGGCTACTTTATTTACCTCATTAGCTAAAGACCTAACTGCCTTAGGCTCTGTAATGAAGGGGTTACGTATGCAATTCATAATCTTGCATACCGCAATCGAAACACAGCTGCAGGCGACTTGTGTTGATTTTGATACAATAGTATGAATGCCAGCCTTTCAGAAAGCAATGGCAAACTACTGAACATAAACTTGCCAAGAAACCACAAACAGCCAAAAAGTGCTGGGGCTGACTGCTACATCCTGTAAAGTATATGCAACTAACTTGTTACCAAGTATTTGTAACTGCCTGCCCATCTATTGCACTAAAGTACAATATACAAGTAATCCCACTGACAGGTCTTCACACATATTAGGCTAAGAGGTCTTCACTTATATTCATTTATATTATGAAGCAAGATGACCATTATGTGTCTTGCTTTGTTTCCCTCTTAGATAAATCTCTTTTAGTCAGATGCAGTTGGCCAATATCAACTATGGTTCCAGGATGTTATCTATCTCCATTTGGATGATGGTTTGTTGTCTACAATTGATGTTAAATTCGGGTAAGTTCAGTTTTTGATATTGAGCCAGATTTGTTGCCTGGGCTGTCTTGAATTTGTGTAGTATACCCTTGATGTAAGTTGAGTTGAGTTGAGTCAAGAACCCACGTCATTGTGCCCTTGATGTAATCTATCCATCTTATTCTTTTTCTAGTCTTTTTGTTCTTTGATTGTAGACACACAAATAGCAGCTGACTGGACTCTTTTTCTCACAAGACGTCCGAACTATGTAATTTGTTGTCTATAATTTTTGTGTATGGTAAGTCCCACCAGTCAAGATAACAATTCTTCTTCTTTGTACACCTTCAGATGTCAACCAGCATATAGTTATAGAAAACAGTAGTCAACTGGAGCTTGCTGACATCGCCACAGAGTTTGTCCTCATATGGAGCAAGTGTAGGCCAACATAATTTTCTCTTTTCATTATATGTTAGACACTCTTGCAACATTTAGCTGTCATTTTACCAACTCCACAGTTACATTCATGAGCATCTCCTATCTTTAGCTTATTGAACATGTCATATTTCATCCTGATATGTCCTAGGTGGAGTCTTCTTCTTCTTCTTCTTCATCGGAAATGTTTGTTTTGGACATAATTGTGTTATGCCTGTTAACAGCAGAGCTGTGATATTTGTGCCTATCGGCCGATACATCCGACTTCTTCAGGCATTTGTTGACCAGATTAGCCTTCCCAGTGCAGAGTCTAAGGAGTGCTACTTGTTAACTTTTGTATTATGCATCATCTTCCCGGTGGCTTAAATGCTCTGATTTCTACTTTGTTCTATAATTGGATCTTGCAAAAATTTTGGTCCCTTCACAGGTTATGTCTATACCAGGCTGAGATGGTTGGCCACCTTCCTTCACCAATCTATCAGTCTCTTCACTCCTGGTATGTTGCAATGTCATGAGATCCATTGTATTACAATTCTCTTGGATTTCTACCATAGTCCATGGATTGCTGCTATTAGGTAGGCTAGTTTTGCACTGATGATAAAGGTATAAAAGGATGACAGAGGAACAAAAATAATTATGTACGACTGATACAATTCAATGTAGGTAGTGGTGCCTGTGATGTTTCGATTGCCAGTTTATATTGCAGATATATTAGCTACGAGGAAATGCCAGACTGGCACATAATCAGGCTGCAACTGGTACCATTAGCATTTGGCTCCTCCGCTGGCTGTTGAAGCTGGGGAAGGGGCATGTATGGGAATGTCACAAGTGCTAAACCTGAAGAAATAAAACAGAAGTAATGAAATGTACTCACAGGTCATTGGCATATAGGATGCCGGTTGTTGTAATTGCATCAAGGAAGTAGGCTGAAGTGGGGACATCAATGGATTGGTCTGGTAAACCGGGATGCCACCTTTGGTGATATCACCAACAGCTATTCTTTTATATGCTGGTACCATGCCAGGTATAGTGCTCTGCTGTAACCGCGCATCATGTGACACAGTCATGTGACGTGATGCAGGAATGTATGCATGGTTTGGTTCATCACCATCCCATGGCAATGTGCAAACATTTCATGTTGATGACACCATGAGGGCAAGACGAAGTGACAATAAATAGGAAAATAGAAAAAAACAATTATTATATGGTTCACATAAACTTATCCTCATAACAAATAAATATCATACTAATAACAAACCTAGGTAACACAGCAACAAAAGAATTCTTGACAAATGAAACCAAATATGAATACCTAACAAGAATGTTTGGCTGCGACTAAATATGAAAATTGAAAAGAATGTTCTGAAGCAGTTAGATACATCAATAGTATATAAGATAGTATGATTAGTCAATAAAACAAGCAACACTGCGGTGCAGTTAAATATGAACACCATGATGTCAATAATAATCAGACACAAAACCCTGGGCTCCACAGTCTCACTACATGGGTACAAAACTCTGTGCTTCACAGAGTCTCCCTACATGGGTACAAGAGATCTAGGAAAGTACAGGTGACCTCATAACATTGACATAATTATCCCTTGTATGCCGTTCGGTCACTCAAACTATGGGGTTAATACTATATCCCCATATGCCTCAATGGCATGTAAACATGGTTCCATTTTACCTGGCTAAATTAGGATTCCTGAACAGAAGCCTGCACAGAAAACAGAAAGACAGTGCTATAGCAAAATCATCACGAGAAGTTAAAGGCAAGAACCAAATTCTAGTAGAAGAGGTAGTTCACTGATGTCACAGTCATATCCTAAAGAAACAAGCTCACAACATGACAAGACAGCCAACGTGCTAACAGAAATAAAGTATAAGAATCAAAAATGCTCAGAAAAGATGAATGAACAGTTGTGTAAAATATGAAGATGACATGAAAACTGCTTCAGTGTGTGAAAAAGGACAGACGGAATTGGTACCAGCTGGTTTCAGATTCCAATTTGAGACAATGAAGGCAGTTTAGGTGTACTGGGAACTGCAGTAGCACAGTGTCTATTGTCTGCAAGCCAAGTGGTTATGTTTTCAAATCACCTTCCAGGCAGACATATTTTTTCAATGACATGGACTTCCAGGTCAGCCCAGACTAAAATGGCCACAGGAAACTTCCTGGGAAGTAAAGGGGGCCAGATGATATGGGCCACATCACCCATCATGTACGGACCGGTCTAACACTAGAGGCTAGCACCATATACCCAACATGCTGTGAAAAGAGATGTCCTAATTGTAGCCTGGACGGGTTTGATATTAAACAGAAAAATATTCTAGTTGAAGTGTATGTATGCGTGTCTATGTATGTGTTTGTAAAGTTTTCACACTGAAGGGTTACCATCATACTGTTGAATGAAATCTTAGATGTGTGCGACAAAAATATAGCACTGGTATCATCTTAATCTACAAGCAAAGATTATGGTAATGTTATGAACAAAATCAAAATGCGAGTGATGTGCAGATAATCTTAGAAGAGAGATAAGACAATGTCTCTTAACACAGTCCCTACTCTTTGCCTGTAGTTTGAACTGCAGACAATACTGTTTCTTTAAATATCCTGAGAATATGGTAGTCACAATATTTGTTGCCTTATTTTCACAGACAACAGAAAAAGAATATTTTATATTAACCTATATACAGCTTTGTAAAATATATAGGTGTTATCTATTCCCTGTCAAAAATGCAGTTTTCCTTCCTACTGTGTTTTTTCTACTTATTTACAAACTCTGAGGGTAGCAATATAATTTAAATGCAATGACAAACAAAAATTCAAAAACGAAACACAAGCTGCACTACTTTAGAAAGCTTTAGTGGGAAAACAAATTTTGAAAGAAATGAAATGAATACTTTTTACACCCAGGTCCCTAAACAGATACAGTTCAATGGTGTTGAAACTGCTACAAAAACATACAAGAGATTGCTAACTGCATTCCAAGGGCACCTCAGCATGAAAAAAGGTATTAATAAAGACAAGCATCGAAAGCTCTTAATGATAAGACAGGTTTGTTGATTTTAATTCTGTACTAGCAATCAGTGTCTAACTGTGTCCTTATTTCTTAGACAATGCAAAGTCTAAATGTGAAAATATGCATGATATATCAATATTTTAATGATTAAAAATAATTAATGATGTTATTCATAGAGAGCCTTCTGCGCCCAACAATTCATGGTTACTTTTAATTGCCCAGCACAAACAGGCAAAACTATTATTGGAAATTTGGTTGGCTGTCCAAAATTCACTCCACAGTGAGGAAATAAACAAAACAAATAAATAGCAAGTTATCAGATGAAAATAAGACTATTTAAAGCATACTTTTTAAGCTAACAGCTTAACTTAAAAGCAATCATGCAGGTGAAAATGGGAATTTTGTGAATTTGTAAAATGAAGTAGCAGAAAAAAGTCAATAAATTAAATTTTTGAAACCATTTAAAATTTGACAACTATCAATGATACAGATTTTACTGTATAAAAAAAAAGCATTATCTGGCACAAATGATAATTGTAGGTGAGAAAGCTCTCTATGGGCCACATGCAAAGCATGGTGGGATATATGTAGAAGTACCAGAAGAAAGTCCTCGGCAGGATCTCGCTGCCTCTTCTTGGCTAATACCAAAGGGTGCTGCAGGGCTGCCGCACTCGTTGGCTAATGTTTGGTGGTAGCAGGATACGCAGCAACACCATAGTTGGCAAATTTGATTGGTTCACCCAACAGTATTTTGAAAAGTAGTCGCAGGAGCACAAAGGGAGGTCGCAGTACAGAAACAACACAAGCAGCAAGCCAGGCACGGACGAGTGATGAAAAAAAAAAAGGCACCATCCATATCAAAGAATGTCAACATGCATAACATTATAAACTCTAAACTGAAAACTAAAAGTACATTTGTCAAACTACAGCTGCACAGACATCACTGGTGTGTTCTTGAAATTCTCAACTCAAAATAGAAATAACGAAGTGCATCTCTCCTTCCCTTGCTGAAATAAGGAACATGATGATATTTTTTATTTGGTTAATTTTTTGGTCAAACAAAAACTGGACTAGAGAAACTGATGAGTAACATTAGACTATATAATCTGGGATTTTGTATTAGTTTCTGGCACATGGTCTCCATTGATTTTTTTTTTCTGAGAATAATCTCTTCTGTTTTAATCAGGATTTATATGGACACAGCACATCAGTGGGATAAACAACCTTTTGACTTAACATGTGTCATCATTATACAATGACTTGACTGTGATATTTTCCTCTGGTTACTTCTTAAAGTTCTTATTTACGTTCTTTTTTTTAAAAAATTGCACTTCATTCTTTCTGTACTGAAAGATATGTTATTGCTTTACCAGCATTTAAGTTATTATTGCATTGCACAAGAGTGAAGCACGTTATACTATATAAATAAGGAAACCAAAACATGGCATTTGCATGAAGTTTGCAAACATTGAGAAGAAATCAAGAAAATGATGCTGCCGCTGAGAAAAAAGCCAGTGTTAATTCATTGTGTAGAACTACAACACATAAGCTTCTGATGCCCCTCCACCTTAGCTTATGTCCATCAAACAGAATAAGAAAAATAAAGACAAAAAGGATTTTGCAAAATTAGGATGACTGCTTAAAGCAAAAGTTTTCAGTTATTTAATCCAATATAGGTCACTTGTTTTACTTCTCTGCCCTAGCAAGCAAGGTATTTTTGAACAAATTAAACAAAAAAGCAAACTATACCTGCAAACAGGAATGAAAACTGAATTTACATTTTTTTGGGCTATTAATACTGCTAACATATTCTTTCATTTCTCTGTTTCTCAACAACAGTTTAGCCATTTTTAAATATTTATAGAATCCTGTTTGAAAAGCAATGTCTACAAAAATTCCATTTCCAATAAAGTTAGCCATTTTGGCATTTGTCTACAGAGGGTAAGTCCAATGAAAGAAGAGTAATTTGTTAATGATCCTCAAGGAACAAGAATTTGATATCAGCCCAGATTACAGTTTAATGCCACACATTTCAGAATGCACAAGCATGTGAGAACTTATCAAATAAACAAAAATAGACAACACACAAGAAAGATTGCACATTTGAACTTTCATTTCTTCTTCCTCAGTTGAACTAGAAACTCTACTGTAGCTATTTCATCAAGAGTTGGTAATGAATTCAAGAAAATGAATTCTATATTTCAGAATCATATTTTTATTTTAAATCACCTCTGAACTGCTGCTTTATTTTTGGGTAAAATGTATTTTGTTGTTGTTGGTTGCAAAAAACAATATTAGGTAGTATATGCCAGTGAAGGAGGAACAAATGGGAGGTAAAACCCTTTCTTGTCATGAACATATGAAAAGGCACTGTTGTCATGCTGGTTTCAAGGAAGATCGGATACATACAGGACAACATTATTTAGAGATGTTAAACAAATTTAGCTTGTGTTCTGGAAGTTGGAAATCAAACAGGTGCTCAATTCATATGTATTAAACATTGGTTATATCTTAAATAATGTTGGTTATCAGTGTTTAATTTCATGTCCATACTACTATACAGCTGCTAAACAGAGTTGGATAGATGGTCAAAGGAAGGTACACCAGGGGGTATTAAGCAAATCCATTCAGATTTACTTTTAGAAATGATGTTAAAAAATAATGTACAGAACTCCCTAAAGCAGAATTCACAATGTTGTCCTTGATTTAACACTTCCATTTATGACAGTTATTACTTAAATAACTGTTTGAAATAGAAAGTAAAAGAGTTTTGAATAAGTAAAAACTGTTTGTGATATAAGAAGACAATAAAATCACTAGGGCTTCAGGTGACAAGTGTTTCAAAGAATAGTTAATCACCAAGACTGATGGTTACCGCAAAACTTTGACTGACTTGGACATTGGCAGTTATGGTTACAGAGACTAATCTCTGACATTCAGAACAAAGTTAATGTGCTGTGAGTTATTCAAAGTACACATAAGCAACAGTTGTAGTTGCATATTTTGAGAAGCACTGCAACTAAAATGTCAAGTTGTTTCAAGCTATCATAAATATAACGAATAACCTGTTTTATATTGCATTTCTGATTAGTATAGCAAATAGATAGAATGAAACAAAAATGAATAGATTTAATTAAAACAGGTAGGCAGCTAATTTACTCATCTAAAGGTTACAGATTTAATATACTGAAAATAACTGCCCGACATTTATAATGAGGTAAGTGATGTCAGATAATATCTGAACTTTCTAAATGATCAGTAAAATCATTACTGCAGTTAAGATCCTGTCTGCTGCAATTAAAATGGATTAGAATGTTCAATGCCAAAGACTACATCCAATACCAAGAGTCTCTAGTAGGGATAATCTTTCTATGTTGCAATTGGTTTTTCTTCTTGTGAGAATGAAACAAGATAGTGGACAGGTGCCAACATCCAAAAAGACAAGAAGCACAAGAAAATATGCAGATTATACGAGGTTTACATAAACCAAACATGCAATGCCCATTTTTGCCAGCAATGACAGTCCAAACAAACATCATAAAACTTGTTGAAACAGGTAAATGATAAATTAGAAATAGCAAAGATAATAAGAATGAGAATGGTCGTCAAGTCAGACTAGTGATTAATGACAGAGAGAAGGAAAACAAATGAATAAAAGAAGCATCATAATTTCAAAATGTGAAAATGGTGTCATTGTATATCAATAAAAGCAACAGATATGTAACCTTGTTTAAAGAAATAATAAACTAAAGTAATACTTTTTCCTGCTTTAAACACAAAATTATTGAATTCTGCAATGTCTGAAAACAAAAACAGAATAGTACCAATTGTCATTACTAATAAATTAGGATAAAGTAAATCTGAAGACAATTTCTCAATTTTTGCTCCTCTTCTGGTGTCTTCTTAGCAAAAATTGAGATCTTTATCTGCAAAGAAACTAAAAGAGGCATTGGTTACAGAGATCAATAATGCACACAGCTGTTTTGTTTGATAAAGCTAGTTTTTTTTTCTTCAAAATTTGAAACTAACAGTGTATTTAAACCGTGCTTCTCAAAATATGCAACTACAACTGTTGCTTATATGCATTTTGAATACCTCACAGCACATTAACTTTGTTCTGAATGTCAGAGTCCATGGTTCAAGAATCCTTTTTTCACCATCCACCTCTCATAGACATCCCATTTTCATCTGATTTTACTTGTTTCAGGCGATAAAACTCATGTATGTTCATAACTGAATGAAAGAATCCTTGAATGAGTAACTCAGGGATTGACTTCCCAACAACATGAGTATCTTTCTAAAGTACATTAGCCAGACATCTCATGCATTAGAGGCTTCCAAATGATATTGTTGGTTGGTCTGAATGAGGAACACATATGACAGGAGATGAAACTGATAGAAAGACCTGTAATTCCAGTTGTGAGTGTGTGCTGGGGCAGAGTTCAGGCAAACATCTACCAAAAACTGAAACACTAGTGTCAAGTAGGCACATGTTGGAATTCAGAAATCCCCGGGAAGGTTAACCCGGTCAACAAATGCCCGCAGAAGTCGGATGTGTCAGCCTAACGGCGCAAGAACGCAGCTCTGCTGTAAACAGGCACAACGCAATCACATCCGGAAAAAAAAAAAACTCCAGATGAACGCAGAAGAAGAAGAAGAAGAATTCAGAAATGTTAAAAATACAAAGAGTCATAGTACCGACATACTGATACCAACTGGAAATATTAAATTACAACAAGGAAGACCAGAAAAAGTATTTGCGCAGAATACCACCAAAATTATATGATCTTAACAAAATGAAATTTGTAGACAAAGGTGAGCAGTCAGAACGTGAAAGGATTCTTGTTATGGTGTAAAATTTATGTACTCCACTACATACTGTGCTATGAGTGAAAGCTGAGCAGTTCAGGAAAACAATCATCATAAATAAACAAGATATCCACATTTATATAAGAGATAAATTATCGATAATTACACAAATTGGAAAGAATGAATCTTGTTAAGAAAATGTAATCTGAAGAAAAAAAGAAAACATTCAAAAGCTTACATGAAATTGCATCATGTGACAAAGGATAAAGACTGCAAGCAGTGATTAAACAGAGGTTAATAAAGATCAACGTCTTTATGAAGAATGGACATATCTTTTGCCAAAGTAAACCAAACATAAACACATGTTTATGCTTTTTATATTAAGATTTTATTACTTAATTTTGGCATATTACACCACTATGTTGGCATATTACACCACTATGAGTATTTAAAACCATTTCATGAAGCCTAGGACAGAATATGGAGTGAGGTCTCATGCCAGAGTTTCAGCTTAGAATCATACACAAAGACAAGGGTATTAGCATTGTGTGCATTACTGGTCATTGATCATATTCAGTTGCAACCATTGTTTCAAAGTTAACAAATAAAGATGGAAATTAGATTAAATTAATTATTATAAATCATAAACTTGCAGACTCTACATTCTGCTCTTTGCATGTGACTAATAAAGTTAAGAAAATAAATCTCAGTTTGCCACAGTGTAGTTTTGCCACAGATTATTTCTCCTGAAAGTCAGGATGTTAATCATCCTCATGCATTAAAAAAATTGTATATCATCTTGTTTGTATGCTAGCTATACTTAGTCTGTGTGGGACACAATGAGCAAATGTATAGAAGTGACACATAAAATACTGGCAGCTGGCATACTCATCCTTGCCCAATCAAATTTATCTCCAATGAAACATGCACAGACCTTCTGATAAATGTAAAATGCCAACCTATGTAAACACATAAGAAAGCAAATTTTTCTAATGAGTAATAATTTTGTTACTTCTGCAATGTTTCTTTCTTGGTAAAAATGAAATTTTTCATTTAAATATGTTTAAAATTCATTAAGATAGTCTGAAACAAGCACAGTATCACTCACTATTTACAAAAAAAGATGATACTTTTATTTCCAGATAACTACAAATACTTCAGAAGGTCAGCAGGTGTTGAATACTGAATATTCATGCGTGAATTAGTATTCTGCTTCTATTGAATATAAGTAGCATTTTACATTTTCATCAGTCATCTGACACTGAGGCTCTCGACAAATTCTCTGTCTGTCTTTCATAATGAATACTACGATTTGAATGTCTATTTATGCTTAAAATGTTGTTACTGACTGGCTGATGACCTGTCACCAAGGACTGATATAATGAAGAGAGATAAAAGTGATACAAAGATCAGATTATTAGTGTTGTTAATGATTGTGATAAATCATGAAGGTTAAGACAGTGGTAGTAGTAGAATGATTAAATACTGAATGCAACAGAAGGTGAGTGTGATCTGTGAAGACGACATTTACCAGCCAATAATGCAAAACAAAACAAAAAGAGCTCTATTATAACAGTAATTAAGCAGGTCCGCATGGCCGAATGGATAAGAACGTGTGTTCTTAAACATCTGGTGTGATGATTCCGGGGTCAGCGGTTCAACCCCTACACCAGACAGCTGGACTAAAGTATTGACCTGTCGTCCTTGACTTGGGGATGTTAATTACAAGTACCTCCGAAGTCAGAGTGGGTTCGCCTGATGGCGAGGGACACTGTCAATAGGGAAAGCTAATCCACATGCAAAATTCAGTCCATCACTACTATAAATGGACTATGTTTGAGCTCAAAGCGAGCGAGCGCAAAAAAATAAAAAGTAATTAAAATGCTGATAGATATTGGACAGTTGATAAGATACAGAACAAGAAATAATTATAATAATATCAAACTGTATTAGAAATAATAAAATAGATTAAAGTATAGATAAACATAAAATTAGTGTTGGAACAATGTAACAACATATGAAACAAATAAAGCGGCAAGCAGTAGTTAACACGTTATGAACCAAACCACAACACAAGTACCATAAAGTTTAGCTCTATAATTGCAGCCCAACATCCACGTGAAACCAACTGTTCCAAAAAAAAAAAAAAGCTCTACATCTAAGACCATTCTCTGCAGAAAACACTGCAGGTAGTGACAAGAGATTTATTCAGTTTAAAATGTGAATTCTGGAGTACAATAATGCCTATTTTTCTTTATTTTTTCCTCAGGGACAAAGTTATAAAGTAAAAGTATGTAAAAGAATTATTTAAAATGATATTTGAAATTAAGTAATAAAAATGAAGGAAAATAAAACCAAACACCCTGCAGGGAAGGTTAAAAAAAGAAAAGAAATGAAACTATAGCAATTTATCAAAAACCATTTCATAATTTTCTCCATAAGAAGTACTAGTTTCTTTACCTTCTCCATTATTTCCCTCCAAAACTTACAAAAAAGTAAGGACATTCCGCAAAAGAACCTAGTGTCCCAGATAAACAATGTCTTTAGAAAACAGTGTCGAAAAGCAAGATATTGCTTAGGGTTAACTTAAAACTGTTGCTTCGCATTTGAGACATACAAAATATAATGAATGTCACTCCCTTACTTGACTGTATGTTCAGTAGTGCATACATTCACAAGTCACAGAATCGAACTTTCAGGTATCAGCGTAGTGAAATATTATGTTTAATAGAAAATAGTCAAACACTGGATTGCACAAGACCACAATTTTGCCATGCCTTAAAATTTACAAAATTTTCATTTAAAAATGACTGTGTCTGAAGTTAAAAGAGAGGTTCTGTTCTTAAAACAAATAATATAAAACAGATTATCTATGAGCTTTTGGAGCTGAGATAATTTTAAAAGGATCAATAATCCAATATTGTAGAAAATCCTCAGATGATAAGTACAGTGTGAAGAGACAAAGGGGAACTTGTTTTGATGGCTCATGAAGGGTGATGACGGTTTACTGAGAATCTTAAACATGTCAGATGTAAAGGGGATGGATTCCCCTTGGTAAGATTTTTGTTCTAAACCTGCGACTGGCCTAGCAAGCCGGCAGAGGATTTTCATACTGATCACAGAAAAACTAAGAAGTTTATGAAGCCCATAATCAGGCACTGTCCCGCTGTTTATACTTCACCTCAACACCACAAGGTACAAGAGGTACAAGATGAGATGAGATGAGGGGACATAACTTAGACACTTCAGAGGTAAAATGGATATTAATGTGATAGATACTGATAGGTGATGTTGGTTTACTGAGTGTTTGAAACATTTCAAAGGTAAAGGGGACATAAGTTAGACACTTCAGAGGTAAAGTGGATATTAATCTGATAGATGCTGAAGGGTGATGATAGTTTACTGAAGATTTGAAACATTTCAAAGGTAAAGGGGACATAAGTTAGACACTTCAGAGGTAAAGTGGACATTAATCTTATAGATGCTGAAGGGTGATGATAGTTTACTGAAGATTTGAAACATTTCAAAGGTACAGGGAACATAAGTTAGACACTTCAGAGGTAAAGTGGACATTAATCTGATAGATGCTGAAGGGTGATGATAGTTTACTGAAGATTTGAAACATTTCAAAGGTACAGGGAACATAAGTTAGACACTTCAGAGGTAAAGTGGATATTAATCTGATAGATGCTGAAGGGTGATGATAGTTTACTGAAGATTTGAAACATTTCAAAGGTACAGGGGACATAAGTTAGACACTTCAGAGGTAAAGTGGACATTAATCTGATAGATGCTGAAGGGTGATGATAGTTTACTGAAGATTTGAAACATTTCAAAGGTACAGGGAACATAAGTTAGACACTTCAGAGGTAAAGTGGACATTAATCTGATAGATGCTGAAGGGTGATGATAGTTTACTGAAGATTTGAAACATTTCAAAGGTACAGGGAACATAAGTTAGACACTTCAGAGGTAAAGTGGATATTAATCTGATAGATGCTGAAGGGTGATGATAGTTTACTGAAGATTTGAAACATTTCAAAGGTACAGGGGACATAAGTTAGACACTTCAGAGGTAAAGTGGACATTAATCTGGTAGATGCTGAAGGGTGATGATAGTTTACTGAAGATTTGAAACATTTCAAAGGTACAGGGAACATAAGTTAGACACTTCAGAGGTAAAGTGGATATTAATCTAATAGATGCTGAAGGGTGATGATAGTTTACTGAAGATTTGAAACATTTCAAAGGTACAGGGGACATAAGTTAGACACTTCAGAGGTAAAGTGGACATTAATCTGACAGCTGCTGAAGGGTGATGATAGTTTACTGAAGATTTGAAACATTTCAAAGGTACAGGGGACATAAGTTAGACACTTCAGAGGTAAAGTGGATATTAATCTGATAGATGCTGAAGGGTGATGATAGTTTACTGAAGATTTGAAACATTTCAAAGCATCTATCAGATTAATGTCCCCTTTACCTCTGAAGTGTCTAACTTATGTTCCCTGTACCTTTGAAATGTTTCAAATCTTCAGTAAACTATCATCACCCTTCAGCATCTATCAGATTAATGTCAACTTTACCTTTGAAGTGTCTAACTTATGTCCCCTGTACCTTTGAAATGTTTCAAATCTTCAGTAAACTATCATCACCCTTCAGCATCTCACACATTGCTTTGCTGATCCGGCAGCTTCTGCAGCTTGTCTTGTTCCAGATGTAGGGGTGTTACCTTTCCTCTGGAGTGAACTAGGCAGGCCGAGAGAGGGATCATGCTGCATGGGCAACACATGATCTCTATATTTTAGCCCAGGCTTTGTGCTATGGAGAGGCAATAACTCCATCCCTGGTCTTAACTGGTCTCGGAATCAAAGCGAGAGGCAACTGCTACGGGTTGGCCTTATCAGTCACACTCGCTACCGCCATAGTTAAAAGTTATTATGCCTTTTTAAAGCACAACCTATCGTCTGTCAAGACGGCAAGGTGCCAATGTATGCAATGTGTGAGATGCTGAAGGGTGATGATAGTTTACTGAAGATTTGAAACATTTCAAAGGTACAGGGGACATAAGTTAGACACTTCAAAGGTAAAGTTGACATTAATCTGATAGATGCTGAAGGGTGATGATAGTTTACTGAAGATTTGAAACATTTCAAAGGTACAGGGAACATAAGTTAGACACTTCAGAGGTAAAGGGGACATTAATCTGATAGATGCTGAAGGGTGATGATAGTTTACTGAAGATTTGAAACATTTGAAAGGTAAAGGGGACATAAGTTAGACACTTCAGAGGTAAAGTGGACATTAATCTGACAGATGCTGAAGGGTGATGATAGTTTACTGAAGATTTGAAACATTTCAAAGGTAAAGGGGACATAAGTTAGACACTTCAGAGGTAAAGGGGACATTTCTTTGATGCCTATTAAACGCTGATGTTGGTTTACTGAGGATAATTTTAAACACTTCAGAGATTAGGGGACATAAATTAAACACTTCAGAGGTAAAGAGGACATTGTTTTGAACGATCATGATGGTTTACTGAGGCTTTTAAACACTTCAGAGGTAAAGATCACATGGCAGCGATTGTTGTAGGGGTTAAAAGTGTTAGGCCTTCATATATTTTAGGTCATAACATTAAGAGGTGAGATGATCACTACCGTTCCCTGATGCCTTTCCTTCCGGAATATTCAGAGAATTAGTTAGCACTCAATTTATGATGCTGGGTTGATTCTAGGACTGCATTGGAAAGAAAATCAAATCATATCACTACTGGGGACCTGCCTAGAGAAGAAAGTGTGCTAACCATTATTGCTCCATTAATCAGTTGCTTGATTTACATTAGGGAATTTCTCTCTTGGTTCTGCAAATTATTTCATCATTTAGAGATACATTTTGCCACATTTATTTAGCAGACATCAAAGTCATGAGATATGTACCTATCTGTGGGTGTAAAATGTCACCATCTGTCAGCACAAAAACAGAGGATGGGAGAGAGACAAGATGGACTGTCTCGCACCATGGCATGGACATGAGTACACAAGTTGATATACAGCACAAGAAGCCAAGGTTTTGGAGAGAAGCATTTGTCCAAACGAACCAGAAAAACACTTATAAAAGAAGCATAATTTATCAGTACCATCACTGATGTTCTGTTTACTCATGGACATGTTTCTGTTGACTAATCACAAACAGAAATAGGTTGGTGATGAGAAGGATAATGTCATGATGTTACCAAAAGCTTGTTCTCTTGTCTGCAAATGTAATGGTGAACTGGATGTGGTGTAAACATGAAATATCACAAACATTATATGGTGGAAAATGACTGGTGTGAATCTGCTCAGTGAATAGAATCAACTTTTCACACTGGTTTGGGACAGATAATCTGCTCAGTGAATAGAATCAACTTGTCACACTGGTTTGGGACAGATAATCTGCTCAGTGAATAGAATCAACTTGTCACACTGGTTTGGGACAGATGTAACTAGACCAGTTAGATTAGTTGTAGCCTATATATATGGACATATATTAAATGCATGTTCTTCTCTGAGCAATATCGCAACTTAAATTTTGCAAGAAACTGGTAACAACATAGCCGCAGTGTGTGATACGATGATGAGCAAAAAGAACATAAAAACATAAGAAAAGAATGAGTGCAGACGAGTGACTAAAAATTATCGTTATATTTGAAAATATAATTTAAAAAATAGACTGGGTATGGCATATAAAAGTTCTCTTTGAAGAAAAAGATATTGGAACAAAAACCCCCCCAGAAAATGACAATACAAATTGATATCTAATTACGCAGGATTATTTAGGGTGTCTTAATGAAGTAGTTCACAGGTTTTCCAACAGACAAACACATTTAACACTAATATTTTTTTTGAAATACAGACAGAGATGCCTGAGAAAGTGTGCAATACAGTGCTACAGTATCGGAAGCTTAAAATGTTCTATTTTTTAAAAGGACTACCAAAAATAAAATGTCAATCCAAAGATTGGCATTAAAAAAATTCCAAGGGATTTTTAAATCTTGAGCAAATAAAATTTCAGCGTGCTCAATTTCCAAAGTGAAATATAATTTTAACAACATATCCACCTCATTCTGTAGTTGTACAAAACAGAGGTGAATATGCCATGATGCCTAAGCTAGTTGGTGAGAATATCACATTCTGCACTGTTGCACACTCTCTCCTACAGCCTACCAGTGCCGAGCTGTTTGATGAAGAATTATTTGAGATGACTGCGGCTGCCTGGTTCCGCGCGTGAGCAGCACGCACCAGCGCCTGCAGGTGGCTGGGAGGGTGGAAGTATTTACACAGGTCCCTTGTACACTTGCTCTTGATAAAGTCCATACAGACAGTTACATGATTGTCTGTGGCATCAACTACAATGTGGTCTGCTGGGTGAGCGTAGCGACACTCCGACATGGCCCGAGAACATGTGCCTCGCTGAAATTCCCGACATACCTATAGAAGAAACAAAAATGACCAAATAAAGTCAAATGTCTTCAGCTGAGTAAGAAAGTCTATCAGCTACGCTGATCTTAGTGATCCAGCTGGTTGTTCATAATCATCATCATCATATGCTCGACCATCTGGCATAGGCATTCACGTCTCTCCATAGATCTGGGTCAAATCTGCAGAAATTCATGAAGTCTTGAGAAGATAATGTGGTGGTTTCCTTTTACCTGCCACATTCACACTGGGATATTTTACCTCTGCCAATGACAGTAGTTTCTGTCAGGACAAGTGAGTGCATAGCTCTACTCAGCTGTACAGTTGTCCACTTATCCCTGTGGATACTCAACCCCTAGAGCTGCATTTCCCATACTGATGTGTTTCCCATCCTCTACAACATGGAGATGCAGTTAGGTTGTTCCCTTCCCTGAGTTATGACATTTCACACACGTTCTAGTACTTTTAGAGAGGATAGTCAGTTACTACATGAACAAAATATACCGTCTTTACTTCAACCCCTTGTGTCCCAAACAGCTGATACACATCCAAACACTATATCCGGGCTATTGTACATCTCCCCATATCATCAACACCATCATTCAGTGGCTTGTCCTGCATAAAATTTGAACTGAGTTGAGTCAAGAACTGACATTACAGAACTTGGACATTTCCATATGTGCTCCATTCTCATCTTCAACAGCCAGTGAAGAGTCCCGATACCAATGGTACCAACTGCAGTCTGATCGTGTGTTCGTTTGGCCTTTCATTAAAGTACTGAGTGTCAGCCAGATCCTATGATCACTCCCTGCTGTACAGTTCTCTCCAGGCCATGATGATTTACTGTTCCTCCACACTATTCACATGATCCCAAAGGGTCCTGACAACATCTGCTTTATTGTGCACCTGTACCCTACCAAGCGGTGCATACCAACCCATTCTGTTTCAAACACACAAGCATGTCCTAGGGAAAAGATCCAATGGATGCTGCCTATCCTTGATTTGTTTAAATGGAGGCATGCCAGTCTGAACAAAGCATGTCCATCTTCACCCCTCTGAGCATGCTCTTGTGAGTCCATTACAATCATAACATGTGTGTGTTACTTGTACAATCATAACATGTGTGTGTTATTTGTCATCTAGATACCAAACAGCAGATGTTGTCTGCTGCAGTAGCTGCCTCCACCTCCATTCTCACACCACTAGATGTCACAGTAGTATAAGCCAGACTTTCATGCACTGAACATTGACCTTCACTATGAACCTCCACTTTGGTCACACTGATCGTCACAGTGGCTTATAGAAACAGATATGACAGGCATGGTTCCTGGAGGAAAAGGCAGAGGTAGACCAGAACAAAGGTGGACACAGGACATTACAGACACCTTGGACAAGGACATGCATGAGGCAGGGCCACTGGCAACAGATTGAGAGTCCTTCCAGCGGGCCTAATGAGAGCGATGTTCTTCTCAGGATCTGTTACAAGAACATCATTTTGTGCACAACTTCATGGTTTAAATTTATGAACATTCTTTGTAGATTTTTAAAATACGTTTTCCAGCTGTTGATTTATCATTTCATATAGTGAACTGGTTTATTTCACAGTCTTCATGTGGTGTCCTGCGTTAGCTCTAGAAATGTCTTATTTGCATGCAGGTTCTTGAGTAGGCACTTTTTATTTTCTTATGGTTGTAATATTTGTGTCATTGTTTCTTTTTTGAATAATTATTACAGCAGTGATCCATTTTTAATACTTGATTACATAACTTATAATGTATTATTGTGTTTTTCTGTCTCATTTGTTAATTTAATATTTTATATTCTGTCCTTTAAAGTGGCTTATTTACAAAGGCTTAGCTCTGGTCACAAGAGAACACTCATGAAATACAACCATTAAGAAATAAAGCAACGCAAAAGCAAATGCAAGCTGTTTGTTACCTACTACACTGTAATGAAAGAACACACATGCACAAACTCATAATGCAAATATATAAGCAGCAGGCTTCAATATCTGCATATAAGACATGCACAAAATATTTTAAAAGAGGATAATCATCATATTACACAGCAGTAACAATCCTACAATCATTTGCATGCAAAGTAAATGTTACAACTTTAGGATTAACCATACTCAATGTTACATATTTAGCTGTCACGTAATCCCTTCCAGCATTGCAGCATACCATCTTCATGAACATAACATAATATCTACTAAGTAGCTTTTGCCAGGTTAATACAACAGTTGATGACTCATGTATTCACTTTTATTTTCTCTAAGCTTGGCCTATAACATTTTTTTTTCTTGTTTTTGTATGTATGTGTGTGTGTGTGTGTGTGTGTGTGTGTGTGTGTGTGTGTGTGTGTGTGTGTGTGTGTCCTACTGCTTTTTCCATGAAGTATTGAGGAGAGGAGACGGATGTAATTTTCTGTTTTTCGTTTGTCATGTTGCTTATACTGATTTCATATTTGATCTCTTCAGTGTCTCTTTTACTCCATTTAGCCACCTATTTCTGGGTCATCCTCTCGCCTTGTATGCCCATGTTCTCATGTAGAACGCTCTACGCTGGTTGATCTTGTTCCATTCTAACTAAATGTCTGAACCATTTAATTCTTTGGTGTTTTATTAAGTCAGTAAAACATGTTATCCCTATACTTGTTCTTCATTTCTCATTTGTCTCTCTATCTCTTCTTGTTTTTTTCCAGCTGCATTTTTATGCATCTCATCTCAAATGATGTGATTTTACACCTATGAGTTTCTATGACTGTCCATGTTTGGTACTGGTAACACAGCGTTGGGAATAAAGCCTCTATCATTTTCTTTTTTGGTATGCATGTTGATAAGTGAATGTTTTTAGAATAGGTGCTATGTGATCATTGATGTTATTTGCTTTCTGTTTTCTCGTTTCTATTTCTCTATCCAGTCCTTCATCCTCTGTGAACACACTGCCTAGATACTTGTAGTCTGTAACTTGTTCTATTTCTCTATCCAGTCCTCCATCCTCTGTGAACACACTGCCTAGATACTTGTAGTCTGTAACTTGTTCTATTTATCTATCCAGTCCTCCATCCTCTGTGAACACACTGCCTAGATACTTGTAGTCTATAACTTGTTCTATTTCTCTATCCAGTCCTCCATCCTCTGTGAACACACTGCCTAGATACTTGTAGTCTGTAACTTGTTTTAATGATTTTCCATTTATATTTATGGTATCTTTCACTGGTGTTCACTGAATTGCCATAAATCCTGTCTTTTCTATGTTAATCTTCATATAAATATTCTAACGGCAATTGTCAAGGCAATTTATATGGTGCTGGAGATCTGCTGCTTTGTTCTCATACAGTAAACTCTGGTCAACTGGCATTTTCCAGGTGCTAATAATCATAATGCACGTTTGTTCTCTACATCGTAAGCTTAAAAAAGGAGCAAATTTGCAAACAAATAAATATCCTGTGAATTTTTACATCTAGTGTATTATTAAAATAAATGGAAAGACTGTCTAGTGATAATTGTTTCATATTTTTTTAAAATATAGAATATAGAATTTAAACTAAAATAAACATTTTAGTTCAATGAGATTGAACATAATATTGCTGTTATAAATACACTAACAATAAAACAAACAGCTGCTCATATTCGTTGTTAAATAAAAATCTGGATATAACCATAAGGTTGATATTTCTGGCATTTAATAGTTTCTTGCACTTCAAGAAACAATAATATTGAGAATAAACTGTTAACTTTGAAAATAGATAGCCTGACCAAGTTAAACATCTAGTATGAGATGGGGCTCAGTCAGTGTAAACTATAGGTCTTAACTAAGCATAAAGCAAGACATCTGCTGCAAAATATGTGCATTCAAAGCATTCAGGCCCAGAGTATCCAATTCTGGCTTTTTATGTTGTATGCATGTATATGTTAAAAGTATAATGTAATCAAGAGCTGGTAGCAAACTTAGCCTGCAATTAAAAACAAACTAAAAATGTGCGCATTGACAAACTACAGCATGTTTTAAAAAGAATATCAATAATATGAAGGTGTACAGTTTTGGAAAATGCAAACTTAAGAATATTTGGGTTGCGTCAAACGATAAATTGTTTGAGTTTGGGCAGTTTTTGGTTAAGGATCACTTTCATTATGCACATATATCTTCATAAGTGCTCCAGTTTCCTTCCATAGATCACAAAAGGAGAATGTCAACAAAGTGCACAAACTCTGCAGCACCCCAGGATCAGCTACCAATCTTCTCTTATCGTTCACAACTCCCACAGTCCATGCCGTGAATTAAATCACGAGTGCACAAGGCAGAGGCAGACGATGTAACTTTTGAGCAACCCTTGGACAGTTACCACTCAGAGTTGCTAAAAGCACTCACTTGGTAGCAAGGGAATCAAAATGGAAATGCCACAGCAGTAAACAAAGTGACTTATCTGTCCAGCAGCTAAACTAAAACAATGATTTTTCTATATAGTAACTGTCAAAACTCAATTCACCTATCACTTGGCACAAACCAAATATTTCTATGTTTTCAATGTCCAAAGGTATACACCTCCAAAATACCAATATTATTTTTTAAACACTCTGTATGTAAATAGCTTGTATATACCAGTACATGTATAATATTACAACCATAAGCTTCAAAGCTGGCATAATCTGCTGGTCTGAAATCTTAAGGGATAGTGCAAACTCAATGTCTCGAGCTATATCAACTGACCTGAGAAATAAAAGTAGGGTAACTATAGGTGTCCATCAAAGATGAATGTGATGTCACTGTTTCACCACTATCTGATGTTGTCTAGAGAGGAAATGCAAAATTATAGACATCATGGATGTTTACAAAGCACAACAAGATAGCTTTTTATTGAGCAGTAAAATCTGTTGTGGAATCACCAGCAGACATTCATTAGTTACATGCAGTGATATTTCTGTGACACCAAGGTACTAGACTAACTGTTTTCACCAGTCAAATTAGTGCTAACTTGTCTAGAAACTCAGCAGTAATCACATTCTATTGTATATTTTAATTTTCATGGTTAAGTCTCTCCTTGTAAACACAGTCGTCTGGGGTACACCCTCCAACAGTGGATGGTTTGTCTGACCAATATGGCTTTGGGATAGAGCCAAGCCTCATCAACTGGGAAAAGGTATTTTCAATACAGATACTGCTGCAAGGGATGGAGACTTAGGCCTTTCTTACTGCATTTTATTACCAAACAATTCCCAGACAATTATCGGGAACCCATCTTATGAATGTTTACAAAGTCGGCTCCATGGTGAAGGGATTATGGATGCAGTTCATAATCCTGCATATCGAGTTCGAAACACAGCTGCAGGCAGTTTCACAGCAGACTGTCTTGCACTGGGTTTTTTATAAAATGGTATAGGTGTCGGTCGTTCAAAAAGCAATGGCAAACTACTGAATGTAAACTTGACAAAAGATCACAAACAGCCAAAAAATGCTGGGGGTTGGCTGTGATGTCCTGTAAAGGATATGCAACTAACATAAAAAAACAAAACTCATCTTATGAAGTTGGGGTGACTCCAGAACAGTACATGTCTGCTGAGGATTAGCTAGGACCACTGTCTTGGTAAGCAAGCTCACTAGCCACTATGCCATCAAGACTTCATAAAATGGGCATTGAATATTTTCAGACTTTTGGGGAAATTTTTTGGGAAGGACATGTAAAAAAAGGGAGATGGTCATCCCAGCTTATTATAACATGATCTAGAACAATGAAAGCTTAATATCTAGAACAATGAAGGTCTAGAATTTCACACCCTGACAGCAGCATTTTCCATGGTTGTATCTTGACATGTGCCCGGACCCACAGTGGTCTAGTGGATAGTGTACTGACTTAATTAGTGGTCTGGGAGTCAATCATCAGTTGAGAAGGAATTTTTGTCTACCTCATGAGGCTGTGGATGTCGAATGGGCTCCACAAACCAGGTACCAGAGATTTTCCAGGCCATGACATGCAGCAAATGAAGTTATCCTACTTTATAATGCAAGGGAGCTGGTATGTGTGAAGTTCTATCACTTCAGTCCTTACACTAATGTTTTGAGAAAATTGTTTGTCTTGGTGAAGGATATTACTTGTCAACGGTGATAACAACATGATGCCGTATAGCAATGCTTATGGTAGAGAAATATGTTACAATGTCCTCTTGCTTTCGTATCAGATCTTCTTTGGTGTAGCGCCAGTGCTGGCAATTGATGGTGTTGCATTCTATTGAGATGGCCAAACCATTTGATCTTCTGCTTTTTAATATATGTGGCCCAAGGTGTTGATCCCACAGTCTGTCTGATGATATTATTTCTTACTTGGTCTCAGATAATTAAGTTGGCAGCTCTTCTCAAGCATCTCATCTCACAGATGTTGATTTTGCGTAAGTGTGATTTTGATAATGTCCTAGTTTGACATTGGTAGCACAAGGTTGGTGTGAATATGCTATTTATTATCTGTCATTTTATGGACATAAGTATGTTTGGATCTTTCAGTATGGGTAATACTTGATATATAAGCACACTTGCTTTTTGACATCTGATTTAGATTTCTCTGTCTATTCTGCCATCTTCTGTGAACATACCTCCTAGATACTTAAATTCTTGAACTTGTTTCAGATGTGTATCAGTATGTTTAGTTGATCACGAGATCTGCTAACCTGTATTGTTTTGGTTGTATATATATTCATAATGCATTTACTACATAATGAACTTAGCTTATTAAGATGATTTTACAACCTGCCCTCATCACTGAAAAAAATAAAGTTACTGATCATTTTCAATTAAAAGACTCCATAGTCAGAAGCCCAAATAACATAAAGGTTTAATTATAGATACATACAAAATATCTATATTTGTTTTACATTGTAGTCATATTCAGTTGAAAATTCCTTACATTCAACAAATTAGCAATGTCTATGTAGGAATTCCTATATGCAGCAGATTAGCGATGCCTAGATGGAATGTCCTATGTTCAACAGGTTAGCTATGTCTATGTAGGAATTCCTATATTTAGCCGATAGGCCATGTCTGTCCTCCAGTTCATCCAACACAGAATAACAAATCTGTAGTCCTAATGTAACCAGCTGAAGATTGACTGATAACAACCAAGATGAAGCTAAAGGATACAAAAAAGGAATACTATAACTAGTTTCAAAAATGCTAATGTTGCGTAATCCAGAAACAAGACAAATCGCAGTTATACGGGATAGCATTAATTACAGTCCAATGACATTAACATGCTAGAATTACTTAGCAGTAGTGTTAATGTCAGTTTTTTTCACTGTCAATGTTAATTGGGCACTGTAACAAACATGCCACTGAAGGGAAAGATAAATACAGCAATGTGACTAGATAAAACCACTGTCATGTGAGCAGACAAATGTATCCCTGCAACTGGACAGACTTCTTTGGAGTCTAATACAAGATGTTATCTATGTGTCTGGATAATTATATTTTTGTCATCATCATCATCATCTTCCATTTTTGCCATCAAGCATCGTGGGGAGGAATAATTGGCGTTTCCATGCCCAATGAGTGGCACTGGATAGTGTCATTCCGTGTGTCTTTGATGTGGTAAATCCATATTCTTCTCGGGTGTCCTCTTTCTCTCATCGCAGATTATCTTTGATGTATGGTCAGTGCTGGTATTTGATGGTACAGCATTTTAACAAGATGGCCAAGCCATTTGATCTTCTGTCTTTCAATAAATGTGGCACAAGGTGTTGATCCCACTGTCTGTCTGATAACATTTCTTACTCGGTCTCAGACTGTTAAGTTGGCAGCTCTCCTCAGGCATCTCATCTCACAGGTGTTGATTTTGCATAACTGTGATTTAGATAATGTCCAAGTTTGAGATTGGCAGCATACGATTGGTGTGAATATGTTGTTTATTATCTGTCATTTTGCGGACATAGATATGTTTGGATGTTTCACTAATTGTGATAGTTGATATGTAAGTGCACTTGCTTTTTGACATCTTGATTTCTCTATCCAATCTGCCATCTTCTGTGATCATACTTCCGGGATATTTGAATTCCTTAACTTGTTTCAGAGATGTGCTATTTATCTGTATACTTAGTGGATCAGGAGATCTGCTAACTTGCATTACTTCGGTTTTGGCTATATTTATACTCATATTGTATCTGCAGCATGTTGAACTCAGATTATTAATATGATTTTGCAGTCTGCCCTCGTCGCTATAAAACAGGCACTGATCGTCTGCAAATAGAAGTTCATTTATTTCCTGTGGATCAGTTGTTTCATCTGAAGTAAAGTGTTCAAAATGTTCTGAATCTGTTCTGTCAAAGCTTGCTTCTTTGGATATACTGTCTATGTAGATATTAAATGGCTGAGGAGAGAGCACACATCCCTGTCTCACTCCTGTATTGACTGTGAACATATATGATATACCTTCTTGTGTTCTTACTGCACTTCGGCTTAAGTGGTACATGGCTATGATGTTTTCTAGCAATTGTCCTTGTATCCTGTAGTCTTCAAGGATGGTCAATAATTTGTATTTGTCTACTCTACTGAAAGCTTTTTCCTGAATTACAAATGCAATATTCTGCTGGTCACTATAATCAATGGTTTTTTCACATATTTGTCTAAGTGTGATTAGTGTATCAGTGCAACTTTTACCTTTCCTGAAACACTTTGCTTACCTGTTGCTCAACTATGGGTCTAGCTCTCTGTTACAATAGTTTTGCGTATATTTTCCCTATTTGACTCAAGAGTGATATACCTCTGTATATTTCGCACTCTCTCATATTGCCTTCCTTTTTCCATATTGGTACTATTGCTGCCTGTTGCCAATCATCTGGGACTTTTCTTTCTTCTCACGATATATTAAAAAGTCTTGTCAGCCATTTAACTCTTGTCTTCCCACATGCCTGAATAGCTTCTGTACTTGCCTCAAATTAATACTATTTACTTTAATTGCACATTTAGGTATAACCCATTTCTTTCATACAGCCATTACTTCTGTTTTTTAGTTTATGTACAGTGAGGATACTCTGAAAGCTAACTATGACTTTTCTTGTTATTCCAGCTGAGGTTTATTTTTTTTCACAGCCACTTATTAGACAAAAGATAATATGAACTGACACCCTGCTGAAACCCATAATGCGAATCTGCAAGAGGAAGACAATGCCTGCTAGAATAACTGATTTCAAGAGACGTACTTGGAAACTGTAGACTCCATCAACATGATGGGGAACAAAAAATACTGGAGATTCATTGCAGTTGACCTTGGATGTAAAGATGACAACTGATTAAATTCATCAACAAATGTATACTGCAACTCCTGACGTTACATTATGTAGTCAGATGCAACAGACTTTACACTGCTCCAACTATAGTGATTTTGCTTAATTGTAGGATAATTACACTCACTATAACCTGACATTAATTGCTTCATGTGACACAGGGAGAATGTCACATTTCAATAAGAAGACACTACAAAATGTCTTATATGATGCATCTCAAATATATTTGTCGCATACAACTCACTGAAGTTACAATATATTAATTCTTTGGAATATTAGACACATTTCATGCAGAGTTAAACAATGAAAAATTTACTGTAACACAGTAAATGTTCAAGTCTTAGACGACATGCTAGTCTCTACAAATGAAAGCATTTCAATGTTGAAAGATTGGATTAATGATGGCTTGCGTGTCCTCTCTTTATATATTTTATTTATCTTATTTATGACATTCTCCTGTGCATACCAAGAAACATCAGATAAGATGTAAGTCACCTTATACTGCACCATTGAACAAGAATTGATCAGAAGAGTGACATTAACTACAGAAAAGGCAGCTTATGATACCAATTTGTAGGAAGACAATATCCAGCTCACAGGGGCAGCTAAAAAAAGGGGAAACAAATCAGGCATATTGAAGGCAAAACACAGCAACAATAATATGTCTATTAAAACTGGAAAATCATCTTACAAGAAGAAAGACACTTGTTTCTGACAATCAACAGGAAGTTAAAAAAAGATGAAGACCACCCACAGAAAATACTCACTCAAATCAGCAAAGACAAAACAGGGCTAACATAGTTGTGCACATAAACAATGATCCAATTAATTGAAGAAAGATAGGGGGAATAAGTGTAGCAATAGTTCAGAAAAATTAAAATAGCATCATCTGTATTCTCAGTGCCACCACCACCAACACTGGAAACAAAAACATGATAGGCTACAGTGAAAGCGAAACAAATTTACCCATCACACCATACTATAGAGAATACAGTGATAATGAAGCACATGGGAAAATGTGCAATCAAATGAATCAACATGGACATTATTAAGCCATTAAGAAGGAACACCCACAACCACGAGTGAGAATAAATTCTGAAGTGAAGACCATCTGAAGGATAATTTGAAAACCTGATGACATGCAATAATATCTTCTCCTATATTTTGTTCCCCATTGGAGCATAGGCACTGAACAAACTCAGGCCAGGCATTCCTATCTGTTGCCAGCTCTTGTCCCCCATTGGAGCATAGGCACTGAACAAACTCAGGCCAGACATTCCTATCTGTTGCCAGCTCTTGTCCCCCATTGGAGCATAGGCACTGAACAAACTCAGACCAGCCATTCCTATCTGTTGCCAGCTCTTGTCCCCCATTGGAGCATAGGTGCTGAACAAACTCAGGCCAGGCATTCCTATCTGTTGCCAGCTCTTGTCCCCCATTGGAGCATAGGCACTGAACAAACTCAGACCAGCCATTCCTATCTGTTGCCAGCTCTTGTCCCCCATTGGAGCATAGGTGCTGAACAAACTCAGGCCAGGCATTCCTATCTGTTGCCAGCTCTTGTCCCCCATTGGAGCATAGGCACTGAACAAACTCAGACCAGCCATTCCTATCTGTTGCCAGCTCTTGTCCCCCATTGGAGCATAGGTGCTGAACAAACTCAGGCCAGGCATTCCTATCTGTTGCCAGCTCTTGTCCCCCATTGGAGCATAGGCACTGAACAAACTCAGACCAGCCATTCCTATCTGTTGCCAGCTCTTGTCCCCCATTGGAGCATAGGTGCTGAACAAACTCAGGCCAGGCATTCCTATCTGTTGCCAGCTCTTGTCCCCCATTGGAGCATAGGTGCTGAACAAACTCAGGCCAGGCATTCCTATCTGTTGCCAGCTCTTGTCCCCCATTGGAGCATAGGTGCTGAACAAACTCAGGCCAGGCATTCCTATCTGTTGCCAGCTCTTGTTCCCCATTGGAGCATAGGCACTGAACAAACTCAGGCCAGGCATTCCTATCTGTTGCCAGCTCTTGTCCCCCATTGGAGCATAGGCACTGAACAAACTCAGGCCAGGCATTCCTATCTGTTGCCAGCTCTTGTCCCCCATTGGAGCATAAGCACTGAACAAACTCAGGCCAGGCATTCCTATCTGTTGCCAGCTCTTGTCCCCCATTGGAGCATAGGCACTGAACAAACTCAGACCAGGCATTCCTATCTGTTGCCAGCTCTTGTCCCCCATTGGAGCATAGGCACTGAACAAACTCAGGCCAGGCATTCCTATCTGCTGCCAGCTCTTGTCCCCCATTGGAGCATAGGCACTGAACAAACTCAGGCCAGGCATTCCTATCTGTTGCCAGCTCTTGTTCCCCATTGGAGCATAGGCGCTGAACAAACTCAGGCCAGGCATTCCTATCTGTTGCCAGCTCTTGTTCCCCATTGGAGCATAGGCGCTGAACAAACTCAGGCCAGGCATTCCTATCTGTTGCCAGCTCTTGTTCCCCATTGGAGCATAGGCGCTGAACAAACTCAGGCCAGGCATTCCTATCTGTTGCCAGCTCTTGTCCCCCATTGGAGCATAGGCCCTGAACAAACTCAGGCCAGGCATTCCTATCTGTTGCCAGCTCTTGTCCCCCATTGGAGCATAGGCACTGAACAAACTCAGGCCAGGCATTCCTATCTGTTGCCAGCTCTTGTCCCCCATTGGAGCATAGGCACTGAACAAACTCAGGCCAGGCATTCCTATCTGTTGCCAGCTCTTGTTCCCCATTGGAGCATAGGCGCTGAACAAACTCAGGCCAGGCATTCCTATCTGTTGCCAGCTCTTGTCCCCCATTGGAGCATAGGTGCTGAACAAACTCAGGCCAGGCATTCCTATCTGTTGCCAGCTCCTGCAGATCCTTCCATGTCCTGCCCATATTATACATTACTACATCTAATTCCTTTCTCCATATGTTTTAAGTCTCCCACTATTTCTGTTGCCCTGTGGATTCTAGAGAAAGGACTACTTATACTATGAACAGCTTTACAAAATGTGTGTCTGTCCTATCCAGCACCAGCATCTTTTCATCAATTCTAGATTTGCTGCAATTTGTTTAGTTCTATCCATAATCTTCATATTCATGCTTCTGTTGTATCATTTGAGAGAGAGAGAGAGAGAGAGAGAGAGAGAGAGAGAGAGAGAGAGAGAGAGAGAGAGAGAGAGAGAGAGAGAGAGAGAGAGAGAGAGAGACTTATTTTTATTTAATTTCTATCATTATCTATAATCTCAATCAATTGATCTCCCCAATGAAGGTTGGCTGCAATGCATCTCCAACACTGTCTGTCTCTCGCCCTGACTGTACACTATCAGATTGATGTTCGTCCATCTCTTGGAGTTACCTTCCCACTTGTATTGCTGCCTGCCTCTTGCTCGCTTGCCTTCAACCTTACCCTCCAGTATGGTTTTTATAAGTGTTTGTTATGTCTTTTAAAATGACGGAAATATTTCACTTGCCTCTTTTTTATTTCTTTCATCAACTCTCTTTTCATTTCCAGTTTTTCTAGAATCTTTGTATATAATTGTTTTTGTTTCCATGAAATACAACATATTCTTCTGTATATCCACATCTCCAGGGCCTCTATTCGACTTTCTGATTGCTCCTTCAATGTCCAGGCTTCTGCGCCATATAGTAGTGTTGAATATACATAACATTTTACAATTCTAATTTTTAATTCATTGTTAATCTCTCTAGATGTTAATACAGATTTCATGCTGTTTAAAGCATTTGTGGCCTTTCCTATTCAATTTTTTATTTCTATTTCACTTCTGCCAACATCTGTTATTACATGTCCAAGATTGGAGAACATTTTTACTTGTTCTAGTACAGTGGTTCTCAACCTTTTTTGGTCCGTTCCCCCCTTCACCATATTTTTAGGACGTCATACCCCCCCCCCCCCTCACCATATTTTTAGGACATCATTCCCCCCTTACCATATTTTTAGAACGTCATTCCCCCCCCCCCCCCTTTCGTATTTCCTCCCTAAAAATTTCCCCCTGCCCCTACACAGTATACGTAATAATTGAAGCTAAATTTAATAGCACATACTAAAACAAGTCTAGACATCTACATAAAATGTGATTTGCGAATCTACTTACGTTATAAAATGAATTTCAGAAGGGTGATATGTACAGAAGCGTAAAGTATGAAAGGAAAAACAAGATCAAGTAATCGGTTCTTGTATTAACGCGATCTTGAAATAATCTTCATTCCCCCCCTGGAAACCCCAAAATTCCCCCCTGGGGGAGAATTCCCCACCGGTTGAGAACCACTGTTCTAGTATCTGCCCGTTTACTGTGGTACTCATTGATGACCTCTCCTTTCCACAGCTAATTATCATAGTTTTCATCTTTCAGATGTTAATATCTAAGTCACATTCTGCACTATGCCTGTTTACTTGTTCCACTAGTTTTTGTAACTCTTGCTCGCTTTCTACTAGTAACACGATATCGTCAGCATATCTAAGATTGTTTATGATTCTTCCATTGATGTTAAGTCCAGGCAGTTCGATTTGTTTAAAAATTCTTTCTGTATATAAGTTGAAGAGGCTTGGGGACAATCTACTGCATGCCAAAAATATGAGTAATGTGTTGTTTGCTCCAGCACCTCTCCATTTACTCTGATGTTCATTTCTGGCTTCTCTTTTGTATTGCTAATCATCATAGTTTCAGGTTTTTGAATATTCAATTCACACTCTGCCTTTCATTTATTTAACTGCCCCACAAGGTCCCGCAACCTCTTCTTATCTTTTGTTAATAACATTTTGACATCAGCCTTAACAGTTTGACATTTGCTCAGGTTCATCAAAATGTGTATAACTGTCAGGGATATTGTTCAGCAATAGAAGTGATAATACAGTCACATTTATGGGTGTTGAATGGATTACAGACACAGGACAACTTTTTTTAAAATCAGAGTTTGGCAAAATGATTGTCTACTGGCAGTGACATATTTCTATCTGTTATATCTATAGTTTTCACTTTTTCTCTTGTGTGATGTGCCCTCTGAGAGACAAAATTTATCAACATGTCCATAATTTTGGCCCCTCAGTTAAGGAAAACAAGAGCTGAAAGGAAGGGAGACAGTCACCACACTTACATAAAACAGTGACATTGAATAGATAACAGACTGTATATGTTGTACTTATGTTGCCTAAGAGATGTGAAATTAAGAATCAACACCATTGCACTTGGGCATTCCCACACATGCTCCATCCATCCCCTTCTTCTATAGTCAACAAACACAATATGATATATTATTTTTCCCAAAGTAATATGAACATCTATACAATAGGTAAAGTTATACAAAAAGCACAATATAGTTCATATACAATTACATATTTTAGACAAGGATAGAATCAATAATGTTACATATACATAACACACACAAGTATACATAAATAACTACAGTCAAATTCTTCAAGCACATCTAGTCCAGCAGTAACACACCATTGAAATACCACTATAAAACCACAACTCCATATTTGCATATATTTTCACCCACTAAACAAATTAAACAATACATGTTACAATACCTAATTCAACATATTTTAGTATAAGAAAGTATTTTTTAACAGAATATCAAATACAGTATTTTTTAACATCTGAATGCATATTTCACTGGTGATAATTTATAATTACAACTGCACCGGTGTTTTTATCCCAGTGTTGTAAAATTAGATATATTATCAATCTTAGAATGTGTCTATAAAATAGGATCAACAAAATACATATGGATAAATTTTGGTTTTATAGTAGTAATGTGAATAGTAAAGATGCATTGCTTTTATTACAAATACAAGAGTATATATACACAACAAGAGTATTTAGTTCAAGAACATGGACAGTTTAGCGTGCTGACTTTTCAATATACATGAACCATATCAACAGAATCTCACCAAAGCAAACAATATACCTTAAATACCCTAGTGTAAATACACATCTCCCCACAATACTTTATATGACACTAGATTGATAGCAATCCATACATACCTCAAATTTGTCTGCCCGAATTGCTTTTGTTGCAATCATGTTGTGTGTTAGTGGCTGTGACATAATAGACGTTGCATCTCCACTGGCTGGCATGATGGATGCTAGTGACGTTAGGAAAGGACTGTAGGTGGCAGCAGGAGCTTGTGCTGGCATGGCAGACAGGGCTTGAAGACCAGGGTAATGTGTCTATGGATGCAAATTTGGATGACGTCAATGTAAACAGTCAAGACTTTAATGTTGTTGAAGTAAGGCATTGTAAATATATGCAAGCAGATGGACAGGTAAGTAGATGAACAGACAGGTACGTACTCGTAGATGCCTAGACAAGACAGGTAAGTAGATGAACAGACAGGTACGTACTCGTAGATGCCTAGACAAGACAGGAGAGCTGACAGGTCAGTAGATGTACGGGCTGGTAAATAGATAAGCAAGCAAGAAAGTAGGTTAACAAGTAGCTAAGTAGGTGAGCAGCGATATAAGCAGATATGCAGGCAGACTTGCTGGTAAGCAGGCATATAAGTAGGCAGACTTGCTGGTAGGCAGGCATATAAGTAGGCAGGCAAGTTGATAAGCAGGCAAATACATGGATGTAAGTCAGTAAATAACCATTAACATTGGTGCTGGACCAATATTTGAATAGACAAATCTGAGTCTTGTGTTCATTATCACACATCCAACTTCCCAAGTCACCTCCTGGCACCCATTTTAGACTGGTTTGACCTTGGAGTATAGGTCAATTTTACAAAGTCAACTCGATGTGAATTCAAACCTATGACCACTGAGTAACAGAGAAGCATCTGGCCTGTATGCTACCATGGCTATATAAGTAGATGTGCAGATGTGCACACAGACAAGCATCTAGCCTGTATGTTACCATGACTATATAAGTAGATATGCCCACAAGTAAAAAAGATAAGAAGACAGGTAAGCAAGCAGATGATCAAATATTAATTAGATAGACATACAAGTCGGTAAATAAGCAAGTATTAATTAGGTAAAACAGTTGGCAAGTAGGTAGATACATTTGTAAAAATGTAGATTGGTAATTATACAAAGAAGAAGACAAGTTTATACTTAAATAGACACATAAGTAGATACGCAGACACCTGGGTGGTTAGGCGTACCTTAGGTAAGCTGGCAAATAAACAGGTAAACAGACAGGTAAGTGTGCAGATATGTAGGTTAGGTACATAACTAGGCAGATAGGTAGGTAAATATGCAGATGGGGTGGTCATTAGGCAGATATGTAGATAAATATGTAGATGAGCAGGCAGATGGACAGGTAAGAAGGTAGATAAGTTGGTAAATTGGCAAAGGTGGGTAAGATGGCAGAGAGGTAAGTAAGCAGGCAGTTAAGAATGAAAGTAAGCAGGCAAGTGAATGTATAAACAGACAGCCATAAGGTAAGCAGATAAGGTTGATAAAAAGATGGGTAAATCAATATGTGGATAGGTAGCAGGTGAACAGACACGTACACAATTAAACTGAAGGTGAACAGGTAAACAGATGGCAAGCATGTAAACAGATGGCAAGCAGGTAAACAAAAGGCAAACAGGTAAACAGGAAAAAGACATGTAAACATAAGGTAAATAGGTGGACAAAGTAAGTTGGTTAGTAGACAGGTAAGTTGATTGGCAAACACGTTGGTCAATATAAAAACAAGTGAACCAGAAAGTAGACACATAAGGTGAGAAGACAGGCAAGTAATGGTTTAGACATAACTCTATAAACAGACAATAAGTTTGTGGGTAGGTATAGATATACAGTAGGTAAGCAGATGAGGAAGAATGCTGCTGGGTAAAAAGATAGCACATTACAAAAAGAAAACACAATTCTAATAACATTATTTAAAACAACAGCATTGGATGCCTATGCATTAAAACAAAGCACTGAAAGGTGTTGGGAATTCTTTTCACATGTTTCACAACTAACTAAGGTATGGTTTTGTGCTAAGATATAATTCAATAATTGTCTGTCTGGGTTTTATTTATCTGAATGTAACAAATGAAATGGCTTGGATTTATGGCTAAAAATATTCTACCTATAAAGTATAACAATTATTTGTATAAGCTTCACATGAGTTTCCTTTATCTAATCATCTTTCCATATTCTACTGTTATGATCATTCTCATCTCATCCATAACCCTGACGAGGGTTGTAGAGATGTCGTGATCAGTAAACAGAGGCCTCTTAAAGTTTGCTTTGCTTTGTAAGCTAGGCAGTATTGTAAATAATCATAAGTAAACAGTGTATACATTGGTTTTTATTCTATTAAGTATAAATCTACTCAGTGTTTTCTTGCTTTTTTTCAGTTTTGTGTGAAAATGATGTGCTTCTAAATATTATGTTAAAGTTATATTCTTACGGTATTAAGGTGCAATTCTTATGATATTTGTAAAGAAAAGTGGTATTTTAGCATTAATAACTGAATTTAATTGGATTATCATCACAAAATGAAGGAGTATTGCCTAGGTAAGTAAAAATTTGAATAATGTTCTTCCTTTTTCTCAATATGTCTGGGGTAATTTAACATTATTTGAATTGTTTTTTAAAATCAAAATATTATTAAAATATCAATTCAGGAGTGTTGTTGTAATCTTTGTACTGTAGTAGAAGCCGTCTCCAAGATCTTTTACTCATCTGCCGAGGGGCTAAACAACTTTTTCTGTAATCCCGTTTATCCATGTAGGGTAACGCAGCATGCAAGAACTGGAAGTGGTTCTCCCCGCGTTGGTAACTTACGGGATAAGTGAGCCGGCCGCTCAGAAAGCAATGGCAAACTACTGAGTGTAATCTTGCCTTGCACATCAACAGCAGCTGAAAAATGCTGATGTTGACTGCAACGTTCTGTAAGGTATATGAAAAAAAAAAAAAAATTCGCCAAAAATGATGTTTTACCATTGTCCATTCTCCTAATGTGTCCTATAGATCTCATCTAAGTCTACAAAGACTGAGCATGGAACAAACCATCAAATCACCTATCTTTCCAATATTCCGTACTGATGATCTTATCTTGCCACTTAAGGCCAAGTATTCTTTGTATATGAAAGCTGTTTTAACATTTCTCTTGGTGTCAGTAAATTCACCAGGTTTCACTGTCATAAAGAAGAGTACTAACAACACAGGCTTCACAGATAAGGACTTTTGTTTTGGCAGAAAGCTTTCTATTTTCTCAGACTCTCTGTTAACTTGCTCAATGTTGTTGCTGTCTTACCAATCCTGATACTGATTTCCTGATTTAGGGATAATCTATTGTTTACCTCTAATCCTAGATATGTGAAATGGTCAACTATCTCCGGTTATGCCATGTCAATAAATATTGATGGTACCCCATTTGCACCTTTTGTCATAATCTGTGTCTTCTTTTTACAATTGTTAAACCAAACTAATGACAGGCATGGGAGAATGCAGATTGTAGGCATTGTAATTCTTCCTCAAAGTGTGTCATAATTGCAGTATCATCTATAAAAAACAACTCTCTGATACCCTCCAAATTTTGGTCTTGGCCATCTATCTCTGAGTATTGTAGCGGCCATCACATGAGCATGCATGAATGTAGAGGCCGTCATCTGAGTGTGAGTTAATGTGTATACCACTATCCTGATCACAAAAGGCATATTTCAATAGAAGTGAAAAGTATATTCAAAAGAGGATTGAGGAAAGTACACAACCATGCTTAACTCCACTCTTTATTTAAAACTCTTCGGAGTATGTAGCATCAAACTTGATTACGCTCTTCAAGCCTGTGTGGAACGATTCCAAATTTAGTCAGAAGAGCTGGAATTCCCCTAACTTTGATATATAATACAAAAATTACTGTGCTAAAAGATTCTTATGTTACAAATGTGGAGATTATAGATATGGTTTTGCAGGGGGAAAATCATTGGGGTTTAAATCTTGAAAATGTTCCTTCTAGATCTGGACATGCAGAATAAGTAGCCTCAAGACAAGAACATTAAAATACAAATTACACCTGTAGCCAAGGTGCAGTTTAGCACACTTGCAACCCATACTGTATCACAAAATTCTTTGTATCTTTATTGTTTACTGCTACATGAAATGTTTTTCCTAACTCCTTTTGTTACAAACAGTTGCTATACTATCTACTCTATCCCAACTTCTGTTTAAACTCCCTTCATTCATTATGTTATTGTTTTAGTTCTTTAATCTAAAATAATTATTTCAAAGTAACAACTGTTTAGGACACAAAAGAGTTAAATACAGTTACAAGCCATAATACTATTTGCATACATGCACCAGAATGCACATGAGCACACTCAAGCACACACTTGTCTGCGAATGAATTCAACAGACAGCATATCAGCTTAGACAAGATGCTAAGCAAGCATGCAGAAACATATTTCAGTTGATTATGAAAGCTCTATGATTGTTGCATTATATGTGTATAGGAAAGTCACAATGAAATAAAATAATGTTCATACATGTGATATTTTTATGACATCTCATATAGGCCAGGTCTAAAAAACACAGACCATATAAGGACTTCAGGAGAACAATTTGAGAATCCTTAGAGATGAAAAGGATAGGTACATTCTTTGTGGGATCAAACAGTGCTGATGTAGGCATCATATGAAGCAAGATTTCCTTGACATAATTTGGCAAGAAACCTCCATGATTAAATACTATAGCAACAGGGCAACATTTTAACGGTCTCAGTCATGATCGTCATAAGATACGTGGAAATATGCAAATATAAGCAGCCATGGTGTTACTCATAAAGCAAGCCATGAGTTATGTTTCATGTGTTTTTATATTGAACAAAGAAAATAGGAGTCATATTTAAACATTCTACATATTAGCATCTTGTTTATTTTTTGTCTGACTGAGCTGGTTAGAATCTGAGTTTCTACTAAAGATATTTTTTTAGAAGGGCTCGCAGTTCACAGAGGGGCCAGAGCCGCCCCATTAGGCCCCCACATCCTTGTGTGTCGGGTGATCATCCCAGCCCCCGGCAAGATCATCCCAGCCCCTGGCAAGATCATCCCAGCCCCCGGCAAGATCATCCCAGCCCCCGGCAAGATCATCCCAGCCCCCGGCAAGATCATCCCAGCCCCGGCAAGATCATCCCAGCCCCCGGCAAGATCAAATGCAGATACTACACCTGATATTAGCCAACATTTGTTAGCTAATACGCTTCGTTGTCATTGACATATAACAAATTATCTGTTGAAAATGTCTGCAGTTACATTTTGTGTATGTATGGTAAGCTAATCACAGAGAATATAAAGCAACTTTGCATGCTCTATCTGAGCAAGGTTAAATAAAAAACACTGACTATTTATGTGAACATGCCTCACAACTACTGTAATGCTTCATTGTAGTTATTATCTCCCTTGGACATTGCTGTCAACATTTTTGGAACTGGCAGACAAGTGGACTTTAGTGACGTGGCTGAGAGATTATGATGTCCGCTTACATCTCAGAAGTTGCAGGTTCAATTCTTAGGAGAGAGCTGGGAATGTTTACATGAATCTGTGGTGTCTAATATCACTCCTGCTCTCTTGATCTCATATGAAGTGAGATTAGATCCCAAACCTTCTTGGATAAAGGAGAGAAAAAAAAAGAAAGTTCTGAGGGCAACTGGACACAGCAAAAACCTTGCAACAGATGTACATCACAAAGAGTAGGTCAAAAGGCTGCTGCCCTGACATATCTGTTGACAAAGAAAACCTACTGGCAGGTAGACAGTCAGTTTACCTTGAATGAAATCTATTCAGGGGAAGTAAGCCTTACACCTATACATGCTCTTTGTTTCACCTAAGCATCAATACGGTGGAAATACCCCACGATTGGCTGCATAGCTACCTGGTCCCCCTCCCAAAGCCAGGTAAGGATCACTCCAGACTTAATGGATACCGAATAATCCTGCAAAACACATATGGCAAAGTCCTCGAAAAAATAGTAGCACGCAGGCTCCAGCAACATTTGGAAAGTCGGAATTTGCTTCCCCAAGGACTCGGGAGCTACCGGCCGAGAAAGGACACCTGGGCCAACGCTGCAACTTTTGCATTCGATGTCTTTGAGGGCTTCCAGGATAAAAAGGAGACAGTGGCGGTAGCTCTTGATCTGGAGGATGCGTATAACAGGGTTAGGTATGATCGGTTAATACACACACTGTTGGGCATGGAGGTCTGCCCTTGACTTGTTAGATGGGTTGCGGCAGTCCTTTATGAGCGTAAGGTTGCACTGTGCATGGGTTCCTGGACTTCTAACCCCTGTACTATTATACCTGGGTTGCCGCAGGGATCTGCCTTGTCCCCAGTGCTCTTTAATGTCTACACCAGCAAAATTGCAGCTATTGAGACACCAGGTGTGGGTAGAATCTTGACATTTGCAGATGATGTGCTGGTGTACAGACAGGGCAGAAACAGGGCCAGTTTGGCGAAAGACTTACAGTTGGCGGTAAACAGGGTGGTGGAGTGGTGCAGGGATGCAGGGGCCATTATAAACCCAGACAAGGCATCGGTTGTGTGGTACTCCTTGGATAACTGGATCGTCAAGGCAGACGTCCCAGGTATTATGTTGAATGGATGTCCTCTTAGTCGAGAGAGTAAATTGAAGTACTTGGGTATCACCTTTGACAGGTCTTTGTCTTTTAAGGATCATGTGGAGGGTTTGGTGGTGAAGGCTGGTAGGGGACTTAATGCATTGAGGGCTATGGCAGCAGCTGGGGTAGATCAGAGGATGCTGTACAGGCTGTTTCAGCAGTTAATAATTTCTGTCATTGAGTAAGGTTTGGGGTTGCTGACAGTATCAAAGAGCTAGCTTGAAAGGTTGGAGCGCATGCAGAATGCTGCCATGCGGTTAATCCTGGGGTGCACAAAGGACACACCAATTATATGCATGAGGCATATCCTGGCACTACCAACAATGACGGATAGGCATAGGGTCCTTCAGGCCAAATGGTACCTGAGAGTTGACGCAGACAGGGATCACCCGCTGCATGCAGCAATGGATATGGTTAAGGGTCATAGACTAAGACGAGGCAGGTCCTGGATGGCACAGGCAGAACTTTCTATAAGTCAGGTGTGTGATCTAGAGACCATCAATCGTGAAAGAGAGTGGGTGGAAGTTCCGGAAGACATGACGGACTGGCACAATGTAATAATAACACTGGGCCGTGAGTGCAGAGAATGGGCAGCGGGCCGCACTGCGTTTGAAGTGCAACAGCTGATCCAGAGCAACACACATCAAGGTGACATAGTCATCTACACCGGTGGGTCAGTGGTGAGAAATAGACGTAGTGGCTGGGGCTTTATTGCAAAGGCTAATGGGCGAGTCTTGAAAAAGGAGAGTCTGGCATATGAGGCTACGACCTCCAGCATGAGAATGGAGGTGGAGGCAGTAACAGCAGCATTCCGGTGGCTAGAGGAGACTACTGCAACACACGTTGTATTCATTACGGATTCAAAGAGTATGCTTAGCAAGGTGGAGAAAGGAATGTTTCATGTGGAATGGCTCTCGTCACTTCAGAGGTCACAGATCATGAGAATTGTATGGATATTTTGTCATGCGGGTGTACGAGGGAATGAACAGGCTGATAGGCTAGCAGGGAGGGCACCTCTTGGTGGAATTTTGCCTATGGACAAGGGGGAGGTGGTCGTTTGCTTGTGGGACCAGGTGGAGAAGGCGGAGAAACAGATTGAGAACCGATATGTGGAAAGAATGAGATTGCGGGGGACCGGCAGGGGTTCTGGAAGAATCTCAAAATTGAGAGGGAAGACCAGAACTTTTAATCAGATAGCGGTGGGAACGATTAGTAGTATTGCTCTTCGCTGGCTGTTGAATGAGGGGATGGAGCTTGTATGGAAATGTCCTGGGTGCAGTGATGTCGGTTCTTAACTCAACTCAACTCAACACCTATACATGCAGAAATCAGACACACTGACCTCTGAGTTAGAGAGGTGCATAACTAGGCATGACAGATTCCCTTCACAAGAGGAATCATGATGAAAAAGAAGACATTAAAGACAATGTATTGACATACTTGACTCTTATTAATGAAAACAAAAATTTACTTGTGTAAATCTGTAGATTCTGAAACTATATTTAATAGTTAAAGTTAAAGTTTTCAAACAAACTTAGCAATATTTTATTGTATGTATGTGATATTGTAAATTTGGTCATGAATTTATGCAAAATGTGCCAAATTGAAGTGTTGAGATGACAATGTTTCTTGTTGTTTAAAGTCTCAAATGTCAGGTTTGGAGATCAAAACTTTCTTTTTAATGTGGCATTTGGTCAACCAAGCACTACCAATCTGAAATTATGAATTTAATAACAGAGTATTCATTATCAAAAATAAATTCAGCCTCTGTAGATATGCAGTTTCTCCTAAAAATAAAAGTAAATTAAATTTCAATCAGTTCTGCATTGAATAGTAATACTATCTTAGTCTTGTTTTTATAATTCCACAAGCCACTGGTTTTCACAGTTGTGTCAAAATTGAGAAAACCTGAATGACTATAAAGCACACAAGTCGTTAGATCCATATTCAGATGGTGCTGAAAAAACATAATGAAAGCATCACCATGTAAGCTCTATGCAAAGGTTAAATTTTAATAAGCAGCAAAGCTTACAGCATCATAAGGGGAAGGAGTGGCTGTAGCAGCAACAGCTGATGTCAAAGCAGGTGGTCTCAGTACTGCGTGGGGAGGAGCTTGTGGGCTGCCTGGGTGGGCCTACAAACACAGAAACAGCCAATCAGCAGCATAGATATGAACAACTGGGCACATGCCAACCAATAAGCATAGTGTAACAAAATATATGAATGCCAGACGCAATAAAATCATTCAATAAGAAGCTAGAAAAGACATATTGTACATGTTTCTAAAGTAAAATATTTAATTAATCTGTTTTTATCTGTTTAACCAGCAATACATATAATATTTAATAAAAATGTAAACAATAATTTGACAGCCCCCCCCCCCCCCCCCCCAAAAAAAAAATAGAAAATGAAATAAAGGAGCCTTTTCTACTCCTTCAAGCTTATTGGGTATATGGTGCTTGTTTTTCTGACAAAGCATGTCATGTGACATGGCATTGATTATCATGTCTGTCCACAGCCTTCTGTCTTGTGCACTGTCAATCATTTCTGATACTGATGTCTCTATGTGCCCTAATGTCAAACTGTCCAGCATCTTCTCTCATCATCTTCACCTGCCTCTCAGACCTTTAAACTTTCCTGTTTTCATGATGTACTTGAGCTTTCACCATCTCATAATGTGCAAAAAAAATGTTTGACTATTTTCTTCTGATGTGAGTAACGAGTTCTCTTTGTAAGTTAACTTCTTTCAAAATATCTTCATGATGCTTTTTATCTGTCCATGGTGTTCTAATCATTCATCTATAAAACCACATCTGTGCAGCTTCCACGTCATGATTCTCTTCCATACATTAGGATTTGTGCAATATTGCTTTTCTTCTCAACTTGATTGTCCATCTTTCAATATTGTGCTAGGACCTTATTTGCATAGACCAATTAGCACTAAATGCGTGATGTGATAAATATCTCAACAGCAGCCTTCACTGTTGAGAACATTTGCTGCTGCCCACTTTAAGGGGGATTCAAACACTGAACCAACTGTGCTAGCAACTGTGCTACCAAATCTCCCAATCACACTGTTTAATGTTTTTGAATGAAAAAGAAGATATTAACTGATTAAATGCCATAGGATGGTCAATAGTCTTATTCAAACTTCCTGTAACGGCTATGGACTTATAAATAGAACTATAGTTAAAATATCAATACAGTAGCTTTACCTATGCAACTCTCCTTAAATTTATATATAATACAACATGTCTGCTATCATATTAACAACTTTTAAGTCATAACTATGGCACACCATTCTTGCCATTTTCCTCTATCCATTTTTGTTTGGCAGAAACTGATTATTTGTTTGGTACTGAATCTATTACTACACACTTATTAGTCAACAGATTCATTGTACTCAATGTGTAAGCCAGATTTCCTATTAAACCATTTAACATATTTTGAAATCCAAATAGCATATGATAGGTAAATAAATATTACATACAATGAACCATTCACAGTCACTTAAATTTAATGTTAATTTTTATAATAATATAAACTCTGACAATTATGTCAATACAACACTGAATTCATTAGACCTAATCTAAAAAATTTCAATTAATCTCTCGTATGTGAAATACTGGAAACCAACAATTAATGTATATATTTAAAACAGAAGTAATTAAGTGCTTTGCATGCTATAAATTATTATATGATGCACAGACATTGAATAAATAAGCAGGTATTGGAAAAAGTTGACACATGACTACACATTCAAACATAGGGTGCTTGTCATGAGAAGACAAAATGTTACATGAGGAATCCTAAACAAATTAGGAATAAAAAGAGACTAAATGATTGCAATCACAATTAGACAAATACAATATTTTGGGCACATAAAAAGACAGTACTAAATAGAAAAGTGGAAGATATACAAGCAGAGGGAAGAAATGGTTTAAATAGGAAGATATACAAGCAGAGGGGAAAATGGTTTAAATAGGAAGATATACAAGCAGAGGGAAAAATAGTTTAAATAGGAAGATATACAAGCAGAGGGGAAAATGGTTTAAATAGGAAGATATACAAGCAGAGGGGAAAATGGTTTAAATAGGAAGATATACAAGCAGAGGGAAAAATAGTTTAAATAGGAATATATACAAGCAGAGGGGAAAATGGTTTAAATAGGAAGATATACAAGCAGAGGGGAAATGGTTTAAATAGGAAGATATACAAGTAGAAGGAAGAAATGGTTTAAATAGGAAGATATACAAGCAGAGGGGAAAATGGTTTAAATAGGAAGATATACAAGCAGAGGGAAGAAATGGTTTAAATAAGAAGATATACAAGCAGAGGGAAAATGGTTTAAAAAGGAAGATAACAAAAAATAACTGCACAGAAGATGTACTATCACTGCAATAGAACAGAGAATATTAAACATTTATTGAAGCTGGCCTTATTTGTGATGGCCTTATGCTATTCTAAACCCCACTTCTTCTTTTGATTTATATTTCCAAATGGGATATAGCCCCTCAACCATGTCACTCAAAATGATCCCATCCTTAGCAATCCCATGAAGCTCCATCCATGTCCCTCCCATATTCATTCGGCTTCTACTTCTCATTTTGATTACTGTATTCAATGAACAATAAATGATGGCTCAAATATAGTGAGGCCAGAGGAATTATGGGCTTCCAGCCAGTTCTGTGCAATCAATTGCTGTGACTATGTGTTTTTAAGTATTTTGCCAAAGTATTATGCATTTATTCACTTCATATGATATGTAATTCTGCAATATGCACCTGATGAGATGCAATGAAATATGCCAGGCAATAAATTTTACAACATATTGTTTGTGGCTTCTGTTTAAATTCACAGAATTTATAGAATGGAGGTGGAGGCAGTCACTGCAGCTCTCCTCTGGATGGAGAATACGATACACACACACACATCGTGATTGTAACTGACTCAGAAAGCATGCTGAGGAAGGTGAGGACAGGCATGCTTCGTGCAGAGTGGCTTGCCTCGCTTTGGAGGCCAAGCGTGGCAAGCATCGTCTGGATCTTTTCTGCGGCGCATGCCGGCGTGCTGGGGAATGAACAGGCGGACAGATTGGCTGGCTCTGCAAAACTTGGTGGAATATTGATGCATGACAAGGCAGACGTGGTTGCGGCCTTGTGGGAGCATGTGCACACCTTGGAGGAGCAAATGGATCACGATGGTCTGGCAAGAATGAGGCAGTGAGGAGTGACGAGGGGTTCTGGCCGACGCTCGACGCTTAGAGGAAAGGCGAGATGGACATATAAAGAGATTTCTACTGGCACTATTGGTGTTGGAACTCTTCGCTGACTGCTGAGGATGGGGATGGAGCGCTTATGGGAATGCCACGAATGCTGTGATGTCGGTTCTTAAATCAATCAATCAATTAATCAATGTTTAAATTCCCTCAGGAAATACATTGTTTTGAACTCCTTCTATTTCTTCAAATGCCTTCCTAGTAATAATATTCTCAAGTTTTCTCAATGAATGTCCTGTCCAGCACCGCCATCTTGTCTTCACCTCTTGCTTGACTGGTATTTGTCTAGTTCTCTCCATGAGCACCACATTGGTGATTCTGTCATATCATTTTAGCCCTTCTATTTTGAGCAGGCATCACTGAATGAATGTCTGTAGTTTATCTGTAATCATTTTAGTTGTTCTCCATGTTTCTGAGCCATAGAGTGGTACTGGTTTAATGTTAGATTTGAATGATATAAGTTTGGTGCTAAGTTTAATTTCTTTTGACCTCTTATATTGCTATATCTTTATCTGTTCCCCCTTCTTTATCTACACTGCTACCTAGATAGGTGTATGCATCAATCACTTGAAGTGAGATTTCACCACAGGAGATTGGGTTATCATTTGCTTGATTTTTTTCTCATTATCTTTGTCATTCTCCTGTAAATTGTTTATTACACAATTTTGTTTGTGGAATGTCTTCCCTATGCCATACAAAACTAACTGTAAAATCCAAACAAACCACACTTCAGACGCCACAATATCGGGATGGCCTGCTAAGACTGTTTGTATGACAAACTTAATCTGCACACTGTGTGCTATTTATAAGAGCAAGCCAACTTTACACTTTGGCTCTCAAATTAGATGCTGGAATAAACCCAGCCACGATGTTTGTCTATTAATACATTCATTGAAGTAAATAGTTGAAGTTATACAATGTAAGAGAGTACAAACATTGACCATGTTTCTGAATGTAATTGTATAAATACGGTCATTGATTTCAAACTACTACACAGAAGTATCAGCCTGGTGATTCTGGTCTCAGTGTTGTCCTTTATATGCTTAAGTATAGAAATACCTACAACAGTGTCATTTATTTTTAAGCCACCCTGGAATTTTAGTACTCAGTCTTTCTCAATGATACTCAATTTTCCCCCCACTCCACTCTGAATTCTTAATGGTACTTCACTCTTTTTCATGGAGTCTGAGACTTCAAAATGCAATTATTTAGTTACATCATGCAAATGAGATAAGATAGAAACAGCTTGTTGCAGCAATAACACCCAACCAGTGCCTATTCATAGTGTTTTCATATCCTGTATTCGTTTCTGTATTTTTATTCAACTTGTGATAAACTATTTGATGATTACACTGTCAGGCAAGTTCTTATTATGAATTTAACTGTTTTGTTTAGTCCATCTTTAGCTCAATATATAACTGTTGTTGTTTGTACAGGATAACCTACACTTGGCACTCACACCTCCAAATGTATGGCATCTCCTTCCGTGGATGATACTAGCAGATCTAAACACAGTGCTTCAATTCCTTAGAACTATGGTGTCACGTACATCAGAACTACACATACTATTGAAACCTTTGTGTGTGTGTGTGTGTGTGTGTGGGTAGGTTTTCTACTTTTATGTCTAGGAAGTGGTCGATTGGGCATACTCTTTTCTATTTTCAATAATGAAAGATTTTTATATTTGCAACATGCACACACGTCCTAGTTACTCTAACATCAAAGTGGAGAAGGCGTGTTGGAGTATAACATCCTCAAATTCCATATTTTGTAAAAATTCACACATTGATTCCAACCTGGTCAGCATGGCTGACACTACACCTATAAGCCCAAGAAATTCTCAAATCAGAATGATAATTTTCTTTCATGTTGGGAGATTAGCTTGTACTCTTTGATGTTTATTCTTATTTTTTTTTTAAAGTAAAGTAATTTCCCTTATGCAACCCCCTTTAATTTGACATATGACAATTTGACATGTCTGCTACTACATTAACAACTTTTAAGTCATAACTGTGACGCACCTCTACTTCCCATTTTGCACCATCCATTTTTGTTAAGTAGAAATCTACTTGTACTTTTTGTATGGCACTGAATCTGTTAAATCTAACATTTATTGTGGACTTTTGTGTGTGTGACAAGCATGCAGCATATGTTTCCAATCATTGGGGTGTGGTCACTAACAGCCAGCAGCAGACGTTTATTTTACTGATAGTCCTGCATTTTCATCCTATTCTTGGTCTTTCTCTGGCTCTATAACAAGCGCTTTTTTGATTGCTGGCACAAAGCTGTAGCTGATTTGACTTAATTCTCACAAGATGCATAATCCACTTTATTTACCTTTATATTTTTGTCTCTCTATAAACTCAATGCGAGAAGTGGTACCTATGATTTTTCAGATGTCATCACCGTCAGGTGCCTTGCCGACTGGCGTGGGCAATTATGCTTCTCTACATCTTGTGATCTCCTAAGCATGTATTGATTATTGTGCTGCATTATTTTCATAATATGACACAAGGCTGCCAAAACTCGTCTCTCACTGTCTTCCTCTATCTCTCTGTCCATAAATATTTGCAGATGCCACATCATGTTTCAATTTTTCTCTTCTCTAATGTGGCCACAAATATTACGACTGCCTCTTTCCAATGCTTGTGATAAGTTGCCTTTGTGTCTTTGCCTCTTTAAAAACATTTAAATTACTTATGTTTGCTGTCCAAGGAATTGTCAGCATTTCTCTGTAAAACCATATTTCTGGGGATTCAATTGATATTTTTGTTTGTTTAAGAATTGTCTAGGATTCACTGCCATATATTTAAGAATTGTCCAGGATTCACTGCCATATTTTCAAACTACCTCTATGTAACATTTTTGAAATGTTTCTTTTAAACTTCACCAACAGAGACTTATCACACATAAATATATTTTATAAGATGTTATTCATTTTACATAATGCAGTGTTTTATTTGTGCTATTCTGTTCTTGATCTCTGCAGTACATTCTCCATCTGACGTTAACTATTTCTGTAAGTAAAAGCACACTTTCCATGTCATAAGTATATGGTGCTAGCAACATATTTTTTGACCCATTAGCATTCCTTAGGTGATGAGGTCACCACCACCCTTACTTCACCAAAAATTACCTGGTACTCACTTTCATGGTGAGCTAACCTGGGAGCAGGTCAATGAAAACAACCCTGTCTTGGAGGGGGATTTGAACAGAAGACTACTGTCCCAGCAGACAAGTATGCTAGCCAATACACTATTGTGGCTTCCTGTATTTCTGCACTTGTCACCAAATTACTACCATTCATTTTAATTGTACAATTATGTACCATCTGTTTCTGTGATGTTACTGTTACATCTGTATTCCTATTATTCATGCTGATGCCCATTTTTTAAAATGAATTAAATGTTGTGATTGTTACTAAGCAGAGTCAACAAGCATGCACAAAAAAACTTTTAGACAGCTAGACTGTAATGAAATTTAAAAACACACACACATCTAAAAACACAAAATGTTTATAGTATAAAACACAAACTGTATTGTGATTAACTGTGTGTGTGGATACTTCATAGTATAAAGAAAGAATGAGCTATATCTATGTATAGTGATGGAGTAAAGATCAAAACAAATAAAGACATTAATTAATAATATATACCATTCTGACAACTAATACATTGTTACATGCCAAGAACTTAATATTAAAACAGATTAAATAAAAAAATAATATAAAAACAAAATTCATTACTGAAAAACAAATCTACAATTTAAAACAAAAACAACTGACCAAATATGAGAAGTGTCCAGGCATTACTGTAGGCACTGCTACTGTCTTTGTCCCCGCCTCATAGGCCAAAAATACAGAAAAACATGCAGGTTCATTAGTATGGACATTCAGACAAATAAACAGATTATGGTTTGTTTAGTGCACTGTGCTGGGTGTCCATGAGCAAAGTGGATTGTCTGGCCTCATGTCAATTACAGACATATGTGCCTAGATATAAACAGATGACTTTAGGAACATGTGAATTAGCCAAAGCTATCTCTGCCGCAATTTTATTTGACTTCTATGCCGTTTTTATTACACCTCCTGCGTATAAACCAAATAAACAGAGCTGTAAATTTTGCTGTTTTATTTAATCTTCTAAAGCCTGCATATTTTGAATACTTCATACACTGTATCTACAGTGGCCATTTCTATGTTCTTTGGCATGTGTTTGGTGTATATAGAAATGATTATCATGCTTTTAAGTGGTGGTATATCTATAACAGCAAGTCAACCAATTATTTGTACTCTTTGATATACATTTTAAGATACATTTTCCACTGTCTGGAGACACCTTCAAGATGCAGCAGTTGTGCCCACATGTGTTTAGAAATCCTAATTAAAAACAGTGTGAAACACATTGTACATACATTAGTGAATTCCTTTCACAGTAGTTTTCAATGTTTAAGAATTAATGTAGTCACCAGTGGTTCCCAAATACGTTATGTGTAGTTTACATAAAGTAGTAGTTCCTAAACTGTTACAGCATTCTTATTCTTTTGCTCTTTATCCTAATTTAGGGTATAGACCCTCAACCAACTAATTTCAAGCCGTCCTATCCTTAGCTGTACCATGTCTATTTCCTGACCAAAATAACTCTTCTAGAAGACGGAAAGAACACACTCAAAATGACTATGAAGCTTGACATTTTCAAAAAAAAATATATTAAAAAAAAAACACAGTTGAACGTTTCAATTAAAGTCTTTAGCAACGGGACATCAAAACCGAAATGATTAAAATATACAAATAAATGAAAAAAATAGGGAAGTCGGCACTTCCCTAGAAACACTTGATAAATATATAGATTGGTCTAAAAGAAAGTACAGAAACTTAAGAAAACCTAAGGAATGAACCGCTTTTGAGACGAACAAACACGTGTGGCACAGTGGGACAAAAAGTCCATTAAGGTGTCATTAAAAGGGGTCTGCTGTCAAGCTTATACAATATTTGTTATTCCAGCATGAACAATTTTGTTATTCCAGCACTAAGAATTTTGTTACTCCAGCACTAACAATTTTGTTATTCTAGCACTAAGAATTTTGTTATTCCAGCACTAAGAATTTTGTTATTCCAGCACTAAGAATTTTGTTATTCCAGCACCAAAAAATGGCTACTTTCTAAAAACAAAAACCAAAGCCTGCAGTTTACCACTATATTAACTTTCAATATGAGGGAGGTGAGTATATGTGGTTGGCATTTACAAGTGATTGTGATGGGATGTCAGTGTTTGTGATAGTGGGATGTCAGAGTTTGTGATGGTGGGATGTCAGTGTTTGTGATGGGATGTCAGTGTTTTTTGATGAGAATGTCAGTGTTTGTGATGGGATGTCAGTGTTTGTAATGATGTGTCAGTGTTTGTGATGGGATGTCAGTGTTTGTAATGAGGTGTCAGTGTTTGTGATGGGATGTCAGTGTTTGTAATGAGGTGTCAGTGTTTGTGATAGTGGGAAGTCAGTGTTTGTGATAGTGGGATGTCAGTGTTTGTGATGGGATGTCAGTGTTTGTGATGAGATGTCAGTGTTTGTGATAGTGGGAAGTGAGTGTTTGTGATGAGATGTCAGTGTTTGTGATGGCATGTCAGTGTTTGTGATAGTGGGAAGTGAGTGTTTGTGATAGTGGGAAGTCAGCGTTTGTGATGGTGGGAAGTCAGTGTTTGTGATGATGGGATGTCAGAGTTTGTGATGGTGGGAAGTCAGTGTTTGTGATGGGATGTCAGAGTTTGTGATGGTGGGAAGTCAGAGTTTGTGATGGTGGGATGTCATTGTTTGTGATGGTGGGATATCAGAGTTTGTGATGGTGGGATGTCAGTGTTTGTGATGGGATGTCAGTGTTTGTGATGGGATGTCAGTGTTTGTGATGGTGGGATGTCAGTGTTTGTGATGGGATGTCAGTGTTTGTGATGGGATGTCAGTGTTTGTGATGGGATGTCAGTGTTTGTGATAGGGATGTCAGTGTTTGTGATGGGAAGTCAGCGTTTGTGATGGTGGGAAGTCAGTGTTTGTGATGATGGGATGTCAGAGTTTGTGATGGTGGGAAGTCAGAGTTTGTGATGGTGGGATGTCAGTGTTTGTGATGGTGGGATGCCAGTGTTTGTGATAGTGGGATGTCAGTGTTTGTGATGGTGGGATGCCAGTGGTTGATGGGATCTCAGTGTTTGTGATGTGATGTCATGTTTCTGATGGGATGTCAGTGTTTGTGATGATGGGATGCCAGTGTTTGTGATAGTGGGATGTCAGTGTTTGTAATGGTGGGATGCCAGTGGTTGATGGGATCTCAGTGTTTGTGATGGTTGGATGTCAGTGTTTATGATGGTGTGATGTCAGTGTTTGTGATGGTGGGATGTCAGTGTTTGTGATGGTGGGATGTCAGTGTTTGTGATGGGATGTCAGTGTTTGTGATGAGATGTCAGTGTTTGTGATGAGATGTCAGTGTTTGTGATGTGATGTCAGTGATTGTAATGGGATGTCAGTGTTTGTGATGAGATGTCAGTGTTTGTGATGGGATGTCAGTGTTTGTGATGTAATGTCAGTGATTGTAATGAGATGCCAATGTTTGTGATGGGATGTCAGTGTTTGTGATGGGATGTCAGTGTTTGTGATGGTGGGATGTCAGTGTTTATGATGGGATGTCAGTGTTTGTGATGGTGGGATGTCAGTGTTTGTGATGGGATGTCAGTGTTTGTGATGGTGGGCTGTTAGTGTTTGTGATGGGATGTCAGTGTTTGTGATGGTGGGATGCCAGTGTTTGTGATGGTGGGATGTCAGTGTTTGTGATGATGGGATGTTAGTGTTTGTGATGGTGGGATGTCAGTGTTTGTGATGGTGGGATGTCAGAGTTTGTGATGGTGGGATGTCAGTGTTTGTGATGATGGGATGTCAGAGTTTGTGATGGTGGGATGTCAGTGTTTGTGATGGTGGGCTGTCAGTGTTTGTGATGGTGGGATGTCAGTGTTTGTGATGGTGGGATGTCAGAGTTTGTGATGGGATGTCAGTGTTTGTGATGAGATGTCAGTGTTTGTGATGAGATGTCAGTGTTTGTGATGGGATGTCAGTGTTTGTGATGTGATGTCAGTGATTGTAATGGGATGTCAGTGTTTATTATGAGATGTCAGTGCTTGTGATGTGATGTCAGTGTTTGTGATGTGATGTCAGTGATTGTAATGGGATGCCAGTGTTTGTGATGGGATGTCAGTGTTTGTGATGGGATGTCAGTGTTTGTGATGGTGGGATTTCAGTGTTTATGATGGGATGTCAGTGTTTGTGATGGTGGGATGTCAGTGTTTGTGATGGGATGTCAGTGTTTGTGATGGTGGGATGTCAGTGTTTGTGATGGGATGTCAGTGTTTGTGATGGTGGGATGTCAGTGTTTATGATGGGATGTCAGTGTTTGTGATGGTGGGATGTCAGTGTTTGTGATGATGGGATGTCAGTGTTTGTGATGGTGGTATGTCAGAGTTTGTGATGGTGGGATGTCAGTGTTTGTGATGGTGGGCTGTCAGTGTTTGTGATGGTGGGATGTCAGTGTTTGTGATGAGATGTCAGTGTTTGTGATGGTGGGATGTCAGTGTTTGTGATGGTGGGATGTCAGAGTTTGTGATGGTGGGATGTCAGTGTTTATGATGGGATGTCAGTGTTTGTGATGGTGGGATGTCAGTGTTTGTGATGATGGGATGTCAGTGTTTGTGATGGTGGTATGTCAGTGTTTGTGATGGTGGGATGTCAGAGTTTGTGATGGTAGGATGTTAGTGTTTGTGATGGGATGTCAGTGTTTGTGATGGGATGTCAGTGTTTGTGATGGGATGTCAGAGTTTGTGATGGGATGTCAGTGTTTGTGATGGGATGTCAGTGTTTGTGATGGGATGTCAGAGTTTGTGATGGTGGAATGTCAGAGTTTGTGATGGTGGGATGTCAGTATTTGTGATGGTGGGATGTCAGTGTTTGTGATGGGATGTCAGTGTTTGTGATGGTGAGATGTCAGTGTTTGTGATGGTGGGATGTTAGAGTTTGTGATGGTGGGATGTCAGTGTTTGTGATGGTGGGCTGTCAGTGTTTGTGATGGGATGTCAGTGTTTGTGATGGGATGTCAGTGTTTGTGATGGGATGTCAGTGTTTGTGATGGTGGGCTGTTGGTATTTGTGATGGTGGTATGTCAGTGTTTGTGATGGAAGGTCAGTAATAATTGCTAATATTTCCAAGCATTTGTGTCAGAAAATGAGTGTTTGTTGCTGGCATCTCCATGCAATTGTGATGGATAGCAACTATTTGACAATAGTATCATGTGTTTTGATCTGGCTGAAATACTTGATTTGTCTCTTGTGCTATTTGTTCCCTTGGCTCTCTGTTCATGCAGTCTCAGTAGCTACACCAGCGGGAATGAACCTGACATTGGAGGGAGTAGATCTGTGCATAAGCAATTGCTGACTGAGACTATCAGTGCCCATGTTCCTCACCATCTTCTAGGAGAGACGACGCACATACTGGCATGCTCCAAGTGCTGTGACATTAGTGTTGTGTGTGACACTCCTTCTACTGACCATTCAGCTGTCACAATGACACTGTATAAAGCGCCAAAGAGAGGGATAACTGGTGCGATAGCTGAGTGACCATCGACAGTCTGGAACATTTCATATTTTGCTTATTGAAGAGATCATTATTATGCATGTTTGATGTGAGATTGCTGCCACCAGGACAACTAATTCCATTAAGATCTGTGGGTTCGCATGAATCTGTCACTTGATGTCCGCCCTTCCAGGAACCACTGTCAGATTACACATGTCACATGACGTATGATAACATCAAGTGTGAGTAATGATTATGATGTCTAGTAATGGGATTCACGTTTCTATTGTTCTCTATTAGAATCTAGGGTGAATGATGGCTATTACAATGGCAATTTTTCAATCCATTTCCATCTCACAAAATGTTTTCAGGCACGTTCTGAAAATGAATATTTGATCATCAGGGATGGCTTGTAAATAACTAGGAAATTGGGAACAGAGAGAAATCCCCAGGAGCATAAAAATGGCATGAAAAGCTATAGGAGATAGATACAGATTTTACATACACTGGCATTTATCTTGTGGAATTTAGGGCCACTTGGCATCTCAGTCTTAAATAACACTGCTGTGGCTATATTATTAGATGAGAACACAGGAATCATATTGTGACAACTGTAACATTCATGGGACGAAACAGAGGAAGTCGGCGAGATGAGATTTTTGACAGCCTTATATAATGGCAGGGCATATGGATTTATATAATGTACTCTAGAACGGAAGCCATGGAGAAGCTAGTTTACACGACACTTAATGATGATGGTGGCAACAAAACCCAAACTTCCTTTTCTATCTTCACAAATGTATTAATATCCCCACCTGAGTAGTATAATCCCTTGCTCATGGGACACGCCAACATATTATATGGTTGTAAGTAGTAAATTGGTAAACTACATCACCAAGCAAAACATAATGGCAAAAATATGAAGCAAATGTTTATATTACACCATGCTGTAACAATGGATGCTCTAGAAGCCGGTACATCATTTGTGTGAACACAAACAGGTGCGTGCAACTACACGAGGCATCTGTGATGATAGGTTATACTAATACATGAATGGCTAACACAATCTCAAGGCAGTTAAATGTGCTGTCAACACATTAAAAGTACTGCCAGTACTTAAAGCATATTAGCAACACCTTACATGATTGGCAACCCTATAACATGGAATTGTAACACCTGAGAGGATTGGCAATCACTGAAAAGAACTGATAACACCAAAAGTATTGGCAATACCCCAAGAGTATTGACAGCAATCTAAAAGGTTTGACAACATCCTAAAAGTAATGGTAAAACTGTAAATTACTGATTAAAGTAATGGTAAAACCGTAAATTACTGATATATGCCTACATCCTAATAACATTGGCAATAATAAAACAGTATTGGCAACATCCTAAAATCCAGCAAAACCATACATTATTAATACCAATCAACAAGCACTGGCAACATCCATATAGTAATGGCAACAAACCACAAGAATTGGCAACACCCAAATAGTATTGGCAACTATTCGCAAGTATATTGGCAATAGTCCACACGTATTGACAACATTTTACAAGCATTGGCAACACTATGCAAGTAAATCTTTAAGCTCTTTAAACATGTTCTATGTAACACAGGTCGACAAGTCCTCAAACAATGAAATGTATTATTGTTTGTACAGATCACACAGAATTGTTGCTGTTTTGTATTGCGTTATTGTTACCATTAATATCCATTGCTGCATTTTAGAATGATAGTTTACTAGTATATTACCCACTAGAAACAGGGTATTGGCAAAAAGACTAGTTTTAAATTTGTGATTACTGTGACGATAAAAAATGCTCCACATTGGAACAATTTCAGTGACTATGTGTTTTAAGCATTCCAGGAAAATTATAATTCATTTATTCTCTGCATATGATATATAACTTAGTAGTAATTATAACAGCCAACCACAAAAACGGGATAGCGTGTGTGATTCAGGTATACACACATTTGGATATTTGCAGGTGCTACAGACTTCGTGAAGTGTGCCCAGAGTTTTCTTGAGTGATTTATACCAGAATACTGAAGGACTTATGGAGATATCTGTGTGTTATGACAGTTTCCTTGAGTAATTTATGCCAGAAGACTGACGGACTTATGGAGATATCTGTGTGTGCTGACAGTTGCCTTGAGTAATTTATGCCAGAAGACAGAAGGACTTAAGGAGATATCTGTGTGTGCTGACAGTTGCCTTGAGTAATTTATGCCAGAAGACAGAAGGACTTAAGGAGGTATCTGTGTGTAATGACAGTTTCCTTTATAAATCCGTCCGCTCTGTGTCGAAGAGGTTACGGATGCAATTTGTAATTCAAAACTCAACTACAGGAAATTTGGCAGCAGACCACCTTCCATTGATTTTCATAAAATGGTATAAGTGCCAGTCATTCAGAAAGCAATGGCAAACTGCTGAATGTAAATCTGCCAAACAAATAAAAACAGCCAAATATGTTGGGGTAGGCTGCAACATCCTGTAAAGGATATGCAACTAACTCAACTTCTTAAACCAAACCAGCACAAGATGGGTAGATTCTATAAAAATAGACAAGTAAAAACTCAACGCTGTCCTGACTACACATATGGCATAAAATATAAACACTCACAGGGAAAGTGTGAACTATATGACATTGTCTCTATGGGGATATAGTAATAGTATTAATAGTATTAATAGTAGTAGTAGTAGTAGTAGTAGTAGTAGTAGTAGTAGTAGTAGTAGTAGTAGTAGTAGTAGTAGTGGTGGTGGTGGTGGTAATAGTGGTGGTGGTAGTGGTTGTGGTAGTAGTAGTGTTAGTAGCAGTAGTATTAGTAGTAGGCGTAGCCGTAGAAACAGTTCTGCTGGTGCTGCCAGGTACCTCCCCAGCGGCACAACTCTATAGTTCTTCAGGACTGAAAGAGACCCGCTACTAGTAACAGTACTAGTAGTAACAGTAGTTCTTGTAGCAGCAGTAGTCGTGATAGTAGTTGTAGTGGTAGTGGCAGCAGTGGTGGTGGTGGTCGTAGTAGTAGCAGTAGTAGTCATAGTAACAGTATTAGTAATAATAGTATTAGTAGTTGTTGAAAAAGTAGTAGTCGTAGTAGTAGTTGTAGCAGCAACAGTATTAGCAATAGTAGTTCTTGTAGTAGTAGTAGTAGTAGTAGTAGTAGTAGTAGTATTAGTAGTAGTAGTAGTAGTAGTAGTAGTAGTAGTAGTAGTAGTAGTAGTAGTAGTATTAGTAGTAGTAGCAGCAGCAGCAGCTGCAGTAGAAGCAGCAGTTTTCGTTGTTGTTGTTCTTACAGAAGTAACTTAGTTGCATACAGGACGTCGCAGTCAACTCCAGCATTTTTGGCTGCTTGTGATTCCTGGGCAAGTTTACGTTCAGTGGTTTGCTATTGCTCTCTGAATGATCGGAACTCATACCATTGTATGGAAACCAACGCAAAGCGGTCTGCTTCTAAATCTTCCGCAGCTGTATTTCAAATGTGGTATGTGGGATTACGGATTGCTTTCGTAATCCGTTAGACACAGATCCGTAGTAGTAGTGTTTTCATCCGTTCGACGCAGATCCGTAGTAGTAGTGTTTTCAACTTTCTGACACTGGGAGGGCGCGCCAACTGAAACGTCTTTGTTCTGTTGTTTTCCCTCACCTTCAAAGTGACCTTAAGTTAGGAAATATTCAATTTTGCACTGAAGGCAGTGTTCTGACATTAAACATCAAAAACACGGTCTCTATAAATACAAGAAAGAAAAGAGCCAGTCGAACAGCTGTCTTTCAGAACTCTATACCACAGGCGATCCCGTGCAAGCAGACTTCATTTCCGCAGTTTTACAATACAATCAATCTTGGTAGCTCACCTCCCATACAGCCGCCTTGAACACGGCTTTCAGACATCAATCCTGCCTGGCAGACGAACTTTACCCATCCTATCGGCATTTCCGCGATCCCCAGATGTAATCCTCATTGCCGAGTGAGGTCCATTCTGTTTGACTGGTCCGGATGTAATCTACTTGTAGCTGATCTACTACGCAAACTGTATATACTATATATTCATGGGCTATAGATAGCTATATATTCATGGGCTATAGATAGCTATATATTCAGCTTAATGCGTAACATACTGTAACAGCGACATTACGGGGGAGGTTAACATACTTGGGAAGTAACATACTGGGGCAGTAACACACTGGGAGAGTAATATACTAGGACAGTAATACACTCAGAGAGTAATATACTAGGACAGTAATACACTAAGAGAGTAATATACTAGGACAGTAACACACTGGGAGAGTAATATACTAGGACAGTAATACACTCAGAGAGTAATATACTAGGAGCGTAATACACTCAGAGAGTAATATACTAGGACAGTAACACACTGGGACAGTAAAACTAGGAGAGTAATATACTAGGACAGTAACACACTGGGATCGTAATATACTAGGACAGTAATACACTCAGAGAGTTAGTTAGTTAGTTAGTTAGTTAGTCGCGGTTCCAACCTCACAGCAACGGGTCGTCCCCATTTTGCTCCGTTCCTGTGCCAGTTAATATCACACAAAACGCCTCCCACTGCCCAGTGTGAAAAGTGGAAAAGACAGGAGTCTCGACAAACAACAGCCCGCACAGATACAGTGTGCATAATGCCGCCGCCAGAATGTCAACACAATAGTCCCCCACGAAACATCCAGTTCATCTCTGATGGAATCGGCAGTCTGGATGTTTCCTAGATGTTCACCCACACAGTACCAAAAAAAAAAAAAAAAAAAATACAGTTCATCGTCGATGGCAGTGGCAGTCAACCAGAAGCCCAGCAGCCACGCATTTCTGCATAAGGCAAAAACCGGTCAACTCTGGGATATAGCCAGCTGCCATCGCTCCGAACATGCAGTCACGTTCCAAAAAGCCTCGGGCAGATTCAGAAGCATTTCACACGAAATTCACAGCTCACAGTGTCGCGCCACGCACTCACTCATTCAGTAGCAGGGCGACGGAACCATCAAGCCTCCTTAGTCGCCTCTTACGACATGCGTGGTAGGCTACAGTGTTGCTATTCTTTGCTTCCCTTATGGGCCCCGGCAACACACGGGAGTAATATACTAGGACAGTAACACACGGGGAGAGTAATATACTAGGACAGTAACACACTGGGAGAGTAATATACTGGGACAGTAACACACTGGGGCAGTAATATACCGGGACAATAACACACTGGGTAGTAATATACTAGGACAGTAACACACTGGGGTAGTAAAAATAGGTGAGTAATATACTAGGATAGAACACACTGAGACAGTAATATACTAGGACAGTAACACACTGGGACAGTAATATACTAGAACAGTAACACACTGGGAGAGTAATATACTAGGACAGTAACACACTGGGACAGTAATATATTAGGACAGTAACACACTGCAAGAGTAATAAACTAGGACAGTAACACACTCGAAGAGTAATATACTAGGACGATAACACACTAAGAAAGTAACACACTGGGAGAGTTAACATAGTGGGACAGTAACATACTGGGAGAATTAACATACTGGAACAGTAATATACTGGGAGAGTTAACATATTCGGACAGTAACATACTGGGAGAGTTAACATACTGGGACAGTAATATACTGGGAGAGTTAACATATTGGGACAGTAACACTCTGGGAGAATTAACATACTGGGACAGTAACACACTGGGAGAATTAACATACTGGGACAGTAATATACTGGGAGAGTTACCATACTGGGACAGTAACACACTGGGAGAATTAACATACTGGGACAGTAATATACTGGGAGAGTTAACATACTGGGACAGTAACATACTGGGAGAGTTAACATACTGGGACAGTAACATACTGGGAGTGTTAACATACTGGGACAGTAACATACTGTGAGAGTAACACACTTAGAAAGTAACATACTGGGAGAGTTAACATCCTGGGAGAGTTAACATACTGGGAAAGTAACATACTGGAAGAGTTAATATGCTGGAACAGTAACATACTGGGAGAGTTAATATACTGGGACAGTAACATACTGGGAGAATTAACATACTGAGACAGTAACATTTAGAAAGTAACATACTGGGAGAGTTAAGATACTGGGACAGTAACATTCTGGAAGCGTTAACATACTGGGACAGTAACACACTTGGAAAATAACATACTTGGAGAGTTAAAATACTGGCAGAGTTAACATTTTGGTTCAGTAACATACTAGAAGAGATAACATACTGGGACAGTAACATACTGAGAGAGTTGACATACTGGGACAGTAACATATTGGAAGAGTTAACATATTGGGACAGTAACATACCGGGAGAGTTAACATACCGGGAGAGTTAACATACCGGGAGAGTTAACATACTGGGAGAGTTAACATACTGGGAGAGTTAACATACAATCAACGCCATCGCAGTTGGGGGGGGGGGGGGGGGGGGGGGTTAAGATTATTTCAAGATCGCGTTAATACAAGAACCGATTACTTGATATTGTTTTTCCCTTCATACTGTACGGTTCTGTACGTCTCACCTTTCTAAAATTCAATTTATAAAGTACTAGCTGACCCGGCCCGGCTTCGCCCAGTCCCTGGTGGGGAGCATCTCATTTAATTCATATAAGTAGTCATATAAGTTCTCGTTCCCGTTACCGACTATCTGTCTGTCTGTCTGTCTGTCTGTCTGACCCGGCCCGGCATCACCTAGCTCCTGGTGTGGAGCATCTCATTTAATTCATATAAGTAGTCATATAAGCTCCCGTTCCCGTTCCCGACTATCTATCTGTCTGTCTGTCTGTCTGTCTGATCCGGCCCGGCTTCGCCCAGCCCCTGATGGGGAGCATCTCATTTAATTCATGTAAGTAGTCATATAAGTTCCCGTTCCCGACTGTCTGTCTGTCTGTCTGTCTGTCCCTCCCTCTCTGTCTGTCTGTCTGCCTGTCTGTCTAATCATTTATTGGTTGCAGTTAGAACAACCTTAGATAAACGAAGACCAACTTACAAAAAGCATTAGAAAGAGCACTTGAAAGATCTTTACATCTTCCCCAACAATTAACTTGGGTAAATGGAGCTGCGGCAGCAGCAGCAGCAGAAGAAGAAAAAGGAGGAGTAGGAGCTGGGAGGAGGAAGAAGGAGGTGGAGGAGGGAGGAGGAGGAGGGAGGAAGAGATAGGCGGAGAGAGGAGGAGGAGGGAAGAGGAGGGAGGAGGAGGAGTAGGGAGGAATAGGAGGGAGGAGGAGGGATTAGGAGGAGGAGAAAGGAGGAGGAGGTAGGAGGAGGAAGGAGGAGGAAGGAGGAGGAGGGAGGAGGATGAGGGAGGAGGAGGAGGAGGGGAGGAGGAGGGGGAGGAGGAGGAAGAGGGAGGAGGAGGGAGGAGGGGGAGGAAGAGGGAGGAGGAAGGAGGAGGAGGAGGGAGAAGGAGGGAGGAGAAGAACGCAGGAGGAGGAGGGGGAGGAGGAGGAGGGAGGAGGCGGAGGGAGAAGGGGGAGGGGGGAGGAGGGAGGAGGAAGAGGGAGAAGGAGGAGGGAGAGGGAGGAGAAGGAGGAGGAGGAGGGAGGAGGAGGAAGAGGGATGTGGAGGGAGGAGGAGGAGGGAGGAGGAGGGATGAGGAGGAGGGAGGAGGAGAGGGAGGAGGAGGGAGGAAGAGGGAGGAGGAGAGGGAGGGGGAGGAGGAGGAGGGAGGAGGAGAAGGAGGAGGAGGGCGGAGGAGGGATGAGGGGGAGGACGTAGGAGGAGGAGGGAGTAGGAGGAGAGAGGAGGAGAAGGGAGGAGGAAGAAAGAGGAGTGATTAGGAGGAGGGAGAAGGGCGAGGAGCTAGGAGGAGGAAGAGGGAGGAGGAGGAGGGAGGAGGAGGAAGGAGGAGGAGGGAGGAGGAGGAGAAAGAGGGAGGAGGAGGAGAAAGAGGGAGGAGGAGGATGGATGAGGGAGGAGGGGGAGGGGAAGAGGAAGAGGGTAGGAGGAGGAGGGGAGAGGAGGAGGAGGAGGATTATAACGCATATGCCTGTAGATAACTGCAGCGAAAAGGTGGGTCTGTCTATCTATCTGACCCGGCATGGCTTCGCCCAGCTCCTGGCGGATAGCGTCTCATTAAATTCATACAACAACAAAAAGTAACTTAAAAGAATGTCCTTCCACACACCATCCATTATTTTTAATGAAAACTGTTTTTAATCACCAACATGACTGTAGATAACTTCTTAAGCATAAAAAGATGAGTTACAATGTTATGCATTATTTTTATGAAAACTTTGAAAATGCCTTAAAGATTGTATCATGATTTATTATAACTCATATGCCGGTAAATAACTATAGACAAAGAGTTTATAAATCTTTGAAAACCATGCAACAATATGACTATAAGGTATACAGAAAAGTTATTATAAGTTATGCCCCTTGAAATAACTTTTCTAGAGTTAAGTCCCCTTGCTAAATAGAAATTATAATGAAAAATTAAAAATTAAATAATATTAAGTAAGCTCCCCCGATGTGTCTCCACCTTGACGTGGTGGGGGAGCTTGCGTGTCCCATCGACCCCATTTGCTTGCCGATGGATAAAAAACTACATATCGGACAGCTTATGGGATAGGGATCAGACTAAGAGAGACACAACCTGCTGCCCGGCAGGTAGACTGAGGATAGCAGTCAAAAATTTAAATCAGGTGCACGAAGGCAGAAGTTCTTGGTCCGGACAAAACTCTTAAGGCTCCCTGTCGAGGGCTGTGGCTGAACGCCTCTAAGCCACAAACCCCCGGATCTGAGAGCCAGGCTGATACCTACCTACCGAAAAATAGAGGCGTGATTCTGAGCAAGCTACATGCGTCTGATAGGCCTACATGTTCGAAGGCTCTCAGCTGGGGGATATGAGAGATTCCAGGATGAGAGGGCCAGGCCGTTTCTCGTTCACTGCTGCACGAAGGTAAGGTGCTGAGCCGGCAGCACATGTAGCCTACCTCGTGAGCGAGCACAAAAAATCAGAAGTCCCCCAGTCGAAGGAAATGGTTATGCAAACTGTCTGTATCTAACTCATAGAGAGTGTAGACAAAAGTGGAAGAACGTCTCAATGACGCGAAATGGAACGCACGGCGAGCGAACCTATTGCGTGGTCCGAAGTCAAAAGCAAAGCTTACCGAGTGGATGTCGCCCACAGTCTGACCGTTCCTGGTGTGTGTCTGAGCGGCCAGTGGCAAGCGAGATGCCCAACATATGGAAGTGAGGAACTAAAGCAGCCATGAGCAGGACGTGGCAACTCCCCGGGTGAGCCCAGTCTCAGAGCAATATGTGCCGGCTCTGCAATTATGGAAGCCTCCTTGGATAGCGAGAGAATACCCATGATCTGTCCCTGCCTTCCCTTGAGGGTTGACCATTTTGTCGTTGACCGTTCTATCCTGACCAGCTGAGATGTGGGCGGCATCACAACAATAAGTCTAACGTGCCTCAAAACCCGAGGAAGGCTAACCTCATTAAAAAATGCTCGCCGAAGCCGGCAGTGCTGGCCTACGGGTGGCAAAATAAAAACTGGCACTACGCATTTTACGTTCATTTTTACGACCGTCCATTTGTCTCTCGTGCTAGGAACAGCTCTGACTACCTAGTTTCCGAATGCCGCTCTTGCTCGGAACAGCTCTGACTAGGTAGTTTTCCGAATGTCCGCCGTGCCTGGAACAGCTCTGAAGGGCGCAAGGACAAGCACATGTCCGAAAACTCGCTGAGTGGATACCATCGGCAGACTTGTCTGGTTTGTGCAGGAACGGCCCGTAGTGAAGGAAAGCCCAATATATTGAAGTGAGGATTTAAAGCAGCCATAAGCAGGACGTGACGATTCCCTCGGCTAGCCCAGAACCAGGGCGCTATGTGTCGGCCCTGCAACTATGGAAGCAACCTTGGATGGCTGAAAATGCTATGGACTGTCCCTGCCTTCCTTTGAGGGATGACCGTTGTTTTCGACCGTTCCATCCTGGCCAGCTGGGTTGCAGACGGCACCGTAAAAGTGAGAGTCTCCCAGGAATGCTACCTGGTCAAAAACGCACGCTAAAGTCGATGTGTTGGCCTACGGGTTTCGGCCCAAGGGTTTCGCATAACAGACACACCGCAATCACATCTGAAAAAAAAAAAACACTCCGGATGATCGCAAAGAAGAAGAAGATAGTAAGCAGCCGATTTCACACTTAAAAAATATCACAGTTGGCTGCGCGGGAATAAGAGGAAGACGTGTAGAAAATTTTATCTCAATCGGCTGGGCCGTTCGCGAACGCATAAAGGACATACAGACATACAGACATACAGACGGAGATTGCCTTTTATATATAAGAAGTAGACCCACAAATCATGTTTTATGTGGACGTCTAGACTTGTTTTAGTATGTATGATTAAATTTAGCTTTCATTATTACGCATACTGTGTAGGGGCAGGGGCGGGATTTTTATTGGGAAATACGAAAGGGGGGAATGACGTTCTGAAAATATGGTGAAGGGGGGCACGGGCCAAATTTCTAGGTAGGAAATACGAAGGGGGGGGGGGGGGGTGACGTTCTGAAAATATGGTGATGGGGGGGGGGGGGCACGGGCCAATAAAGGTTGAGAACCACTGGTCTAAATGATTGCCTGACACTTCACATCCCACCCCAGTTTCTTTGTTACTTTGATCTTTCTGGCACACTAATGTAGGATCCTGGCATACTAATGTGGGAATTAAGGCTTTCGATACAGTAAGACATGTCAACATGATGCAGATGCTTGCAGATCTACAAATTGATGCGGAAGACCTTAGACTTGTAAAAAACATATATTGGAAACACCAAGCTGCTATGAAAATTGACAATGAAGTAGTTCAATATCTTCCTATTAAGAGTTGTGTGCGACAGGGATGTGTAATGTCTCCAGACCTTTTTAACATTAGATATGCGGATGGTATAGTATTAATTGCAGACAACGAATGGCATCTGTAACATTTCGTAGATGCGGTTGTTGCACACAGTGGACAACTAGGGTCTGAATTAAATTGTAAGAAAAAATAAATGATGGTCGTCACTAGGAAGACAAAAATACCACAATGTAATAATATACAGGTAAATTGGAATATTGTTAAACAAGTGAATCGGTACAGTTATCTCGATACATTCACAACATCTGACGGGAGGTACCTTGGAGAGATTACAACAAGAATCGCCATGGTGAATGTAGCCTTTTGTAGGAAGGAAGACATACTGACCAATAAAAAGATATCAATTGTAACGAGAAAAAGAGTGTTGAAGTGCTGCATAGAACCTATACTTTTGTATGGGTGTGAAGTGTGGACAATGAGCACACAAGCTGAAAAACATCGAATAAAGTGGAAATGTGGTTTCTGAGGAAAATGCAAAGAATGCCTTGGACAGACAGAAAAACCAATGACCAAGTCCTACAAGAAACAATGAAAACCGTAAACTGATTAGAGAAATTAGATGTAGACTGGATACGTTATGAGAAGAAATAAAATTGGAGAACTGTGTGACAACTGGCAAGATTGAGAGAAAAAGAAAAAGGAAAGGTAGAGAAGTAAATATCTGGATGGCTTATCACGTGGTATAGTCGAGACAAGAACACATATCTGATCCACGACTCTGGTGATCATGTAAGATAGCAAAACATGACCGCCACTCTTAACAGCATTACACATGATGATGATGATGATGATGATGATGATGATGAAATGATGATGATGAAATGATGATGATGATGAATTTGGGATCAGGTATACAGAGTGTATCCATATCCCAACAAGGGATAGTCAAAACAACTTCAGCTGAGGTGCCCACTGCCCACTTCAAAGAAATTTCCTCTGCCGTTGGATATAACAAAGAGTATGGTCGCATCCCTAATAACATGTGAACATACTAGAACAGTGGTTCTCAACCGGTGCGGAATTCCCCCCATGGGGAAATTTTAGGGTTTCCGGGGGAGGAGGGGGGGAGGGGTTAAGATTATTTCAAGATCGCGTTAATACAAGAAACGTTTACTTGATATTGCCTTCCCCTTCATACTTTACGGTTCTGTACGTCTCACCCTTCTGAAATTCATTTGATAAAGTAAGTAGACCCGCAAATCACGTTTTATGTAGACGTCTAGACTTGTTTTAGTATGTGCTATTAAATTTAGCTTCCATTATTACGTATAATGTGTAAAAAAAAGGGGGGGGGGATATTTTTAGGGAGGAAATACGAAAGGGGGGGGGGGAATGACGTTCTGAAAATATGGTGAAGGGGGGGGGGGCAGGGGCAAAAAAAAAATGTTTAGAACCACTGTACTAGACCATCTTCCCAAAATGTGGGCTATCGTATATACACACTGGACTCCCTTGTCTATGTATTCCGATACTGTGGATTATTGTATACACACATTGGTCTCGCTCGCTCTATATTCCGACAGTGTGGATTCTCCTAGTGTGATCTGATGGACAGCGGCAACACACTATCCCCACCTCGGTATGTTGGTTCCTAGTAACTCACAGTGTTACTTTGGCAGTGCGATAGAAATGAATGAGCCAACCACAAAAGGTTGATCAACGAATCAACCACCTGACTACAACTATGTCAGACTAGGACGTCTGGAGACGATTGTGACACTCGAAAAGATCGAAAGTAATAGAGGCTGAGATCACGAATGAGAGAAAATGCTGGATGGTCTGACTGAGTCGCACGGAAGAAGCTCAGTCTTCGAACTTATAGTGGACAGATGTCGTGGGGGAATTTGATCGCCTGCGCAGCTCGGTCTGGTGCATGATGGTATGTTGTAATGTATCCAACAATGTATCCAACTGATATGCTGCAAAATGATGATCCTTTCATTATGATGATCTCCAAATGCTCCCAGATGTTTTTCTATGCCCACTGTGTTATGTCCTAGTCTTGCATTGAAGTCTCCCATAACTACAATGTTGTCCTGCTTATCTATTTTATTTAGCACGTCATGTATGTCTTCGTAGAAGTCCGCGCATTCTTGCTCATTATTGTTTGCATATTTGCACATATTTTGTAATTGTTTGTTCTTTTATTCTCACTGTTATGATTCTTTCTGATATATATTTTATTTCTAGTATTTCTCTTGCTAGCCGTGGTTCGATGACTATTCCCACACCGTGTCTTGCCCTTTTTTGCTGTTCTACTCCAGAGTAAACAAAAGTGTAACTGCGGTGGAGCTCCATGCATCCTTTCCCCTTTGTTCTGGTGTCCGCTATTCCCATCAGTCCAATTTTCCTCTCTTCCATTGTTTCTATAAGCTCTTCTTCTTTACTATTGAAACTACAGACGTTCATTGTGCCTAGTTTTTGAGTCGCTGATCTATCCCGTAGTCCATTAACATTGCCGGGTCGAGATCCGTTTGGGTCAGTCCGTTTATACCTCTTAGTTTTTCTACGAGCAGTATGAAGATCCCCTGCCGGCTTGCTAGGCCAGTCGCAGGTTTAGGACACTAATCTGACTACAGGGAGTCCATCCCCTATGGCGGGCCATAGCCCCGTTAGCCCATGACCTCGCGGTCATGGTTGCCCGGTCTGCACCACGTGGAGGTGGGGGTTGACTTGTGTAGTCTGCGGATCATCGGCAGGTTACTAATTTTCGCTCTTCACCCCTTCTGGGAGAGGCTAGCCGATCCTAACCCTGCTGAACAACTATTATAAATAAAGCTGCCATGAAGGATGGGTTTTCAAGATCAATGATGAAAGCACATACTTGATCAGCTGGATGAGAACTTTCTCATACAATGTCAGTTCTGCGCTGGCACCATTGCTAGTATCTGCTATGACATACCCGGCTATCGTAGCAATACAGTTAAACATAACCACCTGGGTTTCCAAGCGTTCACAGTGAGTGGCCGGTATTTTAGTCCGGTATTTCCAAGTGTTCGTAAAGTGAGGCCAGTTTTGTTTGGTCTCATATTTCCAAGCGTTCGTAATGTGAGGCCGGTATATTAGTCCAGTATTTCCAAGCGTTCGTAATGTGTGGCCAGTATTTTGATCTGGTACTTCCAATCGTTCGTAATGTGAGGCAGTGTTTGGGAGGCAACATTTCCAATCGCTCGTAATGTGAGGCAGTATTTGGGAGCCAACATTTCCAAGTGTTCGTAATGTGAGGCAATGTTTGGGAGCCAACATTTCCAATAGTTCGTAATGTGAGGCAGTGTTTTGGAGCCAACATTTCCAAGTGTTCGTAACGTGAGGCAGTATTTGGGAGCCACCATTTCCAATCGTTCGCGGCGAGAGGCCAGGACGTGTAACAAGAAACTTGACAACACTGACAGGACAGCACAGGGAAGACAGTAGATTACAGGGACCGCAGTGTAAGACAGTTAGGGGGAAGTACAGAGACAGGGTAGAGTTGTTGACAGACAGCACAAGGTTAAGGTCAGGTAAGGTTAGACCCGAGACCAATGGACCATGCCATGATAAGCATGACGCACGAGGCCATGAGAACCCGTGATACGGGAGAGCAGACCCGAACTCAGGACAGATGGAGTTAGGCTAGCGACGAGGACGGACGTATGATAGGAATAGGAAAGACGACGGGTGTATGATTAATACGACTGGAAGAGACCGTGTTTGCTAGCTGTGTGCCACTGAATGCAACCGAGTGATACTGAATGCTACATTAAGTGTGTGGAGATGAATGCACATGTATATACGAATATTTTATGAGAGATATGTGCCTGATGTATTAATATGTTAACCATTTCGACCAATGTCTATTGAGATTTGCGCAACGTTCTTTAATTGTTAATTAAACCGTCCGTAGTGGACCGAATTGCGAGCCAGTCTTGGAGTGAGTTGATTGAGCGAAAGTGCGCGCTTAAATTGTCATAGACCACTTAATATGCCAGTGGAGCTATGACAAAACTCTTTTGACTCAACTGTCCATTCCGTTTTGTTCTGGTTATCATTTTAAAATAATACGTTTCTAATGAAGCATATCATCAGTATAGCTGTCGAGGGAAAAATACAGAATTAATCCTGAAACTATATGACAGGATGACGGCCCTAGAACCAGCCTAGTAAAGTGTATGACAACTCCAGAGAATGAAAGCCCAAAATAAACAGTTATTGTGCCGATGTAAGAGAGTATATCGACATCAAGTTTATATGGACTGGCTGGCAGTGCTTGAAACGGTGTTGTGCCAATAGATGTCTGTTCTCTGCTGACTAGAATGGCTTCTCGTATTGAAAGGACTTCTGACGAGTGCCAACCAATTCATGAGATTCTTGCTTGTATGTTGTGTCCTCAACTGGCTACAGCGGCGTGTTTCTGGTGTATGGCTTCATGGTGCGTGCTGTCAATATTGTTTTCATAGAGATACGTTGTTATTCAGTCAACGTTGAGATAAACGGGTTTCACATTTAACATACTGTAAGCCACTTTAACTAACGTGCAGTTCGGCTTGAATATAGAGGAAGACAATAATGCGGGTACCGGGAGGTGACTGACACATTTACTACCCACACTGTGGACGTTGACTTGATACCCACTCGTGGTAGAATGTCATTGTTTGCCCGACTAACCAGTGCCGCCCTGGACATATCCTAGTAACACCAGGGGCCATACTACTACAGGTGGTGTTCCTGACTGCCCCTTGCGGCATTTGGCTAGACACAGCCTCATAGCAACAGATGGCAGAATAGTACAGTGACTGACCAGGGAGCCCAATGGCTAGACACATCCTGATAACACCAGCTACCAGAATAGTACAGTGACTGACCAGTCAGCCCAATGGCTAGACACATCCTGATAACACCAGCTACCACAATAGTACAGTGACTGACCAGGGAGCCCAATGGCTAGACACACCCTGACAACACCAGCTACCACAATAGTACAGTGACTGACCAGGGAGCCCAATGGCTAGACACATCCTGATAACACCAGCTACCAGAATAGTACAGTGACTGACCAGGGAGCCCAATGGCAAGACACATCCTGATAACACCAGCTACCAGAATAGTACAGTGACTGACCAGTCAGCCCAATGGCTAGACACATCCTGATAACACCAGCTACCACAATAGTACAGTGACTGACCAGGGAGCCCAATGGCTAGACACATCCTGATAACACCAGCTACCACAATAGTACAGTGACTGACCAGGGAGCCCAATGGCTAGACACATCCTGATAACACCAGCTACCAGAATAGTACAGTGACTGACCAGGGAGACCAATGGCTAGACACATCCTGATAACACCAGCTACCAGAATAGTACAGTGACTGACCAGGGAGCCCAATGGCTAGACACATCCTGATAACATCAGCTACCAGAATAGTACAGTGACTGACCAGGGAGCCCAATGGCTAGACACATCCTGATAACATCAGCTACCAGAATAGTACAGTGACTGACCAGGGAGCCCAATGGCTAGACACATCCTGATAACATCAGCTACCAGAATAGTACAGTGACTGACCAGGGAGCCCAATGGCTAGACACATCCTGATAACACCAGCTACCAGAATAGTACAGGAGGTGATCCCTGATCGGACTAGTGCGGCCCTAGAACCAGCCTAGTAAAATCAGCTGCCAGAAAATGTCAGGATGTATACTTCAATGATTTGTATACTGTACGTTACTTAAATGATCTGTATGCGGTACTTTATTCCGAGAATTTGAATACTATACGTTACTTAAATAATCTGTATACGGTACTTTATTCCGATAATTTGAATACTGTGTGTTACGTAAATGATCTGTATATATACTTACGTCACTTTAATGATCTGTATACTGTATGTTACTTAAATGATCTGTATACTGTACGTTACTATAATGATTTGTATACTGTACGTTACTTAAATTATGTGTATACTGCACGTCACTTAAGTGATCTGTATACTATACGTTACTTACAATATCCGTATACTGTACGTTACTTAAATGATTTGTATACTGTACGTTACTTAAATGATTTGTATACTCTATGTTGCTTAAATGATCTGTATACTGTACGTTACTTAAATCATCTTTATACTGTACGTCACTTAAATTATCTGTATACTGTATACTGTACGTCACTTAAATTATATGTATACTGTAGACTGTACGTTACTTAAATTATCTGTGTACTGTACGTCACTTAAATTATCTGTATACTGTAGACTGTACGTTACTTAAATGATCTGTATACTGTACGTCACTTAAATTATCTGTATACTGTAAACTGTACGTTATTTAAATGATTTGTATACTCTATGTTGCTTAAATGATCTGTATACTGTACGTTACTTAAATCATCTTTATACTGTACGTCACTTAAATTATCTGTATACTGTATACTGTACGTCACTTAAATTATCTGTATACTGTAGACTGTACGTTACTTAAATTATCTGTGTACTGTACGTCACTTAAATTATCTGTATACTGTAGACTGTACGTTACTTAAATGATCTGTATACTGTACGTCACTTAAATTATCTGTATACTGTAGACTGTACGTCACTTAAATTATCTGTATACTGTAGACTGTACGTCACTTAAATTATCTGTGTACTGTACGTTACTTAAATGATCCGACCACTGTACGTTATTTCAGAGAATCGGTATAGTTAGTTAGTTAGTTAGTTAGTTAGTTAGTTAGTTAGTTAGTCGCAGTTCCAACTTCACAGCAACGGGTCGTCCCCATTATGCTCCGTTCCTGTGCCAGTGAATATCACACAAAATGCTCCCCACTGCCCAGTGTGAAAAGTGGAAAAGACAGGAGTCTCGACAAACAACAGCCCGCACAGATACTCTGTGCATAATGCCGCCACCAGAATGTCAACACACCAGTCCCCCACGAAACACCCAATTCATCTCTGATGGAATCGGCAGTCATTTTCCTATCTGGATGTTTCCTAGATGTTCACCTACACAGTCCACGAACATACAGTTCATCACCGACGGCAGTGGCAGTCAACCAGAAGCCCAGCAGCCACGCATTTCTGCATAAGGCAAAAACTGGTCAACTCTGGGACATAGCCACCTGCCATCGCTCCGAACATGCAGTCACGTTCCAAAAATAAAAACTTGGGCAGATTCAAAAGCACTTCACACGAAACTCACAGCTCACAGTGTCGCGCCACGCACTCACTCGGGCGACGGAACCATCAAGCCTCCTTAGTTGCCTCTTACGACATGTGTGGTAGGCTACAATGTTACTATTCTTTGCTTCCCTTATGGGCCCCGGCAACACACGGGAATCGGTATATTGTACGTTATTCCGAGGATCTGTACACATTAATCCGAGGATTTGTCTGAATAATTTACAACTATTGCATGTTTTAAACGCCTTTCTAGCTCAGTACACAAGCTCTCTCACAGAAAAAAAAACCAAACACTAGAACATACACGCACAAATATGTTCTAATGTTCTCCTTCCACATGACATGTTTGTGCGTGCGCGTGCGTGTGAATGCGCGCATGTGTGTTTGTTCAAACAACTGTTAGGAATACACTTTTTATAAAAACCCAAGTTAGACAATAAATAGGTAACTAAATCGTATACTGAAATCATCACGCGGGTGTGCGTGTGTGTGCGTGCGCGCGCGGGCGGGCGTATGTTTGTGTGTACGCACGCGCGTGCGTGTGTGTGAAATGATAGACACACAGTTTAAGGATGTAGTAACTTAGTCCTCCATTTAAATTAGACATATTCAATTGTTGAGCAAACGGTAGGTTAGTCATGCTGGAGTGGAGGGGGAAGACACAGCTGAAAACATATGTTCTAACGGACCACGATTCTTTACATTGCATGCATGGGTTAATGTACTAAGTGTATAGGCAGACAGACAGGCAGGCTAGATCTGTGGTCATATGTGTGTATACACAGACAGACAGACAGGCTAGACCTGTGGTCATATGTGTGTATACACAGACAGACAGACAGGCTAGACCTGTGGTCATATGTGTGTACAGAGAGGCAGGCTAGATCTGTGGTCATACGTTTGTACAGACAGACAGGCTAGATCTGTGGTCATACGTTTGTACAGACAGACAGGCTAGATCTGTGGTCATACGTTTGTACAGACAGGCTAGATCTGTGGTTATATGTGTGTACAGACAGACAGGCTAGATCTGTGGTCATATGTGTGTATACACAGACAGACAGACAGGCTAGACCTGTGGTCATATGTGTGTATACACAGACAGACAGGCAGGCTAGACCTGTGGTCATATGTGTGTACAGACAGGCTAGATCTGTGGTCATATGTGTGTACAGAGGCATAAACTATACCAAGCGCAGACTGCTACAGCGACCATAGATTAATCTTAAGCAATATACATATAAAATTAATGAAAGTCAAATATACACAAAGAAACACAAATTTGATCAACGAGCACTGAAGAGTGAGGAGCTAAAAGATAAATTCAACGTAGAGGTAAAGAACAGATTTGATGCATTGTCCGATATGGAAATAGTATTTCAAGATGTCAACGACCAATGGGAAATATTAAAGATATCAGTCAACCAAGCTGCAGAAACGACCATCCCAAAAAATAAAGATAATAGGATGCAAAAAAAAAAAAAATGGATGATGGAAGACATCTGAAAACTCATGGAAATAAGAAGAAATAACAAAAATAACAAGGAAATCTATGAAGAGATTAACAGGAAAATTAGGAAGCTATGCATAGAGGCATAAGAAACATGGCTTGAGGAAAATTGCAAGGAAATTGAAAACCAACACAACACACGGAATACCAAATTAATGCACAAAAGAATTAATGACATCACTAACAAAAGAACATACACATCAACGGGTTGCCTAAAAACCAAATATGGCAAAATCATAATAGAAAAAGATCAGATTTTACATGCGTGGTCAGATTATGTGAAAAACCTTTATGATGATACTAGAGAAGAACAATTTGATCATCGGAATAATAATGAAGGACCATCAATTTTGAAGATGGAAGTTCAGAATGCTCTTAACCATATGAAAACTGGAAAGACCCCGGGCACAGATAACATCACATTAGAAATGATCAATGCCTTAGAAGAGTATGGAATAGACCAAGTCACCAGACTGCTGAACGCAATATTTGATACTAGAGATATACCTCCGGAATTATGTAATTCTATATTTATTGCAGTCCCGAAGAAATCAGGAGCCTTGGAATGTGATCAACATCAAACAATTAGTATAATGAGCCACATCACGAAGATTTTGTTGAGAATTATCATGCAAAGAGTTAGAAAGAAAATACAACCCGAAATAGAAGAATAATGTGTGTTTTTAGAAGGCGAGTGTACAGTAAATGCTGTGTATATACTGAGAACAGTAATTGAACGTTCTATAGAAGTAAACAAAGATCTATATCTTTGCTTTATTGACTACACAAATGCTTTCAATAAAGTGGGACTTGTCGACATGATAAGGATGCTTGAAGATCTACAAATTGATGGAAAAGATCTTAGACTTGTAAAAAACATATATTGGAAACAACAAGCTGTCATCAGAATTAATAACGATGTAGGTCAAAATCAACCTATTAAAAGAGGTGTGAGACAGGGATGTGTAATGTCTCCAGATCTTTTTTTCCTGTTCAGTGAAAATATTTTCAGAAATATAGAAGATATGGAAGGAATCAACATTGGGGTGCGATACATCAATAACATTAGATATTCAGATGATACAGTCTTGATTGCAGACAATGAACAGGATCTGAAGCATTTAGTAGATGAACAGCTAGGGTTAGAACTGAATAGTAAGAAGACATAGATTATGGTCGTCACTGGGAAGAAGGAAATACCACAATGTGATATACAATGTGTAATGTCTCCAGATCTTTTTTCCTTATACAGTGAAAATATTTTCAGAAATGTAGAAGACCTAAATGGAATCAGCATTGGAGGACGTAACATAAATAACATTAGATATGCAGATGATACAGTATTGATTGCAGACAATGCACAGGATCTGCAACAATTAGTAGACGCTGTGGTTGTACACAGTGAGCAGCTGGGGTTGGAATTAAATTGTAGGAAGACACAGGTTATGGTCGTCACTAGGAAGAACGAAGTACCACAATGTAATATACAACTAAATGGGAATATTCTTCAACAAGTGAATCGGTTCAATTATCTCGGAACAGTCATAACATCTGATGGCAGATGCCTTGAAGAGATTAGAACAAGAATCGCCATTGCGAAAGTAGCCTTTAGCAAGATGAAAAACATTCTGACCAATAAAATGATGTCAATTGAAACGAGAAAAAGAGTGTTGAGGGGATACATAGAGCCTGTTCTTTTGTATGGATGTGAAACTTGGACAATGTGCAGTCAAGCTGAAAAACATCTGATGGCTGCAGAAATGTGGTTTCTGAGGAAAATGCAAAGAATACCATGGACAGATAGAAAAACCAATGACCAAGTACTACAAGAGACAAATGAAAATCGTAGATTGATTAGAGAAATTAGACGTAGACAGTCAAAATTTTTTGGACATGTTATGAGAAGAAATGGACTGGAGAAATTGGTGACAGCTGGCAAGATCGAGGGGAACAGACCAAGAGGAAGACCGACAGGAAAATACCTGGATGGCTTGGCCACATGGCATGGACGAGACAGGAACACTGAGCTGATCCACGACTCTGGTGATCGAGTGAAATGGCGAATCACGACCGCCCACGCTTTCCGGCATGGCACATGATTGATTGATTGATATACGAGTAAATGGGCATATTCCTAAGCAAGTGAATCGATACAGTATAGTATCTCGGAACAGTCATAAGATCTAATGGGAGATGCCTTGAAGAGATTAGAACAAGAATTGTCATTGCGAAGGTAGCCTTTTGTAAGATGAAAAACATACTGACCAATAAAAAGATATCAATTTAAACGAGAAAAAGAGTGTTGAAGTGCTACATAGACATGTACTTTTGTATGGATGTGAAGCGTGGACAATGAGCAGTCAAGCTGAAAAACATCTGATGGCTGTGGTAATGTGGTTTCTGAGAAAAATGCAAAAGTTACCATGTACAGACAGAAAAACCAATAAACAAGTCCTTCAAGAAACAAATGAAGATCGTAAACTGATTAGAGAGGCATGGCACATGATGGATGGATACGTGTACAGACAGGCTAGATCTGTGGTTATATGTGTGTACAGAAAGGCTAGATATGTGGTCATATGTGTGTACAGACAGACAGGCTAGATCTGTGGTTATATGTGTGTACAGACAGGCTAGATATGTGGTCATATGTTTGTAAGGGCAGACAGACAGGCTAGAACTGTGGTTATATGTGTGTACAGACAGGCTAGATCTGTGGTCATATGTGTGTACAGACAGACAAGATAGATCTGTCGTTATATGTGTGTACAGACAGGCTAGATCTGTGGTCATATGTGTCTACAGACAGACAGGCTAGATCTGTGGTCATATGTGTGTACAGATAGACAGGCTAGATCTGTGGTCATATGTGTGTACAGACAGGCTAGAACTGTGGTCATATGTGTGTACAGACAGGCTAGATCTGTGGTCATATGTGTGTACAGACAGGCTAGATCTGTGGTCATATGTGTCTACAGACAGACAGACTAGATCTGTGGTCATATGTGTCTACAGACAGACAGGCTAGATATGGGTCATATGTGTGTACAGACAGACAGGCTAGATCTGTGGTTATATGTGTGTACAGACAGACAGGCTAGATCTGTGGTCATATGTGTGTACAGACAGACAGGCTAGATCTGTGGTTATATGTGTGTACAGACAGGCTAGATCTGTGGTCATATCTGTGTACAGACAGGCTAGATCTGTAGTTATATGTGTGTACAGACAGGCTAGATCTGTGGTTATATGTGTGTACAGACAGGCTAGAACTGTGGTCATATGTGTGTACAGACAGGCTAGAACTGTGGTTATATGTGTGTACAGACAGGCTAGAACTGTGGTCATATGTGTGTACAGACAGGCTAGAACTGTGGTTATATGTGTGTACAGACAGGCTAGATCTGTGGTCATATGTGTGTACAAACAGACAAGATAGATCTGTGGTTATATGTGTGTACAGACAGGCTAGATCTGTGGTCATATGTGTCTACACACAGACAGGCTAGATCTGTGGTCATATGTATGTACAGATAGACAGGCTAGATTTGTTGTCATATGTGTGTACAGACAGGCTAGAACTGTGGTCATATGTGTGTACAGACAGGCTAGAACTGTGGTCATATGTGTGTACAGACAGGCTAGATCTGTGGTCATATGTGTGTACAGACAGGCTAGATCTGTGGTCATATGTGTCTACAGACAGACAGGCTAGATCTGTGGTCATATGTGTGTACAGACAGACAGGCTAGATCTGTGGTTATATGTGTGTACAGAGAGGCAAGATATGGGGTCATATGTGTGTACAGACAGGCTAGATCTGTGGTCATATGTGTGTACAGACAGGCTAGAACTGTGGTCATATGTGTGTACAGACAGGCTAGATCTGTGGTCATATGTGTGTACAGACAGGCTAGATCTGTGGTCATATGTGTGTACAGAAAGACAGGCTAGATCTGTGGTCATATGTGTCTACAGACAGACAGGCTAGATATGTGGTCATATGTGTGTACAGACAGACAGGCTAGATCTGTGGTTATATGTGTGTACAGACAGGCTAGATATGGGGTCATATGTGTGTACAGAAAGACAGGCTAGATCTGTGGTTATATTTGTGTACAGACAGGCTAGATCTGTGGTCATATGTGTGTACAGACAGGCTAGATCTGTGGTTATATGTGTGTACAGATAGACAGGCTAGATCTGTGGTTATATGTGTGTACAGATAGACAGGCTAGATCTGTGGTTATATGTGTGTACAGACAGACAGGCTAGATCTGTGGTCATATGTGTGTACAGACAGGCTAGATCTGTGGTTATATGTGTGTACAGACAGACAGGCTAGATCTGTGGTCATATGTGTGTACAGACAGATAGGCTAGATCTGTGGTCATATGTGTGTACAGACAGATAGGCTAGATCTGTGGTCATATGTGTGTACAGACAGGCTAGATCTGTGGTCATATGTGTGTACAGACAGACAGGCTAGATCTGTGGTTATATGTGTGTACAGACAGGCTAGATCTGTGGTCATATGTGTGTACAGACAGGTCAGATCTGTGGTTATATGTGTGTGTACAGACAGACAGGCTAGATCTGTGGTTATATGTGTGTACAGACAGGCTATATCTGTGGTTATATGTGTGTACAGACGGGCTAGATCTGTGGTTATATATGTGTACAGACAGGCTAGATCTGTGGTTATATGTGTGTACAGATAGACAGGCTAGATCTGTGGTTTTATGTGTGTACAGATAGACAGGCTGGAACTGTGGTCATATGTTTGTAAGGACAGACAGACTAGATATGTGATCATATGTGTGTACAGACAGACATGCTAGATCTGTGGTTATATGTGTGTACAGATAGACAGGCTAGATCTGTGGTTATATGTGTGTACAGACTGGCTAGATCTGTGGTTATATGTGTGTACAGACAGGCTAGATATGTGGTTATATGTGTGTACAGACAGTGAGGCTAAATCTTTGGTTATATGTGTGTACAGATAGACAGGCTAGATCTGTGGTTATATGTGTGTACAGACAGGCTAGATCTGTGGTCATATGTGTGTACAGACAGAGAGGCTAGATCTGTGGTTATATGTGTGTACAGACTGGCTAGATATGTTGTTATATGTTTGGAAGGGCAGACAGACAGGCTAGATCTGTGGTTATATGTGTGTACAGACAGGCTAGATCTGTGGTCATATGTGTGTACAGACAGGCTAGATCTGTGGTTATATGTGTGTACAGACAGGCTAGATCTGTGGTCATATGTGTGTACAGACAGAGAGGCTAGATCTGTGGTTATATGTGTGTACAAACAGAGAGGCTAGATCTGTGGTCATATGTGTGTACAGACAGACAGGCTAGATCTACGATCATTTGTTTGTATAGAGAGACACTCTGGATGACCAGCAATCATATGTACGTATATACATTCAAACAGGCTAGATCTACTATCATATATGTGTGTAGACAGACAAGCTAATTATATCGATCATATATGTGTGTAGACAGACAAGCTAATTATATAGATCATACGTTTGTACAGGCAGATATACAGACCGACTAGATCTGTCGATCATGTATGTGTATAGATAGACAGTCTGGATCTGCTGATCACATGTGTGTATAGACAGACACATAGACGAGATAGATCTGCCAATTATATATGTGTATAGACAGACAGATAGATCTGCAGATTATATGTGTGTAAAGACAGACTAGATCTGCAATCGGTTGTGTGGATAGACAGGCGAACCGGGTAGATTTGCCTATCAATGAAGCGCTATATCTAGTCAGGGAGCGACAGAGACAGGCAGGCATACATAAAGACAGGTGCAGACTTATAGAAACAAGAATAAAAACAGGCCGGCACAGACGGGAACGTGGGTACAGACACAGACAAAATTACACAGACATAACTTAAGAGCTGGAATGTTTTCCCAATAGGTCGTCGTATCTGTATATATTCTATTTGCCAGCTTGGCTGTCCCCTGTAATACACGATTTACCACTGACGTCTCCAAGTCGACTGCTCCAAAATGTCTAGACGTTATAATGTGAGCGTGGTATGCATACTCACCATTGGCATGACGCCTGCATAATGCGCTTGCTGGTAAGCCTGCAGCTGGAGGTTCTTAAGGATGAGGTTGTTGCGACCGTTCTGGAGCAGCTGTTCCCGTAGATGCTGTGGTGGATGCAGGTACTTGCAAGGTGGGTCCTTTCTCTGACACTTTCCCTGGGAAGAGAAGAAATTAAATATGACAATAATCACGCGTATAAGTATAAATGGTAAATATATGATTTTCTGGAAATGTCTTGTATGGACTGTTATCTGTTGGGGTATCATTCTTGCACTCCATGTCCATAGGTGTTCAGATTCCCCCCTTCCCCAAACCAACAAACATATACTACAACGTCCGGAGACTAATAGTGCCAGTTCTGTATTGGTTAACGAGACCCCCATGTTACCCCGATGTGCCTATCTTTTCTGACCATGGCAATTCTTACACCCGAGTTTCTCACTCTGGACAATGACGTCATAGTCCTCCGCTCTCAACTTCCCCAAAGACGTTAATAACATCGGCACGATCCACGGGTTGGCCATCAGCAGGGGATGCAGAGCCAGCAAGTTTATCAGCTCGTTTATATCCCCCAGTCACATTCGCTACCGCCGTGGGTAAAAGTTATCATGCCTTTTTGAAGCACACACTTCAAGACGGCAAGGTGCCAATGAAATTTCCCCCAATCCCTGCATGTCCCGGAACGAAGATGAAATTGACAACAGACCTCCGCAGCAAATGGCTCCTTTACTTTTTTCTTTAAATTCTAAAATCACAGCAATGCAGTGTACAGGTTGGACATATTCACCTCTACCAGACACATTACTGACCTGATCAGGGAATAGAACCTGAGCCTTGTAAGTTAGGGATTAGTGTTCTAACCGCTGAGTTACCCACCACCACCATAACACCACGAATATCAGCAATGGCGCTTGAATCATCTTCAAAGTGCTCAGGATGGGCCTACAGTTAGAGGACATGAACGTAGTGGTATTCATACATGTACACAGATGGGTGAGCACTCACAGAAGGCGGGGCTACAGAAGTGGAAACTACAAGACACACTGGACAGTACACAAAGTGGGATGCCGGACTGGACCAGTCATCCCCAAGTACCGCCGTGGACTCGCTACAGAAACAGCACAGATCAGTGACCAATAATCCGGAACCCTCGCAAACATCCACATTGTCAGCGTTGAATCAATCAATCAACCAATCAATAAATCAATCAATCGGAGTACAGCGAAGACTGGCCGTAATGTAGATCCATCACTGTCTGGAGTACACTTCAACAGACTGCGCACCCTAAACTGTTGATTCAATGACGATTAAGCGTCATCATATAGCGGGCGCGGCGGTGCAATGGCTAGGACGTCACACCGAATGTGGCAGAGTGCGGTCAGACCAGGGTTGGACGCCTGCACTCGCCCACCATTCGTGAGGCGAGAGAAAGACTGGTCTGTGCCACCCATGTCAGGAAATGTCATGGTCGCAGTACCTCACATACCTACGGAAGATTCCTGCTACAGTACTTGTATTTTGGTTTTGTTAAGCGTGATAATAAAATTGTTCTTTTTGTGAATCAATCAATCAATCATGTACCATGCCGGAAAGCGTGGGCGGTCATGACTCGCCATTTGACTCGATCACCAGTGTTGTGGATCAGCTCAGTGTTCCTGTCTCGTCCATGCCATGTGGCCAAGCCATCCAGGTATTTTCCTCTCGGTCTTCCTCTTGGTCTGTTCCCTTCGATCTTGCCAGTTGTCACCAAGTTATCCAATCCATTTCTTCTCATAACATGTCCAAAAATTTTTGACTGTTTACGTCTAATTTCTCTAATCAGTTTACGATGTTCATTTGTCTCCTGTAGTACTTGGTCATTGGTTTTTCTGTCTGTCCATGGTATTCTTTGCATTTTCCTCAGAAACCACATTTCTGCAGCCATCAGATGTTTTTCAGCTTGACTGCTCATTGTCCAAGTTTCACATCCATACAAAAGAACAGGCTCTATGTATCCCCTCAACACTCTTTTTCTCATTTCAATTGACATCTTTTTATTGGTCAGAATGTGTTTCATCTTGCTAAAGGCTACTTTCGCCATGGAGATTCTTGTTCTAATCTCTTCAAGGCATCTCCCATCAGATGTTATGACTGTTCCAAGATAATTGTACCGATTCACTTGTTGAAGAATATTTCCATTTACTTGTATATTACATTGTGGCACTTCTTTCTTCCTAGTGACGACCATAACCTGAGTCTTTTTAAAATGTAATTCTAACCCCAGTTGCTCACTGTGTACAACAACCGCATCTACTAATTGTTGCAGGTCCTGCGCATTGTCTGCAATTAATACTGTATCATCTGCATATCTAATGTTATTGATGTTTCGTTCTCCAATGCTGATTCCATTTATATCCTCTACATTTCTGAAAATATTTTCACTGTATAGGGAAACAAGTTCTGGTGACATCACACATCCCTGCCTAACACCTCTCTTGATTGATTGATACTGTCCCACTTCATTATCAATCCTTATTGCAGCTTGTTGTTTCCAATATATGTTTTTTATAAGTCTAATGTCTTTCCCATCAATTTGTAGATCTGCAAGCATATCCACCATGTTGACATGTCTAACTCTATCAAAAGCCTTTGTATAGCCTTTTTGTGAAACAAATACAAAATAAATCGAGTTTGAACGTCTGTAGTCTGGTACATGCATAAACTACAGACCGCTCTACTCCTGGCTACAGAAAATTAATCAAACACCAGTATCCATTCTTGTATCAGTCATCTCTTCCACGACACCCCCTCCCCTCACACCGATACAAATAATTCCCGTTTCAAAGAGCCACTGAGCAAGAGTCTTACAGCAAGTAACTAGTAATATCTGGTGCAGCCAGGACGTTAATTCCAGCCCAGACAAATTAATCACACTTGGACTAGGAGCTTGAAACATGGTATCACTTTATGAGTCTCACATGTATTTTCTCCGTAGCCGCTTTCTCTCCAACTCCCGCCTCTCTTCCATTTTCCCCGTTCAATTTAAGATAGCTCCATCAGCAGAAAATCGATAGCGTTGGGGTCTGCCTGAAGTTGCCAGTTGGCGCGTCGGTTTCTTTTAGACAGACTAACAACTACATGGCGGGCTTCTTTATTTCAGCTCGACTATGTGGGTTTTGTGTGCAACTGGCCAAATTGTGACCTAAAAGAAGGGTTACAGACCCTTTATGGCTTCTTACTATATATATATTGACAAGCCGCGTCTTTACACATCGATTTTCTCTAGCCAATTGAAGCATTGGCTGTCGGCGGACGCTGATGCTGGCAGCTTCACTAATGGACACAAGCACATTAAAAACATGTTTTTTTTTTTTTAATGTGCAGAATTAAGATTGGCATTTAATTAATCTGGATATATTATTTAGCAGAAAGATTAATATTGAGTGAACTACAAGATGCTTTTATTGTTATTAAAAAAAAATGTTGCTAACAAGATGTCAGAAAAATACCATTGTTTTGATTTACAAACATTATGAAACATATTGTAACAATTTTACAGGCTCACAAATTTAAACAAATGGACTTGTTTTCAATATATAGGCTGCACAGGGACATCTGGTGGAAGATGTGATAGACAGACACAGAAAAGAATCGCCATCTTCTACGATTCTTTACCAAGAAAGAGGAACGCCATGAGATAAAGACATAAAACAAGTACAATAATAAGCACGAAAAATAAATTCATAGTTGTTAATTGACAATACTGAAGAGCAGAAATAGCAGACCTAAGAGCATAACTTCAAGAACCATGTCAGACATTCAATAGAGTTGTATTAACATTGATCTCCTCACACTACAACATACCAGGAAATGAGGAAACTTATTTGCAAAGGAAGGGAGAAGGCTCTTCAACCTGATATAGACATAAACTATGACGAGGCCAATCGATTTATAAGAAACAATTATAGAACCAAATGTGAAACAGAGGATCAAGGTCACCAAAAATAGGTTGCATATTAGAAACTCCACCGAAAGGAACAAGGAACACTATTCAGACTCCACATAGGACACAAGAGGCTGAAATACCACATGTTTCATAAATCAAAGACTCCACACAGGACACAACAGGCTGATATACCACATGTCTCATAAATCAAAGACTCCACACAGGACACAACAGGCTGATATACCACATGTCTCATAAATCAAAGACTCCACACAGGACACAACAGGCTGATATACCACATGTTTCATAAATCAATAGACTCCACACAGGACACAACAGGCTGATATACCACATGTTTCATAAATCAAAGACTCCACACAGGACACAACAGGCTGATATACCACATGTCTCATAAATCAAAGACTCCACACAGGACACAACAGGCTGATATACCACATGTCTCATAAATCAAAGACTCCACACAGGACACAACAGGCTGATATACCACATGTTTCATAAATCAAAGACTCCACGCAGGACACAACAGGCTGATATACCACATGTCTCATAAATCAAAGACTCCACACAGGACACAACAGGCTGATATACCACATGTCTCATAAATCAAAGACTCCACATAGGACACAACAGGCTGATATACCACATGTCTCATAAATCAAAGACTCCACACAGGACACAACAGGCTGATATACCACATGTCTCATAAATCAAAGACTCCACATAGGACACAACAGGCTGATATACCACATCTTATATATAAATTAGGATCTCCGTCTGTCTGTCTGTCTGTCTGTCTGTCCGTATGTCTGTATGTCCGTCTGTCCTTTGTGCGCTCGCGAACGGCCCATCCGATTGAGATGAAATTTTCTACACGCCTTTCTTTCATTCCAGAGCTGCCCACTGTCATATTTTGTTAGTGTGAAATCGCCTGCTTACTCAGTATTATTTCATTTTTCATTTTTCATCATAATTTAATATATCTCAGGGGACCTAACTCTATAAAAGTTATTTCAAGGGGCATAACTTTTCTGTATAACTTATAGTCATATTGTGGCATCGTTTTCAAAGATTTATAAACTCTTTGTCCATAGTTATGTACCGGCATATGAGTTATAATAAATAATGATACAATCTGTAAGGCATTTTCAAAGTTTTCATAAAAATAATGCACAATGCATAACATTGTAACTCATCTTTTTTTGCTTAAGAAGTTACTGTAGTCATGCAGGTGATTAGAAAGAGTTTTCATTAAAAATAATGGATGGTGTGTGGAAGAACGTTCTTTATGAATTTAATGAAGCCGGACAGGGTCAGGCAGACAGATAGACAGACAGACAGACAGATAGACAGTCGGGAACAGGAACTTATATGACTACTTATATAAATTAAATGAGATGCTTCACACCAGGAGCTGTGCGATGCCGGGCCAGGTCAGACAGACAGACAGACAGATAATCGGTAACGGGAACGGGAACTTATATGACTACTTATATGAATTAAATGAGATGCTTCCCACCAGGGACTGGGCGAAGCCGGGCCGTGTCAGCTAGTGTCTCATAAATCAAAGACTCCACACAGGACACAACAGGCTGATATACCACATGTCTCAAAATCAAAGACTCCACACAGGACACAACAGGCTGATATACCACATGTCTCATAAATCAAAGACTCCACACAGGACACAACAGGCTGATATACCACATGTCTCATAAATCAAAGACTCCACACAGGACACAACAGGCTGATATACCACATGTCTCATAAATCACAGACTCCACACAGGACACAACAGGCTGAAATACCACTTGTTTCATAAATCACAGACAGGAGATACCGCTGACTGCAACTGGGGAACTAGTAAAATGGCAGCCAAACATTTGTTGAAATAAGTGTTCAACATGTACAGAACAGACAACTAGTATGACCTACACACGCTCCATTTCAAGACAAACTTTGTGGAAATGTCAACAAGTTCACGTGGCCTGCTGCTTTCTCTAGATATATTCAAGTTGACGCCGGGAGTTGTCGGAGAAAGAAGATCAGCACTCGTAGAAGACAGGGTTGGGCGTGAGTATTTCCTCCAATCTCTACTTCTTTTCTCGCCTTCTGTAAGTGCCGATGAATATCTGTGCATTGATTTCTCTGACTGAAGAATGGTGTGTGGTCTGCTCTTCTGTGTGAGTGCCAATGTTAAACTGAAGAGTGGTGTGTGGTCTGCTCTTCTGTGTGAGTGCCAATGTTAAACTGAAGAGTGGTGTGTGGTCTGCTCTTCTGTGTGAGTGCCAATGTTAAACTGAAGAGTGGTGTGTGGTCTGCTCTTCTGTGTCAGTGCCAATGTTAAACTGAAGAGTGGTGTGTGATCTGCTCTTCTGTGTCAGTGCCAATGTTAAACAATGAGTAACCAAATGTCAAAGAGGTCAGCATGACCGAATGAATAAGATCGCTCGCTGGTAAACGAGTTGGCAGCTTCAACCCTTACACCGGTCAGTTGGACTAACATGTTGACTTCTCTTGTTTGACTTGGGGAAGTAAATTACAAGTACCTCAGAAGTCGGCGTAGGTGCTATGATAGCTAGGGACACTGATAATAGAGAAAACTAATCCACATGACAAAACCAGTCCAGAGCACTAGATGTAGTAGCACATGTAAGGACTAGGTTTGATTTGAATTCGAACGAACCCCTCCCCCCCCCCCCCCCCCCCCCAACAAAAACATTTAAAATAAAAAAAAAAAAACTGACTCACAAGAAATATTACTTCACACTTATGATGATGTAAATAAAGGGTATAAATAAAGAGAATTAGTTATCACACACACACGCACACACTCACACACCACTGACTGAATAATCCCCACAGACATCGGTCCGTGTCCTCTCTCATGGGACACACACAGGCCATCAAACACAGCTGCCAGGTCGCAGGCCAGCAGCCCAGTGACGTTTGACTCTCAATTAGGTACCCGCTGTGTGCACGCACTAATCACATTTATTCTCATTAACTCATTTAAGCTGTCGACGATGCAATCACACATGAAGATTTTGTTATTACAGAATAAATACACGCATTAACCTTTCACCTATCCAACGACCCCAAAATAATCCTCCAACAGTTTTGCCAGTTTGTGCTTACAATATATGATATCATCATCATCCTCTGTTATCTATTGGGGTCTCATCCTTGCACTCCAGACAAGTTCATAGGTGCTGAGATCTCCCCCCCCCCCCCTCTTTCCAACAAATGCATCAGTGTGCCAGTTCTGTGTTGGTATGCCCTCGTTCAACACGATATATCACTAGAAATATAATCGTACTCCCCGAGTTAAGCACCACATAATCGTGGCATGGAAGACCGGGAGCTGTGGGCAGTTCACTGGCTTCACAACACATTGTGCCCTGGTTGAATAACTAGTTCACTGGCTTCACAACACATTGTGCTCTGGTTGCATCCCTAGTTCACTGGCTTCACAACACATTGTGCCCTGGTTGCATCCCTAGTTCACTGGCTTCACAACACATTGTGCCCTGGTTGCATCCCTAGTTCACTGGCTTCACAACACATTGTGCCCTGGTTGCATCCCTAGTTCACTGGCTTCACAACACATTGTGCCCTGGTTGCATCCCTAGTTCACTGGCTTCACAACACATTGTGCCCTGGTTGCATCCCTAGTTCACTGGCTTCACAACACATTGTGCCCTGGTTGCATCCCTAGTTCACTGGCTTCACAACACATTGTGCCCTGGTTGCATCCCTAGTTCACTGGCTTCACAACACATTGTGCCCTGGTTGAATCCCCAATAACAGCATGCCCCGCCTGTGTTCCCAACAGCGCATTGTGGAATGATCACAGGTCGTGTAGACAGGAGCCGGGCACATCGCGTCGTGGTGCCGTGAATTAGAATAACTGAAGACTGAACACTTGACATGGCAGCATTTGCCCAAGATGCCAAGAGTCTGTCAACAGGAAATGTTTATAATATTTATCGTCATCATCATGTTTCCGCCTGCAGTGTTTGTGGTTAAGAAACATCATGTCGATAGATGTGGAGACAGAAACACCATGCCGATAGATGTGGGCACAGAAACATCATGCCGATAGATGTGGACACAGAAACACCATGCCGAAAGATGTGGACACAGAAACATCATGCCGATAGATGTGGACACAGAAACATCATGCCGATAGATGTGGACACAGAAACATCACACACATGCACAAGACTTCTACACCAGCCCTTTTCACCCCGTCCCACCCTTTTTACCCCCACCCTCTCTCAACTTCAAACAAAGACAGGTGAGGGAACTGAATTATGAAGTAGCGTATTAAACAATATAAATATCTCAATCTAATATCACCATCATTTCTCTCTCTATTCCCCCCCCCCACCCCCCCCCCCTTCCCGGACAGCGACCAGTTTGACTTACTCTGCCATTCTCAACTAACTGTCAGGGTTTTTGTTTTACGTGGACCCAATCATCATCATCTATGTTGTGTTGTCCAGTTTCGACAAGGAGGGAGGTGTGTGAAACCGTAAAAAAAAAAAGTGGAGTACTTTTCGGGTCAGAGGCGGACATTGTCCAAGCGACTCCCGGCTCACACAGCCGGCTGTATTAATATCTGCCGTCGAGATCTGTCATTGGTGTAGACCTGTCTCCCCCAAATCTCTTCCTTTTGTGGTCTTCCTGTCACCCGAGCTAATCCCTAGCCACTCCATACATACATCTCCCGAACACACACCACTGCCTTAGAAGAAATGCATCTACACATCCACGAGCTCACCGTCAACTGCATGTGATGACCCCCCCCCCCCCCCCAGTCCACAGTTGACCTACCTACCCCAGGGGGCAGTGCTACACAAGCTTTGAGAATCAGTGATCATGACCAAACAGTGGTGTCATATAGGCTGACAACACCTGAGAAAGCTTCCTCGGGCCAGTCATATCCTGTGTCTGGCACAGAGATTAGAACACAGTAATAAAGCCCCGGCAGCTTAGTTTGCCTGCCAACAAATAAGGCTTTCTTAGATCTTACTACACGGGAATTTCGCATTAATGTTCTTTGACATGTGTTGAGAAATAATCTGATGCCTTTGTTCCTGGCTGTGCGTTTTGGTGAGGTTCGTTTCATGTTTATTCAATTTTAACCTTTTTAAAAAAAAAACTTTGTGAACAGGTCACAGATGAAGCAGTTTATTGGTTTTACGTTAAGGGATACACCAGACCAGCAAATAACCAAAGCAATGCATTTGATTTTATGAATCTTATGAGTTGGGTAAACTGCAAACTTCTAAGAACAAAGAAGAACTGAAATGTCTACAACAAAGAAGCGACGGCGACACGAGCGCTGAGAAAATGAGTCAATACCGAGAGACAGTTGGTAATTGCACTGTGTTGTTAAACCTCGGGCCTTTCTGTATTGTTGTCGTAGTACAGTTCAGCTCCCAGCTGTGGGAAACACCGACGACAGTTGCTATGTTTACAGGAAAGATGTCAGATACAGCAGCCATGATGAGTGGGAGTACGAGATAGAAGGGATAGAAGAAGAAGAGGAAGAAGAATAAGAAGAAGAAGAAGAAGAAGAAGAAGAAGAAGAAGAAGAAGAAGAAGAAGAAGAAGAAGAAGAAGAAGAAGAAGAGGAGGAGGAGGAGGAGGAACAGGAGCAGGAGGAGGAGGAAGAAGAAGCAAAAGACGGCGAAACATGTGGAGAAGAAGAAAGAAGAAACAAGAGGATAACCAGAAAGTAGTAGTTGTAGTAGTATTCGCAGTAGTAGTAGTAGTAGTAGTAGTAGTAGTAGTAGTAGTAGTAGTAGTAGTAGTAGTAGTAGTAGTAGTAGTAGTAGTAGTAGTAGTAGTAGACCGTTGTTGGAGCAGCAGTAGTTGAGCGATGAGGTAGTATTGTTGCTGGTGGTAGTAGTAGTAGTAATAGTAGTAGTAGCAGCAGCAGCAGCAGTAGTTGTAGTAGTAGTAGTAGTAGTAGTAGTAGTAGTCGTTGTTGTAGTAGCAGTCATAATAATAATAATAAATATACTAATAATAATAATAATAATAATAATAATAAAAATAGTAATAATAGTAGCAGCAGCAGCAGCAGTAGTAGTAGTAGTAGTAGTAGTAGTAGTAGTAGTAGTAGTAGTAGTAGTAGTAGTAGTAGTAGTAGTAGTAGTAGCAGCAGCAGTAATAGTAGTAGTAGTTGTTGTTGTAGTAGCAGTCATAAAAATAATAATAAACATACTCATCATAACAATAATAATAATAAAAATAGTAATAATAGTAGCAGTAGTATTAGCAGCAGCAGCAGCAGCAGCAGCAGTAGTAGTAGTAGTAGTAGTAGTAGTAGTAGTAGTAGTAGTAGTAGTAGTAGTAGTAGTAGTAGTAGTAGTAGTAGTAGTAGTAGAGCGAAATTGTAGTAATGTTGCTGATGTTGAAGCCACAATGCTAACTAGCTAGAAAGATGGCTAGCTAGACAATCAGACAGCTCCCCTTCCAATTATGAGACAGGCGAGGGAGAATGCTAACTAGCCAGTCATTCAACTAGCCAGAACGATAACCGCCTAGCTAGACAAATAGCTAACCTTTCAATGATCAGACAGACAAGGCAGATAGCCAACTAGCTTAGCAAACAGACAGCCCATCCCTACCCCAGTCAGCCAGAAAAATAACATGTCAGACAGGCAGGCAGCCACGAAATGTTTAAGTTCTTATGTAGCTCTTTCTTTTCCAAGCATATCTTACAATATCACCTCCTGTCCTAAACAGTTGTTGAACTTACCCGGCAACTCTAGTCCGACTACTTCACCCCGTCCTGCCGCAGGTCGCCTGTAAAATGCGACAGGAGGCACACAGCAAAACTAGATCCCATTGATCACCGCTGTGGGAGAGGTCAGTGAATACCCTCGACAATTATCATACTTTGCTCTCGTGTATCAGATGAATCCCTACCCTCCGCAAACTAATTCAATAACACAATGGCAGCATCAAAATCTGCATGCTGTTGATTAATGGGATTGCATGATTCAATTTCTTCTGCCGATCCTCCCCCAGTCTGGGGGACAGAACCTAATATTACATTGAGGCAGGGATAGATGGCAGGTCCATGGTTGTCTGGACCACATACTGGGAGTCATTATGTTGATGGGAATATTCCTTTTCCATATTTTCATACTGACCAATAAAAAGATGTCAATTGAAACGAGAAAAAGAGTGTTGAGATGCTACATAGAACCTGTACTTTTATATGGATGTGAAGCTTGGACAATGAGCAGCCAGGCTGAAAAACATCTGATGGCTGTAGAAATGTGGTTTCTGAGGAAAATGCAAAGAATACCATGGACAGCCAGAAAGACCAATGAACAAGTCCTTCAAGAAACAAATGAAGATCGTAAACTGATCAGAGACATTAGACGTAGACAGTCACAATTTTTTGGGCATGTTATGAGAAGAAATGATTTGGAGAACTTGGTGACAACTGGTAAGATCGAGGGGAACAAACCAAGGGGAAGACCTAGAAACAAGTATCTGGATGGCTTGGCCTTGTGGCATGGTCGAGACAAAAACACGGAACTGATCCACGACTCTGTTGATCGAGTGAGATGGCAGAACATGACCGCCCACGCTTACCGGCATGGCACATGATGGATGGATATTTTCATTGACATTTCGTTGAAATACTCTGTAAGAATAGGCGGCGAGGAATGGGACTGACCACCAGCCTCAAAATGTCGTTGCTTTCTATATATGAAGATCTAACACTTCAGGCCTCTACAACAATATCCGCATCTTTATCCTTTTCTGCATCTTATCTTTACCTTCTAAACAGATAGTTATCTCATCTCATCTCATCTCATCATGTTCCTCTTGTACCTTGCGGTGTCGAGGTAAAGTATAAACAGCGAGAAAGTGCCCGCGTATGGGCTTCATGCATCGATAGTCCCATGGACTCTGCTATTCTCTCCGTCCATCGTTTGCGTGGTCGGCCTCTTCCTCTGCTTCCCTCTGGTCTGTACATCATTGCTTGTTGTGGTATACTGTTAGTTGGTAATCTACTTGCATGGCCAAACCATTTTACATGCCGCCTTCTAATAAAATCTAGTGCACCTATAACTCCAACTGTAGTCCTGATTTCGTCATTTCTGATCTCATCTCTTTTTCATATATTTGGTATTCTTCTCAGGAATCTCATTTCTATTGTTTTTCTTCTTTGGTTAAGGTCATTACCTCTGTTTTATTTGTGCTAATTTTCATGTTATGTTCCCTACACATTTCTTTTAGATTAGACTATTCACGTAACAAATATAGTTATACAGTTAAAGCATAAATTATTCTTGCATATTCTTGGATTACTATGTAATTGTTGGTTGTGTGCATTATCTATAAGAATATTTGATAATTCTGATCTGTCTCCGGGGGCCGCATTCAGCTATATGAAGGACAATGCGGCCTGCGGACCACGCGTTGAGCACTTCTACTCTAAAACTCAATAAATTGCAAGCGGCTATATTTCTAATCCCTTCTAATGTCAAGCTAAATATTCAATGCCATGTTTGAAAGGTGAGTCTCCCTGTGACTTGAACTGGTGAGACCTTCATCCCTCTCAACTCGGCAAATAAAACCGCCAGGTCGGGTCATAATGTCCTGGATATTGCAAAAAAGAACATACAGAGGTCGACAAAGAAATCCACGGATGAGTAAGCATGCATCCCATAGGCCGCGAGTTGGCAGAGAGAAAAATCATGTGTTTGACCAGGTTGTGTTGTCCTCGGGTGGGTTTGTGAGCCGAAGACATGCCTTAGGCGACATCTGCATCGTTGTTTCCACAATGAATGCAGATCTGGTGAATGCCGTACAGCGTGTACAGGCGCAGACAACAGCCACTGATCAATTTTGATTATGGCAGTGACTAACCAGACGCCACAATAAACAAACCAGGCCTGTCACGACTTGGAAATTGGCCTGATATTTTTACGTTACCACAAAGAGCTACACGTATGGAGAAATAACATAAAATCTGTTATTAGTTCTTTCATAAAAAAAAAAAAACCAGTATAATTAACTAGGGCGTCATGTTCTCCTTTATGATTCCTGATAGAGAACCAGGCGCAGTTTGGTCCAATTCTCTATACAGATTCCAATACATGAAAAAAAAAATCAACCTGTAAAAGACCTTGTTCTTGTCTCACATTTACTTCTTAGTTGTAATCTTCGGCAGTTTGTACAAACATGACTGTTGACTTAGGCATTGACAGCGGCAGAATTGGCTGGCCTGGCCTGGTGAATGGATTGAGAAAGTGATAGAAGTTGCCAGAAGTGAAAGAATACCTCGTGGTCTATTTTCATTAAATGTTACAATTCCAGAAATTGCGATTGCAAACACAAGTGATCGATTAAAGAAAAAGGAAAGCCAATAACAATACCATAATTGCTACACCTGGAATGACACATTAATGATGTTGATGATTCAACAGAAAGGGGACCCCCACCCCCTCCCGCAACATAGTCTATTACAGTAAAAAGGAGGGGGTTGGGGGGAAATGAGGAGAAATAAACAGGAAAACTTCCGACAACTGGCAAATGGGACAAGAGTAAGTGGAAGGCAGAGAGATAAATGCCGGATGTCTTTATCACATGGTATAATCGGGGCACGACATCAGACCTGATCTAAGAGTGGTGATCGAGAAAGACGGCGAACCATGACCGCCCACGCTTACCGGCGTAACACGTGATGATGCTAATATACCGGCGTGACACGTGATGATGGTGCTATGATCTATGGAAGTATAGGGCGTGAAATGTTAGACAGCAACAAACAGACTCGTGGGGGGGGGGGGGGGGGGGGAAGGGAGGAAGCGTGACACGTGATGATGATGCTATAATCTATGGAAGTATAAGACGTGAACTGTTGGCAGCAAACAGACCCAGTGGGGAGGCGTGACACGTGATAATGGTGCTATAATCTATGGAAGTATAGGGCGTGAACTGTTAGAGAGCAGCAAACAGACCCGATGGGGAGGCGTGATACGTGATAATGATGCTATAATCTATGAGGGCGTGAACTGTTACACAGCAGCAAACAGACCCGGTGGGGAGGCGTGACACGTGATGATGATGCTATAATCTATGCAAGTATAGGGCGTGAACTGTTACACAGCAGCAAACAGACCCGGTGGGGAGGCGTGACACGTGATAATGGTGCTATAATCAATGTAAGTAGAGGTGTGAACTGTTACACAGCAGCAAACAGAACCGGTGGGGAGGCGTGACACGTGATGATGATGCTATAATCTATGCAAGTATAGGGCGTGAACTGTTACACAGCAGCAAACAGACCCGGTGGGGTGGTGTGACACGTGATGATGAAGCTATAATCTATGGAAGTATAGGGCGTGAACTGTTACACAACAGCAAACAGATCCGATAAGGTGGCGTCTGCTTCTCTTGTCTCCTGCACACCGGAAGTTAAGCAGCTGGACGACAATGGACGACAATCTAAGAAACTGATGAGCCAGGTCACTAAAATCTCTGCGCATATACTGGCTTTGTGGAAAAATTAAGGCACTTGTTAGGCAAACCAAGCTCCCCGGTGATATAAAGCATCATATAGAGATTGCACGTGATGTGAACATCCCACGTGGCGATGTAAGGCAACAGAAGGTTTGGATAAAATCCTGGTTGTCTTTTGTTGTAAGGACCGATACCAGCCTGACACGAGCGGAACAAGTTGTGTATCGAGAAACAACGAGGTGGTAGTGTTTATGGCGGATAGACTGTTCCTAGATTTGTCAGGTGGAAAACGGAAGGCCCAGCAATCAGTTGGTACCTTTTGTGTGGAGCGACAAGGCGTAACAAAAATAAGATGGTGCTGCAAACGTGTGTTGTTGACTATAAAATTAGAATATTCTTGAGAAGAGGCCTTAACTGGGATCAGAGTCTGTTCCAGTCAGGAGCTATCAGCCTTTATACCGGATCCGTATAGCCAGCTACCTGGCGACTCTAAGAACATCGAAGGGCCCCATGTGACACGGATATCTACTTAACATCTAGATGTATCCGAGTCACCCCGCAACCAGGTTATTACTAAGTTTAGTTCGGTTTCATCTGTCTGCTAAGGCAGCCATAGATTTAACTGAGTTGAGTGTAACATGATGGGTCATTCATCCACATTCTCAGTCCATAGAGACCCTGTCAAAATTTTAATTATAGAACGGTGTCTCTCCTGATCATATGACATCATAGTTATTTGGAGAGAGAAAGTTCTAGAATAGGGCAGGGTATGAAAAAGGCGTATGCAGTCATTTGATTGGCTGATGCCTGCCGAGGAACGCTATCTTCCCGGCCAACACCATAGTCTAACAATTGTAATGTTGATGTCAACTGGGATGGTTGCTTTTAAGATGTGGTGCTATTTTATGCCCTGATTAATTTCTCTGCATCTCAGGTACTACTATAAATAATGTTTCAATGTTGTGGCAGTGCCTGGTGATGCGAAAGAGACGAATACCAGAGTATTTGTATGAGAAATGTGAAAGTGAAATCAGAACGCATTGAAGAGTTACTCTGAACATTCCTTTCTGTTAGGTTGACATGTCCAACCCACTGAATGCTTTGCCATGCCTATCGTTTCGTCTGCTATAAGAATTCTGCGTATGCTTGATGACTGTATATTACTCTCAATGCATATTTGCACTCTGTATGCTTATATAACTTTCCCATGAATGCATATCATTGCACATTCTTAATCAAACTGTAGAAATGCTCGTGTGAGTCTACGTTTTATCACTTTCGTGATTAGAATTGTGATGTGACATGTAATCTTTTCCCCGTAAATACTGAGAATGTTTGAAGGAATCAGATGTTGGTTTTATGAGTACCATCTCATGTGAGAAGAAAGACGCCTTATCATATTCATATGTTTGCAGGACGTGCATTTCATGCCAGAATAATACAATTCGTGTGATGACTGGTGATTATTTTACGTTCATGAGAATTGCTAAAGCACTCTTAAAGATTTGCCTTAAATGGAATTTATCTCTGAATTTGATGCACTTGTTCCTTTGCAACATTGATTGGGTTTACAACTGCGTTCAGAAAAGGACAATATATGTTCGAACCTTGTCTAAGTTGGCTAAATATATATCTGATGGCTCATGCAATTATTCAGAGGGAAGTACATATTTTTCATATGTTTTGTTTCAAATGTGAATACTGCTTATTAGATATTGCCTTACCTGCTGTGGAAGTTATACTATTGTTACCCAGTAGGGAAAGAGCAAATGATTTGATGGTGATGAAGGATGGCACTTGTGGACCGAGTCTAGTCTGAGAAAGGGGAAGACGGGCTTTGCTGTATGAGTGTGGATGGGATAGGACATCCATGTACCAAAGTACCACCCGCAGGGATTGGTTATTGGTCTGGTCATTGGTTATTTGCCATTGGTCCAATGATATTGCATATTGCATATTGCAGTTGTAAATGATGCCTGTCTCATATCTGTCTCATGATGCTTGTTTCATGATACTTGTCTCATGGTATCTAATTCGTGATGCTTGTCTCATCGTGTCTGTGTCACGATGCCTGTCTCATGCTGCTTGTCTCATGATGCTTGCCTTATGATATCTGCCTCATGATGCCCAGGTCTCCTGTGGTCTGAGACTTATGAGAGCTTTGGCTTATCTGGACGAGTGTATTATCATGCTTGTTGATTGTGTAATGATGTCCCTGACTCAGCAAATAGTCTCAGTGTTCATCGCTAGTAAGTGTGAATAATGAGAATATGTCACCCACAGTCCATCCGAGTGGATTACACTCCATCACCAATATGAGGGGATTGGTGCATAAGCAACACCCTCCCTTCTCTCTCTCTCCCCCCCCCCCCCCCATTTCCTTGAGTTTCCTTTTGTATTTGTTGATACTTTGATTATGACATTTGAATTTAGTACAAATGTATAGCAATGGTTTTCTGTATCAGCAGAGAAAGGGAAGGTGGAGAGGCTTATAATTTGGGACAGCCAAATGGGAGTCCCATGCTCAAATAATCAACTCCTTATGGTGGACTCCAGGGATTACCACAGAGCTGAAAAGTTGAACTATCAGCCTGAGCCTTTATTTTTCATATGCCTTTGCTGATAGCAACTAAGAGGATCTGTTCTCTGAACACGAACACAGGGATGGTCAACATTATCTGCAATGTTTTAAGGAGTTACCTTCAAGATACCGCGTGGAGTAATTCCCTATCTAATAAAGGACCCCCAGGCCTCAGTTCGCCTCCAGCAGGCCAGAGAAGGTTAAAACCTGCGTCCATGGAACACCCGTACCATTCTTGAAACAAGGATTATTGGCATTTCTTAGGAATTTTCTACCCCAGCTCATTAATAGCTGTGGTTTATTTGGAGGAAATAGATTTGAGTGAATTGTTTGTTCCCATTTAAACTGGATTATTATCTGAAAGGCAAGAACCAGTGTCTTATCTTTTATTCCCATTCTGAAAACTTTGTTGGGATAGACTTGCGTTGTGGGATGCTGCTGAATGTTGGATTTATGTCCCAAATCACTGGTTGGTCTTCAGAACGTCGTGGACAACACGTACCGAGCCTTTGCCTTCCTATTATCAGGAGGAGTCGATACTCAACTTTATTGAATGACCCCAGGCGTCAGTTTCACAGGCAGTCTCGTCATCACTAAGGATTCATTATAGTTATACCTTCAAGAACCGTGTCACCGGAGGAAGTGCACTTGATGAGGGCATATCATGAAGAAAGCTGCTATTATTAATTATAAAATAAATATTTAATATATAAATAATATATATAATATATAATAATATTAATTATAATTATAAATTATACATATCACTGCTTATTAGTGGCGGCAGGATAATATTGAACAGGACAGTGTAAATGACTTTGTGTGTTGCCCCAAAAGTGAGAACTCTTTCTTCAGTGCCACTGAAGGAGATACTACTTATTTTATATTAGGACTGTTGAGAAGGAGGAGTTTTATAGATTAGTGCAGCTGTCGGATATAGGAGAGTTATTATTCTTTGGGTTGTGCGTCTATTGAGTATTTTGGGGGTAATACCTGGGTGTTTCACACTAATTGTCATTTTTACTGCCAATATAGTACCTTGCGGTGTGCGGCAGAGGGGTCTTTGAGCCTGAGGAATTAAGGCCGTCTGGCTATGTCTAAGTGCATATTGTTGTCATTAAGTGGAACCTGGGTCTTCACTCGACCCCTCCAGTTACAATACACGGGTGGTGTTGAAAATGGTTGTTGAGTACATTTCCTTGTGAATGTCTTATTCAACTGTTGTATAATTACAGTGAATTGTGAATGTCTTGTTCAGCTGTTGTCGAGTACCCTTCATGGTGAATGTCCTGTTCAGCTGTTGTTGAGAACATGTCATTGTGAATGTCTTATCCAGCTGTTTTTTGAGAACATTTCATTGTGGGTGTCTTGATCAACTGGTGTTGAGTACAGTCATTGTTGATGTTATGGTAAACTACTGTTGAGTCTAACTGACACGTGTCACTTTTGATACATTTAATGGGAGATCCACATGAAGTTGACTGAGAGCACACAGTCAACATTATTAAGGGGGGAACAAATTCTTCTTTTCCTGTGGCGAATAGTCAGGATCTCTAAAAGCCTTATGGGGGTACCTTTTATTTTCTAATTCTGTGTAGGAACTTAAACTTTAAGTCTAATGTTCTCACAGTGGGGTTCGTGAGTCATGTTATATTGTTCCTCTGAAGGGCTGTTCGGGAATGATTATCTATCCCATTAAGGATGCCCTTAGACAACTTGTCATATCAAACCCTTATCTATCATATATAGATATATTTTATAAAACCTTCACACATTGGGGCTTTTGTAATATTCTTAAAACCTCACATTGACTAAGCAACGGTTAGTCCTAGTTGATCAGCATTCCCACGGCCAACACTCAGATCATAATATAAATGAGTCAAGATTCTGGGAATTTCAAATAACCACTTTCTGTTTGTTTCCCCACGTCTCTGTGGAGGCTAGAAACGATTCCCCGACAGACTGTCCTATCTCCAGACAGCCACTCAAGAGGTACCCAGGGTCGACAAGTCCGGTGTTGAAACTTCATTTTCCGGCTTCGTTTGACATTGATTTTGAGAGGGGAGACCACTCCTTCTCATTAAACGGATAGCGGCCGTCTACCCCAGTTTTTCACTCCTCATCACTGGAATAATGTCTGCCGGCTTTCCCCGGAAAGTCTGTCTAGAGGCCGGTAGAAAATGGTGATTGGGCTTTCTCTCCAACCAAATTCAGTTCTGGATTATAAGCTCAGTAGGTGTTTCTCCCTGGGCTAGGAGTTACACGCCTTTCTCCGTAATCCCGTATACTTTCGTGAGTAACGTGACGTGCGCGAGAATCGGTAGCGGTTCTCTCCGCGTCTGTAACTTACGGGGTATGTGAGCTGGTCGTTCAGAAAGCAACGGCAAACTACTGAGCGTAATCTTGCCAAGAAATCAACAATCAGCTGGAAGATGCTGATGTTGGCAGCGATGTTCTGTAAAGGATACGCGAACAAAAAAAAAAGGTGTTAGCATCCTCGTCCCATTGAAATCATAGAGTATATATATATATATATATATATATATATATATATATATATATATATATATATATATATATATATATATATATAATCTTTTTATCTCTGAAAATACATCAGGACGTTCCTAAGTCTGTTGCCGTATTTTTCTTGGAGTTCTCACATAGTACTACAGTGTAAAAGTCAGTTGCAATCAAGCTGTTGTGACTTTATTTAAAACAACGTAGACAAACATAGCCAAGACGAAACAACACAGTTTGTTAAAATTTGATGCTTGGCTCTTTACGTCTTGTCAAGCGGCCAAAAGCAAGAACCTGTTGAGCAATGACGTATGCTACAAAATATTTGGCTGCCAGTTATTTCAACTTATTCTGTTGTGTGCAAGCAGCTTCTATCGTTCATCTTATCTTCCTGGGAACATCCATATACATTCACGCTATGGTTAAGACGTGCTCTTCATGCAGTGAGATCTTGTGCCAATTTTGTTTTGTTTCCAGCTCGCATCGCTGATAGAGAAATTCTATAGCGATTTCTGGCATATATCTTTGAATATTAAATAGAATGTGATTCCTAGAGTTCCCCAGACACATTGCTATACAATAGTATTTGGGAGGTCGAATGTTATCTATTCTACTCATCAGTCTCTGACAGCTTAGTCTGCTCAAGCTGGACGATGCTAGCACAATGGATGGCTGCTTGGCATGCTTTAGTAATTCAATGTATGTTATTTTCTCCTAACGTTAAAGTTATCGGTCATATTTACCGACGCGGTGTCACCAGTACTTGGACAACCCACAAACTGGCTAGGCTAACCTGAAAACCTATCCTGGGTCACTTCAGAAGATTGCATGTAGACGGATATTTTCTTTCTTGTAAAGGATTACTTTCACTGCACACAGAACCCCTTTCAATGCCCCGGACTCCTCCTATAAATCACAGGAGGAGATTCCCAATTCCAGTGCACAAACTCCCTAGCACCGGCGAGGTTCAAGTATGTACATAAGAGAATCACAACTGCTTGGGATGTTCTGTGGTGGGTAAGTTTTCTGATGTTGAAATTTGACTGGCCATTTGAGTTGTTCGGCCTCGTCCGAGGTGGCTAGATGCCCGATTCACTACCACGGGATTGGGGGATATACCATGTCTGGTTTATTTATTGTTTATTTTCCGTTTCCTTATTTATTCATTCTTTCCATTACCGACAATTCTTTCTTCACATGTTTCCTTATATTATTCTTGCATTATATGTTCATCTATTATTTCTCCCCTTTTGTCTTTATAACATCTCCCATATACGTTTATCAACATTTGTAGCCTGTTTATCAACTTCGCCTTTCTTGTCGTGTAGTCTGTTTATAAACTTCCTATTCTCTATCATCAAGCCTGTTTATCAACTTCGTCTTCCCTAAGATGTACATTGTTTGTGTGTCTCTCTACTTGTTTACCCATTTTCCCCTCGCCTGTTTACAATTTCTTCCACTGCTATAAGAATGTTTCTATTTGTGTTTTGTTTGTCAATGTTATTCCCCTGTCTGTTTAAGATCTTTTGTGTGGTGGCAGGAAGAACCCGGCACCCAGCTTGTCAACATGAGGTTTCTGCTCAATTCTCTCATTTGAAACAACGTAACCCCCCCCCCCCCCCCTTTCTGAAACAACAAGAGTGACTCCAGGAACAACCTAGCCTCCTCAAATTAATCTGAAAGACATCTATTAAGGAATAGTGACAAAGAAAGATAGCTGGTCACCACACTTCATACAGCCATGGACTAGGCAGTGTCATCACACCGTAGCGATAATACATTTCTTGTGATTACTGTTTCGCTGATGAGAACATACACAGACACGGGTACTTTCGTACATTCATGTAATTATTTCCTAAAATAGCAAAAATTTTAACAATTCTAAAATCTTACAAATGACGTCATTGATTTATGATCACATATGCAGGTTTTTATTGTTTAAAAACTCTTCCAATTATGATAATTAGTTTGGGGAAGCTTGGTCAGATATGCACACTGAATATCGACGGAAACAGGCATTTTCTACTTCCGTTGAATAATTAAAATTGAGGATAATATGAAATCTTTATCAGACCAGAACTCAAAGCATGCCAAATATCCCACGGTAATCATTCTGACATTTTACTACAAGGACATGAAAACAGTGAAGTAAGTGTAACTCAGTAAAACAGTGAGAGATAATAAACACAGACGTAATGTACATACCTTACAAAGATCTCCATTAAGGCAAACAAAAATCACAGGGGGTAAAATCAATGATAATATCAACAAACACACAATAAAAATAAGTTATCCTACGACACAACAAATCGACGTTTCAATAAACTAATTTTCTAGGATCAACATAAACTTATCTAAAGGAAAACGTGAATTTAGAAAATGTAATCACATTACAACATACACAGAAAACGTCTAGGTATGGGTAAGATACGTTGTTAGGCCATAGACACATACTTAGTTGCTAGAAAGGCGACGCAGAAGTTTAGTTGTGAAAGGTGCCAAATAAAGACATGTGCAGCCGAAGGTGTGCAAACAGTTAGATATGGATATTATGAGGGAAGTCAGCAGAGTTATATGTGACATCTACAACAGCATTGATTCCCTATGGATGGATGCATCCCAAAGAATGGCAACCCTCAGCTGGTTTACTACTCCGATGATAAACAGCATTGTACAATCACAAGGAATGACACTATCTAGCGCCACCCATCGGGCGCTGGAGCGTAAACTATTCCTTCCGACGGCGTTTGACGGCAAAAGTCGAAGATGATGATGATGGTCAACAGCATCTGTTATACCACATCTGTGTTTCACTGTCAAACATGGCCACTGACCAAAATACACGAGAGTTTCAGGCCTGTCACACTAGATGCTCGAGAAACGATGTTGATATCATAAGAAAACATTCCTCCTCCTTCCTCTTCCTCCTCCTCCCTCTCATCCTCTTCCCTCCTTCTCCTCCCTCCTCCTTCTCCCTCTTCCTCCCTCCGCCTCCTCCCTCCTCCCACTCTCTACTCCTCCCTCCTCCTTCTCCTCCCTCCTCTTCCTCCCTCTTCCTGCTCCCTCCGCCTCCTCCCTCCGCCTACTCTCTCCTCCTCCTCCCTCCTCCTCCCTCTCCCTCCTCCTCCTCCCTCTCCTCCTCCTCCTGCGATCTCCTCCTCCCTCCTTCTCCCTCTTCCTCCTCCTCCCCCCTACTCCTCCCTCCTCTTCCTAATCCCTCCTCCTCCCTCCTATTCCTCCCTACTCCTCCTGTCTCCTCCCTCCTCTTCCCTCCTTCACCTCCCTCCTCCCTCCTCCATTTACCCAAGACAGACAGACATACAGATAGTCGGGAACGGGATCTTATATGACTACTTATATGATTTAAATGAGATGCTCTCCACCATGGGCTGGGCCGGGTCAGACAGACAGACAGACAGACAGACAGATAGATAGACAGACAGACAGACAGACAGTCGGGAACGGGAGCTTATATGACTACTTATATGAATTAAATGAGATGCTCCCCACCAGAGTCTGGGCGAAGCCGGGCCGTGTCAGCTAGTTAACATATATTTCTTTCTCCATAGTGGTTTTATCTGTATGCGTTATCTTTATTTTTGCTATGTTAAGATATAATTTGTGATTTTCACTACTCAATTGGGTTGAGGCTATTAGGTTTACTATATCAGTCTGTGTTGTGGATAGCAATACTGTATCATCAGCATACCTAATCTCTGGTATGTCGTGACCACCGATATTTAGGGCATCTCACAGCTCCCTGTTTATATCATCTCTTACATTTCTCTTTATATTTTCTGCGTAAGGTTAAACAAATAGGGGGACAGCACACATCCCTGACGGACTCCTTGCTTGATGTCAAACCAATCTGATATCTCGCCATCGTTACACATAGTGAAGCCAAAATATGAGGACCCGACCAACAATAAACCAAAAGATGAAATTTTAGTAATGACAGTGTTTCTTTTCCCATTGTCGTCCTTCTTCTATGCTTGGGTGTAGAGATAACTTAAATTATTTTCGTCAAAACCCCCTCTCTCTGTCATTTACTGCCTATATAGTACCTTGCTGTGTAGATTAAAAACAACAACAACACCCAGTAACGGGTTGCAGATGGAGCTGAGAGCAGCACCGAGCGGAGACTCAGTAAACAGAGCCAAGCAGCGGTGGCCGTGTCATGTTGCTTGTATTGTCTAACAAGGTGTTAGAACAGAACCAGAGATAACAAACAGCCAGGCATAGTTCGCAATCTGACTCACCAGACGATCGTTGTTTCCTCAAGTACTTGCCTCCCCTGAACACCAGACGCATTAACGTGGTAGATAATTTGTAGCCCGGTCTATGATGTCATTATGAAAATGCAGTTTCAGGAATGAATGTGCCGCAAATGAGTGATGTCGAGAACAAAGCACAACGATTATGGTTAATACCAGATGAAATGTCAGGCACACCGTGTGACAACACATTAGACACTTTTTTGCACATTAAAGAATAACGCACAATGAAGGAGAAGGCGCAGGGGCAGTGTACGAAAAAGGTAACGATTTCAACGAAAGGATGGCACAAGGAGATGGACAGGACAATTCTCAGACCGTATCATTGTGACTACATATCGCCAGTGGGTGATCTACAGCAAGTGTCCTTCCAGGCGAAGATGCTAGTTGGTCTATGATCTCAATTTGAGTGGATTGATGGCATCAAGAGATGGACAGGACATAGTCGTCAGACCGTATCATAACTACGTAGTTACAGATTATGCAATGGGTGATCTATTGCAAGCCGTCTCTGTGGCGAATAGGTTACGGACGCGATTCGTAACCCCGTATACCCGGGTTCGAAACACAGCGGTGCTGATTTTTTTTTTCCCGAAAAAGGTATAGGTGCCGGTCGTTCAGAAAGCAATGGCAAAGTACTGAACGTAAAACTTGCCCAGGAATCACGAACAGTCAAACTGCTGGATTTGACTGTTATGTCCTATGAAAGACATGCAATTAAATTTAAAAATATCTATTGCAAGCGTGTCTCCAGAAGCTAGATGCAGCTCGTAACGTTCATTGGCAGTTGGCACACTTTCTTATGCAGCCTTCAACTAATTCAGTTTCAGAAGATTCTCCCCAGAAGGTGCCCAAAATAAACAATATCGACAATGATAAAAGCTTAACTGAATGACTTTCAGACGTGACATAAAATCTGTTGCATTTTAAAATACCTGGCCAGTTTTCTTCAGCATACTCATACCAAACGTAACGGATACAACACAGCGTGCGCTGTTCGATACACAGGGATAATAGCTGGCCACAGACGGTGCGAAGATGGGACAGAAGCAGTTAGAACATCAAGTTTTACAATTGTCCATTTCAAACATAACACACCAGCATTATTAGTAGTCACTAATGAACTAAAGTCCGACCCTGAACACCTCATAGTAGCTGCTTGGACAACGGTCTGTAGATCCCAAGCCGGAATACCGTCCCCGAGATAGCTAATACTTTGTTTGTATAGATATACAATGACTACCACAGATTTGTCGGGAAAGGGAAGACAATAAGCTGATTTAGACAAATTACTGATCACAGTAATCCAAGTGCATTACAGCGCCACGTCCAGGGTCTAGCAGTATATACACTCACCAGTCACGGTCTAGTGAACGCGTCTTTTAGTTGTTACTACTTCACTAATAGGGGGTGGGATAGCGCAGAGGTTAGCATCCTTGCTTGCCGACCCGGTGACTGTGTTCGAATCTCCATAGAGGCGGGGATTTGTTTGTTGTTTGAAATGTAATTAATCTGGACTTCCAAGCCGACTAAGCCTGAAATTGTACCCCGAAATGTTCTGAGAAGCAAAGACTGCCGGCGTGTGGTATTTCCGCATCACCAATAGGTCTCTACAACTATGAAGCCAGCACCATATACCCAACACGCCTGGTGGGGGTTACAGTGGGGACTTGACTGTACCGTCACTACTAATCAAAATAATGAATGTCGTCGCTCGGCGAACACTAGCCACGGTCTGGAGAGTGTTCTCCGACATGGCGGTTCCCAGCCGGGAGAGCTAGGGGCAAGAATCACAGTGAGGCCAGAGTGACAACAGCAGGGTACGGCGATACAATATATCACACCCAGGGTAGGTTCAGATCTCGCAGAGAAGCAATGAACACATTATAACTATTAAACATGTGAAGTATCTATAGTTTGCCGCGGTGTCATTGCAGGATTCGAAGATATTTTATTGGTTATAATAAAGGCCCAGAATATGACCGAGAAGCTCGATGGATGGAGAAGCCCGATGGATGGAGAAGCTCGATGGATGGAGTAGCTAGGTGGATGGAGAGGCTCGGTGAATGCTCGATTGATGGAGAAGCTCGGTGGATGGAGAAGCTCAATGGATGGAGAAGCTCTGTGGATACTCGATTGATGGAGAAGCTCGGTGGATGCTGTATAGAAGTGTCTCTCGGCCCGGTATTATCTCGATGGATGGAGAAGCTCGGTGGATGGAGAAGCTCAATGGATGGAGAAACTCGATGGATGGAGAAGCTCAATAGATGGAGAAGCTCAATAGATGGAGAAGCTCGATGGATGGAGAAGCTCGATGGATGAAAAAAACAACAACAACACACACACCACACAGTTACAAATGCTGTAATCTAGTATATGTTCAAAGTTGATACTCCAAACCTTCCCCACCCCCTCTCCCACGCAGCATCTGTCACATGACACTAGGAATTCAGAATGAGGTCGTCACAGATCACGAAACCAGCTAGAAGGACTTCAATTGTATGCCTTTGCCATCCTGTTTTTGTGTAGTCCCGGCATATTCACTAACATAGGAATAACCAAATCTTGACTGCTTGTCGATGCATTATCTATACTCTCATTTCATAGACCACACACGCACCCGCGCGCCAATAATAATAATAATAATAATAATAATAATAATAATAATAATAATAATAATAAACAATTAGTACGTCTCCAACTAAATTAACGCCATAACCGTTTCGCAATTATTGTGTTGCCTGCTGATTTTCCGCCGAGCGAAATGGAAGAAGTGACCCGCGGGTCGTGTATCACTGGAACTCATCAGCTACTTCATCAGACCTGCATAGCTAATCTTGTCTTGGAAATGATAGGCAAACACGGGCCATCCAATATACTCACATGTAAACTGAGACAGATAAACATTGGCAGGTATAGCCAAGCAATTTATACGAGACACAGACTTCACGGTTGATTATTTGTTGTAAAAGAAACAGACAACCAGGCATATGAGAGGGAAAATGAGAACAGACTTGCAAATTATAAAAAGTAAAATGGACACACCTTCCGGGCAGTTTTTTATTGAAACAATAATATAATCAAAGGAAAATGGGTTTATTTTCACAGATGGAAAATGTGTGTGTGTGTGTGTGTGCGTGTGTGTGTGTGTGTGGGGGGGGGGGGGGGGGGTAGCCATGTTGCATGTTGCGAACAACACGCTACCATGTACACGGCGATGTGTTGGTGTTCAGGTGGCTTGCACACAAGTGCTGTAGAGAACTGTATTGCCTCGGTTCCACTCTGACCTCACTTAGGGGTGTGTGTTGCTGCGCTCTCCTTCCCATCGCCGAGCCTAGACACTAGAGGGGTGTGCAAGACCGGTTCTGGAACTTCACATCTGCGTAGACGCATAGCAGATTACCCATACCCAGGTGATGCATAGTCAGATTACCCATATACGCAGGTGATGCATAGTCAGATTACCCAGGTGATGTTTCAGCCCAGCACAGCACGATGTACTGGCTGGGAGCAGGCCCAGGTTGGTGACATTACCAGGCCAATAGTCGACACATTATTGTTTTGGCGATCTCTCCTTTTGAACTCGCGCGTAGTCTATACACGTGCACTTCTAGTATATCGGAATGATTTTTGCCTGTGGATTAGCTTTCCCCATCACCAGTGTCCCTCGCCATCAGGTGAACCCACGCTGACTTCAGAGGTACTTCTAATTTACGTCCCCACGTCAGGGACGAGAAGTCAACATTTTAGTCCAACTGACCGGTGTGTAAGAAAGATAACAAATAAGCAAATAGTAGCAACAACTACTTTCAGTAGCGCGTGTGTGGGTTCAAGTTCAGCGAACAGGAAAACAAAATAATTCGACAAGGTCAACTGGTTGGAGACATCGTCCCGTGACCTGGGCTTGAACCTGGCATGACTGCAGGCTTGTGCACTAATATCTAGGCTGCCTTCGGTGAGACTGTTGGTCTGCAGAGAGTGAAGGAAGCCAGCTTCCCCCCCCCCCCCCCTCCCCCCTCAGTCCCTTCTCCCACCCTTAAATCAGAAATCGCCAGTAATTCTACAATTTGTGTAACAACCGGAAGTCGGTGTGGAATTCTGGGCGTTTTCCAGAATACCCAAATTGTGCTAAACTAGGTCGACCCGTCAACAACAGAAGATGGCGATGTGCACCAGGCAACACCAGACAGGCCGGAGAAATCACACCGCCGATATACAGATCAGGAGAAAAACCCCGGTTCATCACATGTCAGCCGCTAGAGCGACCCAGTCTGACATGTTAGTTAAAGTTCGTTGCATATGCTTTACAGGACGTCGAAGTCAACCCCGGCCTGTGTTTGATTGTTTGTGATCTCATGGCAAGTTTACGTTCAGTAGTCTGTCATTGCTTTTTGAACGACCGGCTCCCATACCATTTCATAAAAATATTAACGCAAGGCGGTCTGCTGTCAAATCGCCCGCAGCTGTGTTTCGAAAGCGGTATGCGGGATTTTGAACTTGCGTCCGTAACCCTTTTGTCACGGAGCACTCTGGCATGACAAGTGTACATTACATTTGATCAAATGCCAGACGCTAGAGCGACCCATTCTGAAGTGACATTTTGAAGTAACTTTCACAATACAAACATTAATGAAGTGACATTTTGAACTAACTTTCACAATACACACCAATAAAATGACATTTACAAAACACCAACAAATCGACAAAAAAAAATTTCCACAAAAACACCGATAAATTGAAGAATCTTTTAATAAACTTTCACAACACGAAACAGCAAAATGACATCTTTCAAGAAAGTTCGACAAAAACCTGTGTATTTAAAACAAAGGAAAAAATTGCAAAGAGCGAAATGCAAACCGCAGCCACAAGGATAAATACTCCAGAGGCCGTAGCGGTTCAATGCCTAACCGCCATGCTGGGGACCGGAAGTCTTACAGTACAATTTTCTGGTGTATCAGTGAAAGCGTCTTCAAGTTTCTGTTGAATTTCAAAGCACTTATCAGGATCGTGGGTGGTACTAACATTAATACTGGGGCTAGATCTATGTTTAGCTGTGTAGATTCTCTTTGGTCTCAGTCTAACCTTTCCGACAACCAAAGAATGATCCGTAGTACATTCAGCACTGTGGTAACTTCCAGACAATGATATATGGTTCAGATGTTGTCTCCGTGTGATGACGAAGTCCAGCTGATGCCAGTGGCCGGATCTGGGATGTTTCTATGTGACCTTATGCAGCTCTTTTGTTTTAAAAAAAAGAGTTTGTAATACATAGGTCATTTCTGGTGCAATGCTCCAGCAGCCTTTGCCCATTTTCATTCATGCGACCGATGTTGTATTTTCCAAGGCACACAGGCCACGAACTCAGTCCTTGCCACCAGAGCATTGAAATCACCGAGCATATAAATGTAGTCGGGTTTTGAAAATGCCTTGATCACAGAGTGTAACTCCTCATTCCTCATAGAACGAATCCTTCACATCATAAGAGGAGTGAGGAGCGAAGTGTCGGTGCATATGCGGTAATAATGATGGCAAAACCACAAGAGGTTGCCAAGCGCAGGGATAATAGTCTTTCATTACCTCCAGCTGGAATTTCAATCATTTTCACACACACACACACACACACACACACACACACACACATATATATATATATATATATATATATATATATATATATATATATATATATATATATATATATATATATATATGTAAACAATGTGTTGTTCGTTATTCGTTTCTCTGTCGAGGGCATCAGTTATATCCCTGAAAGGATTTGCTTGCGGTTTTGCTCCCTCCGGACACATTCAGTCTAGAGGTATCAGGCTCTATTTGCCCGTGGGTAGATATGTCTTTCCTAACATATTAGCCAGGGCAGCGGTTTCATGGCCTACTCTTTGCTATATTCAACTGCCTGGGGATGTTTAGCGAGCACAACTTGCACATGGGACCTCCTGTTTGTCGCCCTTACCCGAGAAGGCGCCGATCTCACCACCCGAGAGATCAGGGGATATTATGCTGGGATCGAATCAGGTTTTTTTCTGAGCCTGGGAAGGACACCGTTACCGCTCGTCTACGGCTCCCCTTAAAATACACAACAAAGACTTGTTATAACACATGCTGTGCAGTCTTGGTTGTAATGTGTGTCCATAGTGCGACTTATTTCTAATCACTTCAGACATAGATGTTACCCAACCCACGGCACCATCTGTTCCATATGTTTCTTTCCAGCCCTCTCTGCGCTTTTCTGTCTTTCCATATAGTGTTTTCCTGTCTTTCCAGCTCTCTCTCTCTCTCTGTCTCTCTCTCTGTCTCTCCCTCTCTCTCTCTCTCTCTCTCTCTCTCTCTCTCTCTCTCTCTCCAGGTGTTTTCTTGTCTTGCAACCTCTCTGTAGTTGTCTTTCCATCTTTCTCTAGGCATATTCCAGTCTCTCCATCTCTCTCTATATCTTTCTCTCTCTCTCTCTCTCTCTCTCTCTCTCTCTCTCTCTCTCTCTCTCTCTCTCTCTCTCTCGACGAGTTTACTCGTCCTTCCATAGCTCTCTAGGTGTTTTCTTGTCCTTCCAGCTCTCTCCAGCTGTTTTCCTGTCTTTCTATCTTACAATGGGTATTTTTCCCATCTTTCCATCTTTCTCTTCATGTTTTCCTGTCTTTCCAACTCTCTCTTGATGTTTTCCTGTCTTTCCATCTCACTCTAAGTCAGTGGTTCTCAACCTTTTTTGGCCCTGCACCCCTTTGCCATATGTTCAGAAAGTTATTCCCTCCTTTTGTATTTCCTCCCTATATACACATACTAGAATAAGTCTAGACGTCTATTTAAAACGTGATTTGCGGGTCTACTTACGTTATAAATGAATGTCAGAAGGGTGAGAAGTACAGAACCGTAAAGTATGGATGGAAAAACAATATCAAGTAATCGGTTCTTGTATTAAAGCGATATTGAAATAATCTTAATCCCCCCTCCTCCGGGGGGGGGGGGGGAGGGGGATTCCCCACCGGTTGAGAACCACTGGTATAAGTATTTTCCCGTTTTCCCATCTCTCTCTTTATTTTTCCTGTCTTTCAATCTCACTCCAGGTATTTTTCCATCTTTCCATCTCTCTTTTAATGTTTTCCTGTCTTTTCATCTCGCTCTATGTGTTTTTTAATTTAATTTTTTTTGGGTCTCTCCTACCTTGCAACTCGCCTGCTCTCTTCTAATAACCTTAAACTAATGGACGTGCATTATCTACTTCCAATGTGAGTAACCCTGACAGTTCTTGCCGTGAGCTCGTACTTTCAGGAAGCTTTCACTACTCTTTTACCTGTCCCTATCAGCATTCTTCTACTGAACCACATCTTTGCTGTGGTAAAAAACCAACATCGACAAATGTATAGCACCATATTGAATAATTCAACAACAACCTATAGGTTTGTGAGCCTGTACAACATTGTTAAGATATCCATACAAATCACGCTGCGTGATCAGTTATTTCAGCGAGCTTCCTGTTTTCATTGCGATTTATTGCATTGATTTCCTGTCACAATTTTTTTTTTTTTTTTTAAATTCTAACATGATTGTAAGATAGCTTACAACAGGAGAAAACTACTTGCAAGTCATCACCTTTGTGGAACCAGTCCTCCGAAAACATTTGTTAGTTTGCTGAGCACCTCTGCTTCACTGGGGGAGAGGGAGGAGGAGGAGGAAGAAGAATAAGAAGAAGAAGAAGAAGAAGAAGAAGAAGAAGAAGAAGAAGAAGAAGAAGAAGAAGAAGAAGAAGAAGAAGAAGAAGAAGAAGATGAAGAAGAAGAAGAAGAAGAAGAAGAAGAAGAAGAAGAAGAAGAAGAAGAAGAAGAAGAAGATGAAGAAGAAGAAGAAGAAGAAGATGAAGAAGAAGAAGAAGAAGAAGTAGAAGAAGAAGAAGAAGAACGAACGAACGAACTGATCAAGTTAATATAAACAACAGGAACATAAAACGCTAACAACCGACAAACGGTAGCGGCAATATTTATGTCAGCAGCAGCAGCAATCGTCTGAATGCCAACAGACATTAACGACATCAAACCAGAGGATGCTTGAAGACAACAGTTCTGGCCATCACAATCAAACCAGCATCAACATTCCAGTGAATGTGGCTGAGATTGATCGCACTGCTGACCTGGTTATAGTCTCATGTAAATGAGTGGCATTTTCCAATGGCACTATCGTATGGCAGTTAACCTGGCTTTATTCTGGGTTACACGACGTTGCGCTGGCCAGTGTCTTGTTGTTGTAAATGAGAATCCAGTTGCTCAATGTAAATGACAAATAAGTTGATGTAAATGAGAAACAAGCTGCTAGATGTAAATGAGAAACAAGTTCCCTGACGTAAATGAGAAAAACGTTTCTATAGCACGTGCTAACCTCAATATTTTTCGTAAATAAGAATCTACAAGGGCGTGTATTTAACTCAGATCTTTTCCTAAGTAAGAGTGGTAAATAAGAATTCACCAGGGCATGAATTTAACTCAGAACCTTTCGTAAATCCGAATGCAATATAAGTAAACAGAATGTAAGCAAAGAACCGTTAAACCTCTCTGCCACGGTTATTCATCTCTATACAGGGCGTCACAATCAACCCCAGTGTGTTTAGCTGTGATTTATTATACAGTTTTTAAGATCCGTAGTTTGCCATTGCTTCCTGAACGACCGACGCTTCATAACATCGAAGTTATCCCAAAGCGGTCTGATTCTCTCTCGACTCCGTACCACGGTGTTTTAGGAAGCGCGTTTACTGGATATATATATATATATATATATATATATATATATATATATATATATATATATATATATATATATATATATATATATATATATAACACGCACACACACACACACACACACACACACATATATATATATATATATATATATATATATGCACAGACAATAAGATACACGAAGACGGAGATGAAAATGAGAAACAGATATGCTTTATGCTAAAAACTGAATATGCTAGCCTCAACATGGGCAACTCGCCACACCCTACAGAATGTAGCTGAATATGCTAGCCTGAACGCCATTCAGCTGGCCACACACTGCAGAAAGTAACTAAATATGCTAGCCACAACACCGGGCAGCTGGCCACACACTGCAGAATGAAACTCGGCATCGCTGGCGAAGGAAGAAATTACTACAAACAATTTCGTCTCGACTGATTTCTGTTTTGTCTCTCAAATATACAGAAGTTCTGTAAATGCCAGCGGCTTCCCGCCACCAAAATAATGGTATCATTATCTTGTGTAAAACTATAGCAAGATCAGCCAGCACAGCGCAGTTCTACAGGTTTCTCCTTCCCTCTAGGATGGATGATTTGCGTTAACTCTGAGAATTTTACTGCTACCTTAATTTAAAATTCATCCTCAGCTACATTGACAAGCCAGCCCTATAGCTTGCAAACGTCCCACGTGACCAGTATCTGTATTCTGTCAACAAATAAGATCTCAGAAGAGGCCGGGCTCTGGGATGTCACCGACTCCAGCCGGCCACATTTGGGATTGAATCCAGCGTGTACTGTATGATTTCTCTGGGCCGGCAGTAAATTTGCCCCGATACAAGGAATCAAGTTGCCTTCTCTCCATGTCCCATCTGGGAATTCATACTCTGAATAACAGAAATAAATCGCACGAGAGAACGACAAAATGGACTTAGTTACAAGCACGCAGTCCAATTTAGTGAACATCGTGAAATCTGAGCTGGTGAAGGTACACTGTTATAATCAAATATTAGCGGTTCTGACAAACGGTGAGGCAATTTGTAGGGAAATGTCTGACCAGCAGACAATCGATCATTACAAAGGGACCACAGACACAGAATCAAAGACAAAATGCAGATAATGAGCCTGGATAGCATCCAAAAAGTGATGAACCACAGAGAAGAACGCAGACAAGGAGCAGCAGGCAAAGAACACTAGGCAAGGAATAGCGGGAGAAAAAACCCATGAACAAAGAATAGCTGACAGGTAACAAAGCCGGCAAAGAACAACAAACCAACAATACAGGACAAAGAACCGCGGACAAAGAACAGAGGGAGAAGGTGACTGAATTATAGAAAATAGTACAGATGTTGAAAAATTCATATCACAGGCATTCCGACAAATAATACCAGACATAATAGAAACACACACAAAGGCATACGCAGACAGACAGATGGAGAGAGAAAACTAAATTATTGACAAACAAAAGACAGAAGTATAAGTACAGAGTCATACACGAAAAGATAGGCAGATGCAATAAGAAACAGAACTATGAACAAACAACAGAGCATAAAACAAGCATACAATATACGAAAAAATAGGTAGATGGAGAAATATCGGGAGACCTAAAACACTTAGAGAAGAGTATTATAGACAGAGGTGATTAGTTATGGGAGGACATGGAGGGAGGACATGGAGGGAGGACATGGAGGGAGCCGCGGGGGCTAGCTTATGATAGAACGGCTTGACCTGGTTTGGTCGAGGGCCTATGCCCTAATGGGGGACTCAGGGCAGAAGACGACCTCTCCTCCTCTTCCCCCAACCCCATGTGTTACCAGGGCTCTTCAGGCAAATAAAGATTTGCAACACTGTAACCAAACATGCAGGTGGTCAGACAAGGCTAAGGATAGGTGGGGCTCGCTAGCACATCTACAAATGTAGCTGCAAAATCAATCCAACGATGAACATATCTAGAAATAAGCGACAAAAATAACTCAGCTAACACACATGACATAACTCATCTAACGTAGAGGATATAACTCAGCTAACACACATGACATAACTCATCTAACGTAGAGGATATAACTCAGCTAACACACATGACATAACTCATCTAACGTAGAGGATATAACTCAGCTAACACACATGACATAACTCATCTAACGTAGAGGATATAACTCAGCTAACACACATGACATAACTCATCTAACGTAGAGGATATAACTCAGCTAACACACATGACATAACTCATCTAACGTAGAGGATATAACTCAGCTAACCAAGGGAACATAACTCAGTTAATCAAGAAACATAACTCAGCTGGCCAGGGGGACATAACTCAGCTAACCAAGAGGATATAACTCAGCTAATCAAGGGGACATAACTCTGCTAACCTAGAGGACATAACTCAGCTAACCAAAAGGACATAACTCAGCTAACCTAGAGGACATAACTTAGCTAGCCAAGAGGACATAGCTCAGCTAACCAAGAGGACATAACTCTTCTAGACGAGGCATGACTCGATGTGGAGAAAGCCGAAAAGAGTCTGGATGGCTGACTTCCTATAACCTAGGAAGATATCCAGAACAGGTACCTGGAATGTTACAACTATGTGTGAATTGGGAAGGACAGCACATGTGGTGGTGGTTGGGGGGGGGGGGGGGTTAAATATTATGCGATTAGAGATGAGAACTAGAACTAGAAACAGAGTTAGATGATATGGGAAGTACGTGTGCGAGCTGCAGGAGATTGCGAAATATAAGGACTATTTGTCTGAGTTGGTAGAGGACTTACGCCCCAATAGGGGATACAGGGCATATGAGGCCGATACCAATATACATATAACATTGCAGTTATTAAACTGTATAACAACGTACATATTATACTACTGTGGACAGACAGACAGACAGACAGACAGACAGACAGACAGACAGACAGATGAGAACCTTTAGGGTTTCTTATTTTAGCATGGTTTTCCACACACACACACACACACACACACACACACACACACACACACACACACACACACACACACACACACACACACACACACACACGCGCGCGCGCAAGCAAACATATTTGGTTTGTCAAACTAAATACAGGATACACCGGGCGAGAACGTGGATACGGCAGATGAGCACGTGGATACAGCAAATGAGCACGTGGATACAGCAGATGAACACGTGGATACAGCAGATGAACACGTGGATACAGCAGATGAACACATGGATACAGCAGATGAACACGTGGATACAGCAGTTGAACACGTGGATACAGCAGATGAACACGTGGATACAGCAAATGAACACGTGGATACAGCAGATGAACACGTGGATAAAGCAGATGAACACGCTGATATACTGCATTAGGACGCGGATATACTGGATAAGCACGCGGATAAAGCAGATGAACACGCTGATATACTGCATTAGGACGCGGATATACTGGATAAGCACGTGGATACGGCAGATAAACACGCTGATATACTGCATTAGGATGCGGATATACTGGATAAGCAGGTGGATACAGCAGATAAGCACGCTGATATACTGCATTAGGACGCGGATATATTGGATAAGCACTTGGATACAGCAGATAAGCACGCTGATATACTGCATTAGTACTCGGATGCACAGGATAAGCATTTGAATACAGCAGATGAACACGTGGAAACGCCGGACGAGAAGGCGGATACAGCAGATGAGCACACAGATACAACGGATGAACACACAATACAGCAGATGAACACGCCTATACACCAGATGAGTACGCGGATGCATTGGATGAGAACTCAATCTGCTCTTGTCTAGTTATGAATTCAACGTATTTTCTAGAACCTATTGTAGCCTGGGACCACCTGGTGGTTCCGACCAATTGAAAAAGAACTCACCGCCCAGAAGGGATTTGAACACATGACAGTAGAACAGTCAGGCTAGATTGCTGGCCATAGTGCTAACGTGGTCCTAATTCTGGTCACGTAATGTGAATTAAACAAAAGGAAGCGAGTAACTATGCTATGTCTAATGTCTTCTTTACTAATGCAGCTTCTGTCCTGAAGCGGTTATTGCTGTTTCGCTTAATATGCAACCATATGCAACACGACCTCTCCTCCTCAAACCGAGGCTCCTTCCATTGCCGAGTCTGTGCAACACAGAAGCCAAACACCGAGAGACGTCCATGTACGTCTCCGTTCTCCTGCCTTACCACTTCCCTCCGTCACACTTGTCATGTCTACGTTATCCACCTACCCGTGCTGGAACTTGTGTGTATTCAGTTTACAGTTTCATATTTTTGTGTCAGATTTACTTGTGTTGTCACTGAAGTGCCAAAACTACCTGTCTGTTTACAGCTTCATGAAATCAACAGCATGTGAACATTTTCCCGAACATTTCCGCAGAACATACTGTTGAAATTTTCTGGCCGAATTTAACCTAAACAAACAAAAAAACATCAACAACAACTAAAAAAAGAAAGAATACAAGACGTATGATGTTTCTTTTATCCTGTATTCCCACAGTGGGTCATAGTTCCTCAACCAAAATATACCAAGCAGTTATATCTTTATTCCCCCCAGTAGATCATAGTCCCCCAACCAATCTATGCCAAGCAAGAGAGTTTCTATAGTCTGTTTACTTTTGTTTGCCCCAATATAAAATGTCATATCTCAGTAACTAACTGAGGGAAACTGATGAGATTTAGCATATAACCTTATCATTATCAGTTATCAGTTGGGGTAACTTCATTGCACCCCGGACATGTCCATAGGTGCTCGGATCCTCCCCCCAGCATATGCATCAGCGTCCGGTGGCTATTAGTGCCAGTTCTGAGTTGATTGACGAGGCGCTTTGTTTTCCCGATGTACCTCTCGCGTCTGGCCGTGCCGATTCTTACTCCCAGGTCTTTCATCCTGGACAGCGATGTGGAATCACTGACGTCAAAGTCTTCTGTTCTCGCCATATCTTTGAGGACGTTAATAACATCGGCACGATCCATGGGCTGGCCATCTACAGGGGGTGCAGAGCCAGCCAGTTTGTCAGCTCGTTCATTTCCCTCGACTCCTGCATGTCCCGGGACGAAGATGAAGGTGACTTTACGGAAAACAGACTTCCGCAGCGACTCAGTCCACTGTCTACGTACAGATCCAGCTTCGACCTTCTGAATCATGCTCATTGAATCACTTAGTACACACACGTTGGTATAATGCTGTGATTCCAGCCATATGAAAGCCCGTGTAACTGCCATCACCTCCATCGTCATGCTGCTCGTGGTCATAGAGTGGGCACCACTGGATTCTTGAACGGTTCGGCCCGCTGAACGGGCTGTAAATGCCCACGCACTTCTCTGCTGCTTTACAACAGATCCATCTGTATAGATGAGCACTTCGGGGCTATCTGAGTGTTCATAGATGAGCGCGTTAACCTCTGCATTGACAGCGGCAGGGTTCTGCTCTCTGCACTGTCTGTCGAGTGTGATAATGCAGGAGAAAGTGCACTTAAAAGCTGGAGGCACCGGCACCCATTCCTTGCCGGGGTTGATACTGATAAGACTGCAGACCTGTCTGACGACATCTTCCGCCCGACCCATCCATGATTTGCCCCTCTTTAGCCTGTCACCCTTTTCTCTGAATATAGCGTCATGCAGAGGGTGCTGCTCATCTGCACTTATTTTTAAGTATGCACGAGCTCTCCAGAACTTGATCCTGTATTCCATTGTCGGGAAATCAAGGAGGTATCTCATTGCTACACAGCTGGTGTCTCTCGTGCAGCCCAAAATGATGCGCATGGCATCGTTTTGTACCTTTTCAAGTATTCCAATCTGTGTAGGGCTGACAGTGAGGATGGCCAGGGCATACTCGATGCGTGAAAGCACAAGTCCTTAGAACAGAAGTATTAGCAGTCTTTGCTCGATATTGGCAGTCGCCATGACTCTCATTGCTGACAAACCTTTTCGAGCCTTCGTTATGACATAATCGACATGATCTCTGAAGGACAGGCTACGAAAAAGCCTCACGCCAAGATATGTCATTGACTGGGTTCTACTCAAAATGCTCCCATCCATTCTTACTGCCGGCATGTCTGTTTTCACAATATGGTTGTTTAGTGAGAACCATGTAACCGATGCCTTTGCAGGGTTGACAAGGGCATCGACATCAGCACACCATGAGGAAATTCTATCTAGTTCACCCTGCATATCATTGGCAACCGCCTGTCTATCTCGACCCTGTCGATACACGAGGATGTCGTCAACGAATGACAGAGTCCTACCCCTCCCGTCCAACTGTTGTTCAGTGATCGGCACCGTATACACGTTGAATAGTACTAATGACAGTGGTGAACCCTGCGGCAATCCTGGACATATCGTTATCGGCTCAGAAGACCAACTCCCGCATCTTAGCACCACCTTCCTTTGGAGCAGAACTGCAGCTATCCATCGTACAAGGTGAGGGTGCACTTTCAGTCTGAGGAAGGTTTGCATCAAGTGCTCGAAAGATACCTTATCATTATGTCCACTTAACAAAAAAAATTTTGTTCTGAAGATTGTACAGCAGATTTCAAAGTGTGTTTATATACGGTATATAATCTACGGGTCAGAGATGAAGTGCACATTATTAGATGTATTACGTCTTCACACGGAAACATTAGCGTTGAATAGTTAATATTCACGTGGGATTGGCCTTATGACAAGAGCCTCGCGTAGTGGAACGGGGCATTACTGTAAAGCAAGTTTTTTTTTTAAAGCGAGAAATCACTAGTTTTTCACCAAAACATCAAAGAAATGTCGCCATCGCCATGATTTAAATTGCTTTTGGACCTATCACAGACATATTTCTTGGGTGAGGGTAAATATAAGACGGCAGGAAAAATTTCATAACGATGCAACAGTTTTCAAAATAATTGATCGTGAATCAAGGCATTCATTTCTGGACAGACTATAGTTATAGCAGATGAACACGGTCCTCAGGTTTTCTCAGTTAGTGTTCTATCCAGCGCCAGCGTCTTTTCCGCACTGGAATTCGTTGAGTTCTCTCCCTTTATTCCCACTATTCTGCGCAGGCACCGATTAGTGAATGTATGCATTTTATTATAGTTCTTGTAATTGATCTCAAGCTTTGACCCACACAGAAGTAGAGCCTTAACATAGGAGTTAATCATTCCAAATCTGGGTATTATAGTTCTTTCAACTGATCTCAAGCTTTGACCCACACAGAAGTAGCGACTTAACAAAGGAGTTAATCATTCCAAATCTGGGTATTATAGTTCTTGTAATTGATCTCAAGCTTTGACTCACACAGAAGTAGCGACTTAACATTAGAGTTAATCATTCCAAATCTGGGTATTATAGTTCTTGTAATTGATCTCAAGCTTTGACCCACACAGAAGTAGCGACTTAACATTGGAGTTAATCATTCAAAATCTGGGTATTATAGTTCTTTTAATTGATCTCAAGCTTTGACCCACACAGAAGTAGCGACTTAAGATAGGAGTTAATCATTCCAAATCTGGGTATTATAGTTCTTGTAATTGATCTCAAGCTTTGACCCACACAGAAGTAGCGACTTAACATTGGAGTTAATCATTCAAAATCTGGGTATTATAGTTCTTTTAATTGATCTCAAGCTTTGACCCACACAGAATTATAGTTCTTTTAATTGATCTCAAGCTTTGACCCACACAGAAGTAGCGACTTAACAATGGAGTTAATCATTCCAAATCTGGGTATTATAGTTCTTGTAATTGATCTCAAGCTTTGACCCACACAGAAGTAGCGACTTAACATTGGAGTTAATCATTCAAAATCTGGGTATTATAGTTCTTGTAATTGATCTCAAACTTTGACTCACACAGAAGTAGCGACTTAACATTAGAGTTAATCATTCCAAATCTGGGTATTATAGTTCTTTTAATTGATCTCAAGCTTTGACACACACAGAAGTAGCGATTTAACATTGGAGTTAATCATTCCAAATCTGGGTATTATAGTTCTTGTAATTGATCTCAAGCTTTGACACACACAGAAGTAGCGACTTAACATAGGAGTTAATCATTCCAAATCTGGGTATTATAGTTCTTTTAATTGATCTCAAGCTTTGACCCACACAGAAGTAGCGACTTAACATTGGAGTTAATGATTCCAAATCTGGGTATTATAGTTCTTTTAATTGATCTCAAGCTTTGACCCACACAGAAGTAGCGACTTAACATTGGAGTTAATGATTCCAAATCTGGGTATTATAGTTCTTGTAATTGATCTCAAGCTTTGACCCACACAGAAGTAGCGACTTAACATAGGAGTTAATCATCCCAAATCTGGTGCTAAGTTTAACTTCATTTGACTTCTACAAATTGTCCAAAGCCTGTAAAACTCCTCTTGCCCGTATCAATCCTATTTAATGTAATTATTGGGTCCCCCTCCCCACTACTGTATGGGGGGGGGGGGGTGTCTATATTCTTTCCGCAGTATGTGTATGATCCCAACTCTTTGAGTGAGGTTCCATCAAGGGAGATCGGATTCTTATTTGCTTGGTTAAATCTCACTGTCTTTGTCTTTCCTATATGTATTTTAAGATCTTAGTGTCGTGATCTCCCATCAAGTATGATTAGTTTATCCTGCATTTGATCACGCGTGTGTGACAGGAGTGCGATGTCCTAGGCAAAGTCCACATTATCAAGTTGCTTTGTCAGAGTTCATGAATTCCATTTTTTGGCGGTAGTTATTGTTGTCATACGTATCATTCTGGAATATATGTTAACAGTGAATGTCAAGAAACAGGTTTCATATTGTGACATACTACCCACACAACTATGTATCATGAACACTGAAATATAGAAACTGAAAGCCAGAGTGAAATCGTTTCTTCACAGAACGCTAAGAATCTCTTTAACAGCTAAGAAGACCAACATTCAAGTACTGCAGAAGCACATTTAGAAAGACTAGATTACTAGCATCAGAATAAGACATTTGTCATCCCAACGGTTAGATATGAAGGGGCTGTATAATGAAACGAGTACATGATCGACTTGAAACAGTAGTAAATTAAATATTCGTTGCTGCTGAACTAATTATCAAGTATTAAACCACCCCGATACCTACCGCATCTGTAAAGTAATTTTGGAACCAGTTATCAGATTGGTTTGACACCAGTTTGAAATATACCATACCACTTGGTCTTTGTGTTCTGCCAGCCTACTCCAGAAACCAATCACACTTGCATTTAATTTCCACTGAGAGTCGGGTGTGTCTTATCAGCAACTGCCTTGCCGACCGACGTGGGCAGTCATGCTTGTGCACATCTTGCGATCTCCAACAGAATGATTTAATTTGCATACAGTCGCATGACGACGAACGGGTATCACCGGTAGCACATGATGCTCCCTACCCGACGAAGTGATATCACTAGTTTAGTTTAGTTAGTTTAGTTTAGTCGACGGATCAACATCACGGCACACGGGTGTAACCCACAAGTGCCCCGATCTCAGCTCAGTGCACCAACTCAGTAGCATCGGCGAGGATCCTGAAATACTTTGGGTAGATTTTTAACTTGAAATTTTGCCCGGGCAGCGCTGTTAGGCTACTCTTTTTCGATTTTCAACTGCCAAGGGATGTTTTACGCACGCAACAATACACACGAGCGTCCGATCTCACTACCCAGAGACCAGGGGGAATTGTGTTACTAGAAGTCCACGTGAATAAAATCCCGACCCTCACTGATATCACTGTTATCCTCACTAATATCGTTAAGGTGATCGAGTTTGTTTGAGTATGATTACCTAGGGAGAACTACAGCGGTGGTTTCCCCTTCCCTCCGCCCTGTTGTACGTGCTTGACTCCACTTGCCGTTTTCTACAAATGACAGATCCTGGAACCCGGCAGGAAGGAGATGATATGTTTGGGGACTTTTATCGGCCGATGGCCATGTCACCGAGTGTTGAGCTATTTTTATAGAGACAGATGTCCCACCAACTAACTCACCTCCTCTTAATGACCAACACCTGTGTTGGTCCACGACTGCTTATTCAACATGATCGGTAGCAAACCTTTAGAAACAATATCTACTAGAGCAGGGGTGGGCAAACTACGGCCCGCGGGCCGCATGCGGCCCGTCAAGTGATTTTATGCGCCCGCGAGGACATTTAGAAATAAAATTTTAAAATTCGTTTTTAAGTTATTTCGTTGAATTTTACAGAATTTCATGTACCGTTATGACGAGTGCCAATAACAAAAGTAAGATTGAAGATGAATGCCGTGTTTTTAATGATGAATGGACAACTAAGTACTGTTTTATAAAAGTTGGTAGCAAATTAGTGTGCTTATTGTGTGGCTGTCTTCGAGGGGTACAATTTAAAAAGACATTCTCAAACAAAACATTCCGATTTCGGATACAATTTAACGACCGAAGAGAAGGAAAAGAAATGCCTTGAGTTGGTGAAACATTTGGAGAAACAGCAAACTGTTTTCACTAAACAGTTTTCAATTCAAGATGCTGCAACTGAAGCTAGTCTTGTGCTGTCACATAGAATTGTAAAACAGAACAAGCCATTTTCTGAAGGCGAGTTCATCAAGGAATGTTTACTAGATGCAGCAAACATTATGTGTCCAGAACAAAAAAAAAAAAAACAACAACAGAAAAACAGATTTGACAACATTACTTTATCAAGGAGAACTGTGGTCAGACGTGTTGACAAGATCAGTGACAATTTGATGCATAAACTTCAAGATGCAAGTAAACAATTTTTGTGGTATTCTCTTGCACTGGATGAGAGTACCGATGTACATGATACTGCCCAATTATTGATATTTATACGTGGAATAAACACTTCTTTCAAACTCACTGAAGAGTTACTGAGTGTTGAGTCACTCAAAGACACAACTACAGGCCATGATATATTCAATGCTGTTACTAACTGTATTGAAAGAACTGGGTTGGTTTGGAACAAGATGGCAAGTGTTACAACTGACGGAGCTCGTGCTTTGACTGGAAAAAAATGTAGGTCTGGTAAAGTTGATAAGTGATAAGATTAAAGCAGAATATATAGACCACACAATATTACCACTTCACTGTGTGATTCATCAAGAAAGTCTGTGTAAAACTGTTTTGAATATCAAGCATGTTATTGACCCAGTTGTCAGTGTCATCAACCTCATCAGATAAAGAGGACTTAATCACAAACAGTTCAAGTCATTGCTTGTCGATTTGGAAACTGAACATTCCGATGTCCTGAACCACACCAATGTTCGATGGCTGAGTCTCGGCAAGGTATTGAGGCGAGTGCGGGAACTCAGAGAAGAAATAGTGATGTTCCTAGAGATGAAGGGCATTGCATGTGACTTTAATACTAACATTGTCAATAAAGAGTGGCAGTTAGAATTTATGTTTGCCATTGAAATTATGAAAAAGTTAAATGAACTGAATGTCAAACTTCAGGGCAATGGTGTGTTTGCACATGAATTGTATGTATATGTATAATTATTTCAGGCAAAACTCTCACTGTTCTCCAGACAAGCAAGTGAAAAAAGATTTTGTCACTTCCCTTTGCTGAAACAAGAAACCATTTCTGGTGAACTGACTGAAAAATATAAAGCCCAATTAGATGCAATGACTGAAGAATTTGGAAGGAGATTCCAAGATTTCAAGAACTTAGAGCCACAGTTCAATATTCTCAGTTCCCCTTTTACTGCAGAAGCTGATATAGCCACAGAGGACATACAGTTGGAGCTGCTTGACTTACAAGCAGATCATGACCTGAAAGAGAAATTCAAGACAGATGGTTTGCTGGATTTATATGGATCTTTATCACAAGAACCGGTCTCTGTGGCTAAGGGCTTGCGAACGCGGTTTGTGAGCCCGTATACCCGGGTTCGAAACACGGCGGTGCTGGTTTTTTTTTGAAAAAGGTATAAGGGCCGGTCGTTCAGAAAGCAATGGCAAACTACTGAACGTAACACTTGCCTAGTACATCAACAGCAGCTGAAAAGGCTGGTGTTGCCTGCAACGTCCCGTAAGGGATACGCAACAAATATTTTTTTTTTTTTTATCACAAGAATCATTTCCCAACTTGAAAAACTTTGCAGCTAAACTTTTATAATTATTTGGATCAACATACATTTGCGAACAAGCATTCTCTTGCTTGAAGATCAACAAATCTAAGAATAGGTCTTTATTGTTGGACTGCAACTTGCATGCTGTCATGCGAATTTCAACACGTAAACTTGCTCCAGATTTCAAGAATATTGTCACAAATTGCAAGCAGTTACATACATATCATTAGAAACCAACAACTGTAGTGACAATGTAGTTGCTGTGTGTCTAAATTAAAGCCATTGATAGATAATAACGAATATTTGTTCTAATAACAAGTTGTAAAATCTTGTTAACAAATCAGCAAAAGTTTTTGTCCATATTGTCAAATATAATGTATAAGTGTATAAGTAAAACAAAATTGCAATAATTAGTTATTTATACTGCTTAATAACCTATAAATAATTAATAATTACTTATTGTGATAGGTTGCTGTAAACAAAATGGATATATATATATATATATGCGGCCCGCCAATAGCTTTACATTTGTCAATGCGGCCCTCCGCACGAAAAGTTTGCCCACCCCTGTACTAGAGGATACTCCGCCATCCGCCACCCGTTGGACGCGCCAAGTAGTAGGCCAGGCTCCTAATGCTACACGTGTGGAGTCATCTGGAATATGTTGTAGCCGCACATTTACTGGGCCACAAATGCACTTAATTGTTGAACTACATTCCCCCATGATAAAGCCGACATCGTTTATTTTCATTATCACAAGTGATTACATTGGCTCAGACATTCTCCCCACAAAAGTGACAACAAGCCGCTCCCCTGTTCCCTTCCTAGGCGATAACATACAACCTGAAGGTAGACATAAACATGTATTGTTCCACTGCCTACACTTGTTTTGTTTTTAAATGCCTCTTTCTTTAAACAGTTTCTGTCTGGTATTTTGTGTGGATTGAGTTGTTTTGCTGACTAATGAAGACCCACAAGGTTCTAAACGTGCAGCACGCCCCTCAATCTGATCAATCCTGTGTTTAATTATTGAAACATGCCAAGCTCTTCCTTGTTCGCCCAGTTGTATCATGTTTGCCTTGTTTGCTGCATGCACCTCAGTCAGGTGGCCTGGTAATAAATGTATATATGTCTTGCCCTGTCATCGTGCCATGCTCAGCTATTCATAGGAACCACAAGGCGTTCTACTTGCTCCGTAGGTTGGAACAAAGAATTCTGAGAATGTTTTCAGTCTCACAACAACTATACGAGGCCTATATAAAGACAGCCATTAAGCTGTTCTTTCTGCCCATGTCAGATTTGGCTGGTATAGAGGATCGCAAGGATAAGGGCACACAGTAGTTCTCCTCTTGATGTGAGGATTGAGAGAGGTGGGGAGGGGGGAATGGGGCGCTTTTTAGAGACGAAATTTACTGGATTAGAGTGGTTCGGAGGTTAGAGCCCCAGCTCTAACAGTGTCAGGTTAGTATCTACTTGAAGACAAACCATATCCATTTGCAAGCAAACTATATCTACTAGGACGTTCATTTGAAACCCGTTCCAATGGCTTTATTACAAAAGCATGAAAGAAACATTAACAGGTGTGGTAGAATTAAACAAAGCATTCATATTGAATGAATTATGCACCATGCGTTGGTCAGAAGAAATCGCCGTAGGCATTCAGGCAAGCATCCCATTGCTTAAGTAGGCGGCGAATGCCGTCCACAAAAAAAGATTGTGGTTGCTCACTGAACCAAGTGTTTACCGCGTTCATTACGTCTGCTTCTGCCCCTTGAGAGTTTTTTTTTTTAGAGGTCCGAACAAATGAAAATCACATGGTGGCAAATAAGGACTATAGGCTGGATGTTGCAGAATTTCCCACTTCTTCCTTGCTAATGCTTCCTGCACAATCTTTGCGACATGAAGACGAGCATTATCGTGCAACAAAATCACACCGCGAGAAAGCATGCCGGGTCGTTTATTCTTGATGGCTTTTTGCAGCTTGTCTAGTGTTTGCAAATAGTGGGTAGAGTTGATGTTGACACCAGGTTCTTTAAAGTCAGCAAACAATAGCCTTTCATGGTAAAAAAATATGCTCAGCATAACGTTACCAGCGGAAACCTGTATCTTGAATTTTTTGGCTTTTGGTGACCCAGCATGCTTCCATTGTATGCTCTCTCTTTTGCTGCTCGGCTCAAAGTGGTGACACCATGATTCATCGCCTGCCACTATGCGGAAAAGAAATGCAACACCCTCCACTCTGTAACGCAGCAAGTGGTTCAAACACCATCCCATGCGTTCCTCTTTTTGGTGGTCGGTCAACACCCGTGGTACCCACTGTGAACACACCTTCCGATATTGCAGTTTCTTACGAACGACCTTTTGAATTGTCCCAATTGACACATCAAATTCTTTTGCTAGCGAACGTATGTTTCGACAACGGTTCATCTGTACTGCTGCATCAATTTTGGCGATGGTTTTTTCTGTTGCAACAATATGCGCTTGACCCGGCCATCGAAGATCTATCATGAACTGACGTTCTTTCCGAAACATTCGTGCCCAGTCTGTCGCTGTTGTCTTCGACGCACATTTGTTACCGTACGCTGCCTGCATTCTTCGATGAATGTCCACTGGTCGACATCCTTCAAATGAAAGAAACTGAATCACCGCTCTTTGAGCTTCTTTGGACGGACTTTGGATCAACCTGGCCATTTTCTCAACGTTTAGAAACAGAACCTATGCTTCATGGGACGATAAGCACGTGCTATTTTATTAATTGGTCAGTACTTATTACATGACTATAACATGATCATGTTCAACGTACGCAATTACGCGCGGTGCGGCACGAACGGATTTCAAATGAACGCCCCTTATAGTTTAGTGCAAGACATAACCAGGTCAAGACTGTTCGACAGAAACACTGACTGTTCAGAGCATGGCATAATTTCCAGGTTATAATAATACTGACTTATTCAACAAACGCAAACTGTTGACGACAGAAACACTGACTGTCAAGGGCAAGATCCCCCTCAAAAGAAGGCTGCCAATGCGTAAAACGAATGTTAACAATTAACATTGAGTTGGGGCTGTTTGCCAGATCAGGTGTTAACACCGCTGGCGGTGATAATTCAACAGGATTAAACTGCTTCTTTGGTGATTGGATTTCTGCGGCTGAGATAAAAGACCATGACAATTGCCAGTCCTACATTCTTGTCACACTCCTGGTAGATTGTCTGGCTTCTTCTTTTGGCCTGGACCACACACTCGGGCACAGACCCTCAACCGCCTCACCTGAAACACGACTATCCTTAGCTGGTGAGGACTCTAATCTGCGTGTAACGGAATCCGCATACAGTAAATATTATGTTGTGGGTTACTTACTTGCATATCCATTACACGACATCGTATTCTAGCAAAGATGATTTCTTGACAAATTTACGTTCAGTAAAGTCGTTCTAAACGACTGGGATCCATACCATTTAAAATCAACGCAAGAGGGTCTGCTGCCAAATCGCCCACGGCTGTGTTTCGAACGCGGTATGTGGGATTACGAATTGCGTCCATAACTCTTCGCCGCTAAGCCGGCATGTTGTGAGTAGGCTTTCTAATTTTGAAATGTAGCCTAGAGCACGGGCCGATTATGCCTACTGGACTTACCCTTGATTGCGTCCAGATGTCGGGGTATTTGTAACGAGTCCTTTAAATTTTTAGACCTCGTCCGAAAGGCTAGTTCTTCAAGTGATCATCCTGGAATCAAAAGGGACTACAACTTTCCACTTGATGAAAATAACCGTCCACGACTGCACTCGTACTCAATACGTCTGGAGCTGAAGGCGGAAGTCTGCCTCCATGCCACTCGGTCCTTGCGACTGCACGGCTATAACGGTACCCAGAATCTCCAACCTTATTTGCGACTGTATCAACTTTCTGAACTTTCCAGTTGTATGTATTTATATCTCTACGTTTATTTTAAAAGCCACAAACTTTCTTATCCAATCTCCATTTTCCTGTTATCATCAGACAAAATGTATACAGAAACTGGCTAATGAAGAAAGCATCCGCTACATCCGGTGTCTGCAGCAAATGGCCGGGATGCAGTATTGTTGCTGAGATTGCTCACAGCCTTCTGCTGCCTGCTCTGGGCCCATTAGCCAGACTACGTTGGAATAATTAAGTCTCCTCCATCCGGGTAATGTAGTTGTTTGAAATGCATCCTCAAGCTCGACTGGTCAGCGATGGCTAACCGTGGAATAATCGATTTTACAAAGGTAATAATAGTCATAACCCTAGCAGAGTTATTCGAGTAACTGTGTTTAGTGATAAAAACACACTCCCTTCCTCCTCCTCTTTCATCGTCATCATTATCTTTTTCTTTCTGGTTTGTACTCCAACTTTCAGTTTAACGACTTCAATCTAAGCAATAGTCAGATACCGGTTCATGCCATTGGCGTAGATATTTAACGGAAGAAAGTTGATGTTATATTTACGTTCATTACTGCAGTAGGCACCTGGTTGCCATGCAGTCACTGCCACTACACAGAGATCGAATGTTGAACCTATGTCCAGCACACCGTAACTATTGTTGTGTGTGACTGCATTTCAAGCACCATAGAACGCGTTGTGTGTGTGTGTGTGTGCGTGATATGTCCAATACACCACAACACTTGTATGAGAGTACTCTCTCTCTCTCTCTCTCTCTCTCTCTCTCTCTCTCTCTCTCTCTCTCTCTCACTCGTATGTCCAACACACCACAACTCTCGTTGTGTGTGCGCGCGTGCTCTCCTATGTCACAACATACATAAGAATATGGCTTGGTGGTGGCCACCTCTGCCCCACACATGATACTGCTTGCTGATACAACACCCTGACTCCCGTGTTATTCAGCTATCAGACAAAACAGCCGGCACCTCGTGAACTAGCATTCAGTTTATCCACGCCATCAGCGGGCCTCACATTGAGAACCCCACCTGCATACCTGGTATTTCTGCAGCTAACACAAACAAGACTGATTCGTCTGTTAGCTCCTCGCGTGCGGCGGGTGAGTTCGCGCCTAAAGACTAGACTCAGGTTAGAGACATCCTTGCTATTTACTTTTCCTTTGAGACCTAAAGCTATCAGAAAGACATCACATCTGTTTCCACATCAGCTTCCATCTTTTATCCACACGTTTCTTTGGAGTTTAACAAAATGCGCGCGGTGCTAGGTCTGTCTGCGTGCACCAGTTATCTCAGTGTAAAATTTACTTAACTTTCCCTCTGTCATCAATCTTATCTTCATCACATCCCGCGCCATGGAAGGGCAGCATTTCTCCACGTGGCCTTCTTGTCAGAGCCAGCAGAAGTGTAGAGACAGCTGTGTTTGTTTTGTCTCAAAACTTTCGCTAGTGTTTACAAGAAAGCTCTTTTCTTTCCTTGCAGACTGTTATATTAGTACATTCTGTCGTTTCTCACAGGTAATCTCATTATCAGAGATAATATCCAATCATAGATCACGAGGCACTATTGGTCCATGGTTCTTATGAGTCCAGGGCACTGTGAGCCCAGGGCACTGTGAGCTCAGGGCACTGTGAGTCCAGGGCACTATGAGTCCAGCGCATTGTGAGTCCAGAAAGATAGGACTGCTTGGAGGGAGCTGGTTGAAGGCCTATGCGCCTATGGAGAAATAAAGTGTGAAAAAAGAAAAACGTGGCGATGGTGCAAAGACGCCCTGCTCACAGCAGGCTGGATCTGTCCTCTTTTCCACCACATGACCAACGGTGTTTTGTATACAGAGCTGAAATCAGAATCGTAGGCTGTACACCGAGAGGCGGCTTCTTGGGCAAGTAGCATGTATAGCTGAGCGAGGAAACTCCGTCCTGCAGACGCAGGCAATGCTCCACATTTCCGTATCATAGACTGGACTGGTGTCAATCATTACAGAGCCATTGTGAATATTTAAAAATGGATTGATTCTCAACATATAAAAATATCATCGTCATCAAGTGCCCTGCCATCTGGCGTAGGCGTTCATGACTCTCCACATATCTCGGTCCTTGGTTTTCTGGATCAATTCTGCTGATGATATTCCTCCATATTACTGTCTCAATCCATCCAGCATCATTTCTCATGGTCTGCCTCTGCCTCTTTTCCCCTCGATAATTTCTGTTGTCACGATGTTTTCCAATGCCTCTCTTCTCATCAGGATCAAATAAAGCCGTTTGTCTCTTTCTTACATAATAATAATAATAATAATAATAATAATAATAATAATAATAATAATAATAATAATAATAATAATAATAATAATAATAATAATAATGCAATAAGTGCACGGAGAAATACGAGGACAGTCTTTTCAAATGTAGCGAATGACGAGAGCTGACATCGAACACTTGTCCGACCGCACTCCAAATTTTAAAAAGTGTCTAAACAACTGTAAAACATGTCTAAAAAACATTAAAAACTTCTAAAAAACTGTAAAATAAAAAAGGTCTAAACAACTGTAAAAACTGTCTAAACAACCGTAAAAACTGTCTAAACAACTGTTACGATTATGCTAACAAGGACTTAGTAGAGTCATTGCCATCTCTTCCCACGCGCGCACAGAGTACAGCTCCGTGCTCAACCAAGCTTACATCAAATGGAAACAGAAAAGTAATGACCACGATGTGTGCCCAGGATGTGTCAAATTACATATAACCAGTTTTCTCGGGGACTTTAAGTCCCTAGAGCCAGCCCGAACTGATTAACCTGGTTTGAGTTAGTCTCCCATCAATTTCCATTTTGTGGTAGCTCGCCTGTCGCAGTTCGTATATTCACCTCCACTAGTGATAACAAAACATGATCTCTCTGTTGTTACAGGTCTTCAACCTTTGTCTGACAAGAGCTCTCTTATCTCATCTCTCAGAACTTCGCTGCAAAACATTTTCATGACTTAATCTTTGTTTAATTAACAAATTAATAGACTACATCACAGTCATGCATGCATTGCTGAAGATACCAATTTGTGGAATAACTTAACGATGACATTCGACATATTTCAACGACCTCTAATGAGGTTACTGAGCCGTTGAGATGGCAAAACCTGAACAAGGATTAAACGGGGACTCTTCGAGAAGCGACAAATCCACAATGGGATCCCAGTTTGCGCAAATTTCACTGCGGTGACACTTTAAAGGTTAGCTTGTCAACACCAGAAAAATTACCCGTGTCTTACAGCTACCCAATGTAATGCATGTGCAATGCAAATCAGGTGCACATTTGTTTGGAAACAGTACGGTCATGTCGTTGGCTGCCTGCACCATGTCTAGAGCTGCATCTGTTACTACAAGCAGAACATGTTCTCTCCTCGTCCCATGTGGCCACAGAAGGATCCCATCATTGGTATAAACGGTCGTGGACTCCACCGATGGGGTTCTGTGTTTAGTGAGTCGCACAAAGACTCTCCCTGGCTGTGACTAAGTGAATCAGGCGCTTGCCTTGAGCTCCGAAGGTCGTGGCTTCTTTTTTGGACTGTCATTCGGTTCACAAGTGCAACATTTTCGGAGACCCCGTGGGTCGTGGCGGGGGGTACGAGTTCGTTCTCCGCTTTCGACAGGTAAGCCTGGTGCAATGAAAACTATCCTCTTGTCTTTAAACCACCCTTAAATCTCCACCTGTTCACACCAGTCATACAAATAATGCTAGCCGTTTATGTAAGTCATTCCGGTCAAGCTCCACCTGTTCACATCAGTCATACAACTAACGCTAGCCGTTCACATAAGTTATTCCGGTCACGCTCCACCTGTTCACTCCAGCCATACAAAGAAACGTTTCTTGTTCATAATAGTCACGCAAAGAACGCTACTTGTTCACGTCAGTTCACGCGCCAATCACACAAACAGGCTACCTGTTCACGGGCACAAAAACACTTCCACTTGTTCACGCTAATTTAAAAAAAAAAAAGCTACCTGTTTATCTAAATCACACAAAGAACGTTGTCTGTTCACCCCAGTCACGTAAATGACGCTACGTGTTCACACAAAGAACGTTGTCTGTTCACCCCAGTCACGTACATGACGCTACGTGTTCACACAAAGAACGTTGTCTGTTCACCCCAGTCACGTAAATGACGCTACTTGTTCACACAAAGAACGTTGTCTGTTCACCCCAGTCACGTAAATGACGCTACGTGTTCACACAAAGAACGTTGTCTGTTCACCCTGTCACGTAAATGACGCTACTTGTTCACACAAAGAACGTTGTCTGTTCACCCCAGTCACGTAAATGACGCTACGTGTTCACACAAAGAACGTTGTCTGTTCACCCCAGTCACGTAAATGACGCTACGTGTTCACACAAAGAACGTTGTCTGTTCACCCCAGTCACGTAAATGACGCTACTTGTTAACACAAAGAACGTTGTCTGTTCACCCCAGTCACGTAAATGACGCTACGTGTTCACACAAAGAATACTACCAAAGTATCTATCGAAAATGACGGAACAAATGGCTGGCTGTAGATTTCAAACTAGACACGAGATGCTAAACAGCAAATCTACGCAAATAATATAGGTTGTCCAGGACAATGTACGGAGACATCAAGATAAGCGCCACAGGAAGCTACCAGCGGGGAAACACTTCAAACTATGGAACACATTCTACAATACTGCATCAAGTACTTGATTGACAGGCATGTTCTTTAGCTTCGAGACACATCTGTTCTACTGTACCTGCTAGAATGTTCCATAAGAAGGCAGAAATGGAGCGAGGGATACGGAATGAAAGGAGGGATGGAGATGGACAATAGCAAAGGGAGGGGGAGAGAGAGAGAGAGAGAGAGAGAGAGAGAGAGAGAGAGAGAGAGAGAGAGAGAGAGAGAGAGTAAATGGTACATAAATAAACCAAGGAAGCTATTTCAGACACAAGGAAGTAAGGAAGATATAGGGACACGGGCACAAGCAATAAGTAGACGAGGGAAGGGGACAAGGAGTTAGAGGAAGTAAAGTATAGGGTCCGCTTCCACACAATGGCCAATATTAGGTATGGTGGAGATCAGCATGGCTGAATGGATAAAAGCACTCGCTCTTAAACTTCCGATGTGCTGATGCCGAGGTAGCGGATTCAACCCCTACACCGGTCAGTTGGACTAAAATTGTGACTTCTCGTCCTTGACTTAGGGACGTAAATTACAAGTACCTCTAAAGTAAGAGTGGGTTGGCCTGATGGCCAGGGACACTGGTAATAAAGAAAGTTAATCCTCACGCAGTTATCAAGTACACTAGAAATAGTGGTACATGTGTGGACTACGCTTGAGTTCAAAGCGAACGAACGCAAAAAGGTATATGGTGCTAGCCCTATTTGTTAATAGATCAGATCGATGGGTGATGTGATCGATATCAAATAGGCCGCCTTTATGCCCCATAAATTTCTAGGGACCCATTTGAGTCTGGGTCGAATTTTGAGGCATGGCCAATTATTTTGTTGTTAAATTCCCGCCTCTAGTGGGATTCGAATACATGACACCAGGTCAGCAGGCAAACACACTAGCAGGCAAACACACTAGCAAGCAAACACACTAGCAGGCAAACACACTAGCAGGCAAACACACTAGCAGGCAAACACACTAGCAGGCAAACACACTAGCAGGCAAACACACTAGCAGGCAAACACACTAGCAGGCAAACACACTAGCAGGCAAACACACTAGCAGGCAAACACACTAGCAGGCAAACACACTAGCAGGCAAACACACTAGCAGGCAAACACACTAGCAGGCAAACACACTAGCAGGCAAACACACTAGCAAGCAAACACACTAGCAGGCAAACACACTAACAGGCAAACACACTAGCACTAGCCAGCCACTTGGCTACCGCGGCCCCGGTAGTAGTAGACAAAGAAATCCCGAAGAAAGGAAACGTAAATGATACCAACAATATCACTTTACAAAACGTACAGATACCTCACACATCGCGTTACCAAACTTTATTGATACCTCACATATCACTGTAGATGACTGTATGTCAGGAAGCACAAAGAACATTAAGTACAAAGCCTCAGACTCAGCCCTGCAGTGCTACCTGAGAACGTTCACAAGCTGCAGGAAAAGCATGCCAGAAATGTGAACTGAAACGTTTAGATTAATGTTATACTCCCTTCCCTCTTCCCTCCATCTCTGCTGCGGTCTCCCGTGCCAGCCATCAAACGCTCCCTGTACACACCTCTGACAACTGTTTCTCTAGAACGATCCACTTTTCCATCTCTTGGGAAATTTCCCGTTTTTATTTCTGCCCGATTTATGAGCCTAGCTCCAATTGAAAGACTGAGTGTCTGCGGCTGTGTAAGGTCACTGTAACATCAGCAATTATTACCCAACATTATCGGAGTTTGGTTTCTCACAATCGGAAATAAATTATTCTTATCGGGAAACTGCAGCTGCAACCTGCGCTAACATTCGAGAGACGTGGTCGGGATCATTACAGGAAGGCTGGCGTTTCCTGCAATAACCTCAGGCATGAGATTGGATGGGAAGATGGGCGACCTCAGAGGTAGAGGAGGAGGAGGAGGAGGAGGAGGAGGAGCAGAAGGAGGAGGAGGAGATCATTGGCAGTGTCGACTGATATTGATTATATAGATTCCTTTGCACCAACTAAATAAGTGTTTGTCTCATTCAATACACAACAGGGTTTGAATGATTCTTAAGCTGTCCACTCTGTAAACTACAGACTTGAATTTGTGAGTACAATCAGTCATGTCATGCGGTGTGAATCAGAGAACAACAAAACTACAAACATTCGTTACCAGGTGTCTCAACAAGGTGTCTAGTTGATCGTGCGTAAAAATACATTTATTTCTTCGGCGAGACGCCGTTGACATATGGAGGATATAGATTAGAACCTGGAGAGCACAGAACTTGATATTGTTCTGATGTCTAGCACTGTCCTTTATTCTCTTCTCCCCCCCCCCCCCACCAATTCCTTTTTCCCCATAAGTGACAGAGCATTCCTATCCATTTATTATTTTTTAAATACGAGTGAAGCAGCGAATTGACCAGAGACTGAAGTCCATCAATACCCGATGATGTGTGTCTTTGACAGGTTCATACGTAGAATATCAGGTCAACAACAATAGGACCGACCCAGCGCTGTAGGGCTTCCGACGCCAACTATAGTAACAGGACACACATTGTGAACAAGGTTAGTAGTTAGTTAGTTAGTTAGTCGTGGTTCCAACTTCACGGCAACGGGTTGTCCCCATATTGCTCCATTCCTGTGCCAGTGAATATCACACAAAATGCTCCTATCTGCCAAAAGTGAACAATGGAACAGACAGGAGTATCGGCAAGCCAACAGTCCGCACAGGTACACTGTGCATAATGCCGCCGCCAGAATGCCAACACAAAAGTCCTCCATGAAAAATACAGTTCATCGTTGATGGAAATGGCAGTCACCAGAAAGACTTCATTGACCCGGGTTTGATCCTATATGGCTCGGTCTCTTTCCACAGGACGACCCGCCGAAAACGCCGCACAAAGCACGAACTCCGTAGCTCCCGCAGCGACTCCCGGGAGTCTCCTGAAAAATGCACTATTCAGCTGAAAAGGCAAACCAGTCAATCCAGCAACAGCCGGCCGCCATCGTTCTGAACATGCAGTTCCCGCTACACACAACCGCGGACAGATGTAAAAGCATTCCAAGCGAAACTCACAGCTCATAGTGTCGCACCACGCACTCACTCAGTAGCAGGGCGACGGAACCATATCCTCCTTAGTCGCCTCTTACGACATGCATGGTAAGCAACAGTGTTACTATTCTTTGCTCCCCCGTATGGGCCCCGGCAACACACGGGCGTTAGTAGCTTAACTGCAAAGTTCTTTTCCTAGAAACCAATAGACAAAATAAGCACAGAGTGAACAACCATCACACAGAAAAGAGAATCAGAGACATATTGCAATATATGCATGCTGAAGTGGGACATGCCGGTCACTTGGTGCATCTACACATGTGTGCTCTATGTATACTGACCTACCTACACATAGGTGCTCTATGCATACCGATCTACCTACACATGTTTGTTATACACAACATGTACAGGACTATATATAAGTGTGTTTACCGGACTTTATATAAATGTGTATACGTTTCTTTTCTCAAGAACTTACCATCCCCTGACCAACCCCCACTCCTTCAAGTTTTATTAATTTCTTCTGGGACGCAGAGGTGTTTCCAAGGCACTAGGGCCAGGTTCTATACTGGCCAAGACCTACTAACACGTCCTAGTCGTGCGTCCTGGGCAACAGGTCCCTTCGGTGTCCTGGCTAAAGTAGTGGGATCGCTAATTCTTCCGAAGTCGGAGAGTATCCGCCTGCACAGCGAGGAACCACCAGTCTGCACACCAATAAGCCAGACATGGGACAACGGATACTCACGCAAACCTCAGTCCGGTATGACATCACACTGATGTTGGACAACAGGATGTCTTCATTCGACGAACAGGACTTCGCGCTGGTGTTCACGGCCAGCGAACACAAGCAAGCAAGCACCAAATTGTCGGCATCTGTGGCTTAGTGACCACAGTTTCACAAATCCGGTGGTAGTTTCGAAATGGTATGCGATTTAGGAGTAGATAGCTTTGCGTTGATTTCAATGGTATGAGAGTCGGCCTTTCTGAAAACAATGGCAACCTCCTGCACGTAAAATTGCCTAGCAAATCACAAACAGGCAATAAATGCTGGGGATGGCAACGACTTGTAACGGACACACAACTAACTGTTTAATACCCTTGCTTGTTCTCTTTAACAGCCCCTAAGAGTTGTTCTACCCCCTGCAAAAATATTCATATTATAGTTAAGACGAGACCTAACCTTGACGTGCTCACCAAGGTTCGGGAGCCAGCCTGTGATCTGTCTGTGGAACATTCTCGTCAGTTTTCAGGTATCCTGATACAGCAAAACACTCACCTGGAATTTATGCAATCTGGCAACGCCAGGTAAAGTTGCTGCTAGCAGCAGGTGTGTAGGCTATAGTTTCAGTCTGCCAATAGACATGACACGTCAGCCCTTTTGGGAGAAATTACCTGCCGTCTGTCTCCTTTCTCCCCGCGCCAGGATTGTTACACCAAATTCCAGCAACAGTAGTTGTCTATTCGCTAGCAGGTGTTGTCGTCCCCGTAGTTTACACAGATGCACCCGGATTAAAGCACGGCAATGATGGGTGTCTATGTGGTGCGATGACATTTGAGCTGCCTGGGTGTGAAAATCATATTGGAGATCCTATATCTAAGTTGGGCACGGCTGCTGTTCCTATCTGTAGGTCGATGTCTGCACGGCTGATAATAGTCACTTTTTGATCAACTCGTCAAGTCTTTGAGTTTCTCGTCATTTTCAGCATTTCATCTTTTAGCCCATTTACGCTTAGTGCGTGTGAATTAAATATATTTGAGCTTCTTGTCTTTTAACATTTCGTCTTCGAATCGCACGCATTTACGCTATTCAAACTTCATGATGTCTCACGCCAATATGCGCCACCTCATACGATCACTAGCGTCGCGGATTGCCGGGCGACGCTGCTCCACTAGAGCAGCCATTTACGCCGTTCTCTGATTCACTACAAATTGAGGAGACGTGACTTTCTAGGCATCTGTAAAGAAGATAGTTTGCCATGACTTTCCTTCTGATCGGTGACAATACTCGTCATTGTCTAGAAAATCAACCTGGGGTTGATGGCAGCGTCCTTCAAAGCACACGCAACATTTGATTGTTGTCGTATCAGTGGCTATGTAAGACAGACCGTAATTTGGTTGTTGTTGTATCAGTGGCTATGTAAGACAGACCGTAATTTGGTTGTTGTTGTATCAGTGGCTATGTAAGATAGACCGTAATTTGGTTGTTGTTGCATCCGTGGCTATGTAAGATAGACCGTAATTTGGTTGTTGTTGTATCGGTGGCTATGTAAGACAGACGTAATTTGGTTGTTGTTGTATCGGTGGCTATGTAAGATAGACCGTAATTTGGTTGTTGTTGTATCAGTGGCTATGTAAGATAGACCGTAATTTGGTTGTTGTTGTATCAGTGTCTATGTAAGATAGACCGTAATTTGGTTGTTGTTGTATCAGTGGCGATGTAAGACAAACCGTAATTTGGTTGTTGTTGCATCCGTGGCTATGTAAGATAGACCGTAATTTGGTTGTTGTTGTTGTATCGGTGGCTATGTAAGACAGACGTAATTTGGTTGTTGTTGTTGTATCGGTGGCTATGTAAGATAGACCGTAATTTGGTTGTTGTTGTATCGGTGGCTATGTAAGACAGACGTAATGTGGTTGTTGTTGTATCGGTGGCTATGAAAGATAGACCGTAATTTGGTTGTTGTTGTATCGGTGGCTATGTAAGACAGACGTAATTTGGTTGTTGTTATATCGGTGGCTATGCAAGACAGACGTAATTTGGTTGTTGTTGTATCAGTGGCTATGTAAGACAGACGTAATTTGGTTGTTGTTGCATCAGTGGTTATATAAGTCAGACGTAATTTGGTTGTTGTTGTATCGGTGGCTATGTAAGACAGACGTAATTTGGTTGTTGTTGTATCGGTGGCTATGTAAGACAGACGTAATTTGGTTGTTGTTGCATCGGTGGCTATGTAAGACAGACGTAATTTGGTGGTTGTTGTATCAGTGGCTATGTATGACAGACGTAATTTGGTTGTTGTTGCATCAGTGGCTGTATAAGTCAGACGTAATTTGGTTGTTGTTGTATCGGTGGCTATGTAAGACAGACGTAATTTGGTTGTGGTTGTATCGGTGGCTACGTAAGACAGACGTAATTTTGTTGTTGTTGCATCAGTGGCTATGTAAGACAGACGTAATTTGGTTGTTGTTGTATCAGTGGCTATATAAGACAGACGTAATTTGGTTGTTGTCGTATCAGTGGCTATGTAAGACAGACGTAATTTGGTTGTTGTCGTATCGGTGGCTATGTAAGACAGACGTAATTTGGTTGTTGTTGTATCGGTGGCTATGTAAGACAGACGTAATTTGGTTGTTGTTGTATCGGTGGCTATGTAAGACAGACGTAATTTGGTTGTTGTTGTATCGGTGGCTATGTAAGACAGACGTAATTTGGTTGTTGTTGTATCGGTGGCTATGTAAGACAGACGTAATTTGGTTGTTGTTATATCGGTGGCTATGTAAGACAGACGTAATTTGGTTGTTGTTGTATCAGTGGCTATGTAAGACAGACGTAATTTGGTTGTTGGTGTTTCAGTGGCTGTGTAAGACAGACCGTAATTTGGTTGTTGTTGCATCAGTGGCTATTTAAGACAGACGTAATTTGGTTGTTGTCGTATCAGTGGCTATGTAAAACAGACCGTAATTTGGTTGTTGTTGCATCAGTGGCTATATAAGACAGACGTAATTTGGTTGTTGTTATATCAGTGGCTATGTAAGACGATGTAATTTGGTTGTTGTGGTATCGGTGGCTTTGTAAGACAGACGTAATTTGGTTGTTGTTGTTTCAGTGGCTATTTAAGACGGACGTAATTTGGTTGTTGTTGTTTCAGTGACTATGTAAGACAGACCGTAATTTGGTTGTTGTTGTTTCAGTGACTATGTAAGACAGACCGTAATTTGGTTGTTGTTGTTGTTTCAGTGGCTAATAAAAGACATTGTAATTTTGTTGTTGTTGTATCAGTGCCTATGTAAGACAGACCGTATTTTGATTGTTGTTGTTTAAGTGACAAATTAAAGACATTGTAATTTTGTTGTTGTTGTATCAGTGACTATGCAATACAGACCGTAATTTGGTTGTTGTTGCATCAGCGGCTATGTAAGACGACGTAATTTGGTCGTTGTTGTATCAGTGGCTATGTTAGACAGACCTTAATTTGGATGTTGTATCAGTGGCTAGTGTAAGACAGACCGTGATTTGGTTGCTGTTGTATCCGTGGCTATGCAAGACAGACCGTAATTTGGATGTTGTATCAGTGGCTAGTGTAAGACAGGCCGTGATTTGGTTGCTGTTGTATCCGTGGCTATGTTAGACAGACCGTAATTTGGATGTTGTATCAGTGGCTAGTGTAAGACAGACCGTAATTTGGTTGTTGCTGCATCAGTGGCTATGTAAGACAGACCGTAATTTGGTTGTTGTTGCATCAGTGGCTATGTAAGACAGGCAGTATTTTGGTTGTTGTTGCAACAGTGGTTATGAAAGACAGACCGTAATTTGGTTGTTGTTGCATCAGTGGCTATGTAAGACAGGCCGTATTTTGGTTGTTGTTGCAACAGTGGTTATGAAAGACAGACCGTAATTTGGTTGTTATTGTTTCAGAGGCTAATAAAAGACATTGTAATTTTGTTGTTGTTGTATCAGTGACTATGTAAGACAGACCGTAATTTGATTGTTGTTGTTTCAGTGGCTAATAAAAGACATTGTCATTTTGTTGTTGTATCAGTGACTATGCAAGACAGACCGTAGTTTGGCTGTTGTTGCATCAGTGGCGAATGTAAGACAGACCGTGATTTGGTTACTGTTGTATCCGTGGCTATGTTAGACAGACCGTAATTTGGATGTTGAATCAGTGGCTAGTGTAAGACAGACCGTAATTTTGTTGTTGCATCAGTGGCTATGTAATACTGACCGTAATTTGGTTGTTGTTGCAACAGTGGTTATGTAAGACAGACCGTAATTTACAAACATCCACCTCATCATTTGGTTCTCAACATAAATGCAGACTTTTCAACTGATTATACACGTAGTTACAAGCTACGGGTAAACAAAGTTATAACAAGACTAGAGACATACCGTGCTTACACATTGAGCATACACGTTTCAAACATAACATAACGTCTTGTCGTCCCAGACACAGAAATGTATAGAAAATACCTGTAGGAACTTTGACAGTTAAGTGAAGATATACGTCTACATTATATAACAGTAGAAAAAGTACGCGAATCGTGCAAATTAACGAAGTAGTCGACGTGAAACTGAGAGAAACAGCTGATAGAAACTGCTGAGAGAACTTAAGGTGTTCGCAATAGAACATGCACAGGGACATAAATGACAGAAAACATTAAACCCTTAGAGGTGAATTATGTCAGCACAACAATTAGTTTAACATAAAAGAGGAAATAGAATGTGAGGAAATAAGTGTGAGATCTCAGTACAAGGTATGACTATACATGTGGTGAATGAGTAGAGTACATAGGAGTAGCTCGGTGAAATATACAATAGCAGAACAGGGATAGCGCATAACGAAAGCTGTAGCAAAACAGCAGGCAATCATGCTTTACTCTTTACTACATAAGTCAAGACTGCAATCAAAGAGAAGGTGAGTGGATAATATGTAACCAAGCTTGAACTACAAGAGTTGTGAGTAATCCAGTGAGAAGATGAGAGGATTGCAGCAAACACTTCATGCAGTGAGAAGATGGGAGGATTATAGAAAACGCTTCATCTAGTGCGAAGATAAGTAGATGACAGCCAATGCTACACCCAACAAAAAGACAAGTAGGCTGTCCAGTCAAAACCACAAACAATGAACTGTTTACTGACATATTCAAAGCCGAAGCCGCATTCAAAGAAGTGCAATATCAGACATGCTGCTGATATTTGATACTGCAAATAAAACAAATATAAACACACGCCATATTTGCACATAATACGATCTTGTTTGGGCAGATACAACCACAGAATGTCATCTCACCGCTGGCACACATTCATGACACGAGGTACTGGAAACAGAATGGTCAATGAACGGAAAGATAATACACGAATAACAAGACAAATTAAAAAAACTATTTCAATGAATATGCAATAACAATATGTATTAGGCGTATGTATAACATGCAGGGAAAATGGAACAAATGGAAATAGAGATTGGACGCCGAAAACAAAAAAGAAGATAATATGTTATGTATAAAGAATTAACGTACGAAACAAAAATGTAATGAGAATATGCAGCTATGATTATGAAATAATGAAATACAATGATGGGATATGATATGATTAAGATAATAAATAAATAATATAACCTATAACGACAGTGAAGTATAGGCTAAAAATTGATCATATGCAGCCAAAGATGAAAACTAATTTGATTTTCCTAACAGCAGCTGCACCAGTTAGCTGCATATCCTTTACAGGACGTCGCAGTCAACCCCAGCATTTTTGGCTGTTCGTTAATTCTTGGCAATTTCACGTTCAGTAGTTTGTCATTGCTTTCTAAAAGACCGTCATTCATAATATTTTCATTAAAAAAAAAAAAAAAAAAAAAAAAAAAAAAAAAAAAAAAACGCTATGCGGTATGTTGCCAAATCGCTCTCAGCTGTGTTTCGAGCGCAGTTTGCGGAATTACGAACTGCGTCCGTAACTCATTCGCCAAGGAGCCAGTCACCAAAGAAGCCATATTTTGTTTCAGGATGTTGACTGAAAAATATATAGAAGTACAGAAAATAATGATGTGTGTAGTGTGTACCACAGGACAGCTTTTGACAAGTACAGCACGAACAGCTAATGATATGGGAGTGCACGACAGAAATATCAGACTCAGTAACCTATACTTGAAACAAGCTGTGACAATTAGATACGAAAATAATTATATTTACTCATCACGCATAGATATAACAAAGAGGAGTACAAGAATGATGCGCGCTGTCTCCGAGTATTTCAACTTATACCGAAAAAGCGTCTTTAAACAAACTGGACAATTACCTGCACTTAACATTAACGAAAAAACAAAAAGCAACATGAGATATATTGAGACCACAGTGATACTACCAGAAAGTAAGAAATAGTTACAAGACCTCGTTGGGGGTGGGGGGGGGGGGGGAGGGGAGAAAGAGAGTAAATCACCACAGCGCACAGCGTAGATTAGTTATTTGTATTAAAAGCAAGCGAAAACCATGATAATTAGCATTGGAAATGAGAGGCTACGCTTGAGTTTTAAGCGAGCGAACGAAAAAGAAAAGAAAAGAAAAACAGTGGAGAGCGAATAAGTAAAACGTTTCTCCTATCTTGGTTATGTAAAGATAAATGATGACAGAAACGAAATAGAAATGCAAAAGAGAACATGAATAGCCAAAATATGTTTAACAATAAAAAGTGAAAAAGCAAACAAAAACGCATTAACATCCTTGGCACAGAAATGTGGACAGCGAACAAGCAATTGAAAGTCGAACAGAGTCTCTGGTGATGTGGATCTATAGAAGAAAATGTTCTATTTCATGGAAACAACAATAATCAAATACAGATATTATATAGGTTAGGAATGAACAGACAGCTGATGAAAGAAATTAAAAAGAGACAAGTGAAATACAAAAGATATAGAATTCTTGTAAAATCCAGGTAGAGTTGAAGGTAGGCGAGCAAGATGTTGTAGATAGCGAAACAAGTGGGAAGATAACATCAAGAGATGGAAGAACAGCAGTCTGTCAGAGTGTACAACACGGGCGAGAGACAGAGCGTGATGGAGATCGTTTGTAGCAATCTTTACTGCGAAGACGGTACCTGATTGATTGATTGAAAAAGTATAAGTAAATAAATAAGAAAAATAGTAACACAAACAAGACGCAGTAACAAAACAAAATAAAAAACGCAAAACAGCAAAATAAGGAATAAGTAGAAAATTCAAACAAGTCAACAACAAGTCAATCGTTGCTTTTCAATGACAAAAACAACACACGTGATCCCAGGAAGTCCAGCGACCGACAAGTGGCACTTCATGATAGGATGTGCACGCTGGGATGTGACCTCGGCGCTGAGATAGTGTCAGTGACACCAAGAGACACGAGGCATTCACAACTGTCTACGATGTCACACATTAACTCTTCAGTTATGGCAGTCCAGTGTTTGAGTCCGAAATGGCCAGGTATTCAGTGACAAGATGCGTACTTCGAGACTTGCAGCTTGACTAAACAGTTTATGCGTACTTCGAGACTTGCAGCTTGACTAAACAGTTTACGTGCTTTTATCCTGGTTAAGCTAATTGAATAGTTGAATTACACATAGTTGAAGAAACGTGTAGAAATATTCCAGTAGTAAACATCAGCTCTCTCATGTTATCAAGCAGGAACCTACAATGGGTTTGTGCGGTGTTAGGTTTGCATGGAGAGCAAAGATCGGGAATGGAATAAAGACAAAGCAGAACAGAATTTCAGATAGGTCAGAAACTGAGCGTATGAGACGTCAAACGGTGTGTGGTGGAAATGACCTTGTGTTTACATACAACCATTGTGGACGAACACTTAAGCGAAAAATGGTCTGATCAGCCACTTTCGCTACCACCATGGGTTGTAGTTAGTATACCTTTTTTCGAAGCACTGTAACATACTATCGTATAAACTGGGAAGGGGGGGGGGGGGGCTGAGTGGTCTCGGGGTATCGTGGGTTCCCGGATAGAACCCTTGGTGAGGGCCGAGATTTTTTCTCGTGGACTTCTAGTAACAAATTTACCCCCATGGTCTCTGGGTAGTGAGATCGGACGCCCGTGTGTATTGTTGCGCACGTAAAAAAATCCCTTGGCGGTTGGAAATCGAATAAGAGTAGCCTAACGGCGCTCCCCGGGCAAAATTTCGAGTTAAAAATCTACCCAAAGTATTTCAGGATCCTCGCCGGTGCTACATAGTTCGTGCACTGAGCTGAGATTCTCTGGACTCAGGCTTGAGTTAGGAGTAGAACGGAGCACTTAGGGTTACACCCGTGTGCCGTGATGTTGTTCCGTCGACTAAACTAAACTAGCTGTGTTAGCGACATCACATTTTGTAGGCATGAATGCCCAGAGGAATTGGTGGCCAGTCCTTTCCTCTGATAGCGGATGAGGAATACAGGCATGGAACCCTCGTCCAACCGCTTTCATGACATTATCTGCGTAGCTCCCTACATCAACGCGCCCGCCACAAACATTATCTGCGTAGCTCCCTACATCAACGCGCCCGCCACAAACATTATCTGCGCAGCTCCCTATATCAACGCGCCCGCCACAAACATTATCTGCGTAGCTCCCTACATCAACGCGCCCGCCACAAACATTATCTGCGTAGCTCCCTACATCAACGCGCCCGCCACAAACATTATCTGCGTAGCTCCCTACATCAACGCGCCCGCCACAAACATTATCTGCGCAGCTCCCTACATCAACGCGCCCGCCACAAACATTATCTGCGTAGCTCCCTACATCAACGCGCCCGCCACAAACATTATCTGCGTAGCTCCCTACATCAACGCGCCCGCCACAAACATTATCTGCGTAGCTCCCTACATCAACGCGCCCGCCACAAACATTATCTGCGTAGCTCCCTACATCAACGCGCCCGCCACAAACATTATCAGTCGATGATAACTGGTGCATCAGAGAGTACACTCGTCCTTAGTTGTACGTCACATTGATGCCACTCCATCACATTGATAGTGCCTAACTCTAGCAACTTATTGAATGACTGACACCGATCTCATAAATAGGCTACATTTATAGATCTCAATGTCATAAACAGGTTACATTTATAAGTGTCAATGTCATATAAACTGGCAACATTTATAGGTATCGACATCATAAACAGGATACATTTATACGTAACAATGTCACACAATGGCTACAGTTATACCTACCAATGTCATAAACAAGCTGGGGTGATACATATCAATGTCATAAGCAAGTTACATTTACATGTAAAATTGTCATAAACAAGTTGGGGTTATACGTATGTCATAAACAGGCTGCATTTATATGTATAAATTTAATAAACACAATGCATTTACATGAACCAATGTAATACACAGACTCTTATTTGCATTTACACATTCCGATGTCATAAAGAAGCTACATGTACACATATCAATGACATAAACAAGCTATATGTACACATAGTAATTTTTATAAATCGGCTGCATTTACAAGTTCAGTGTCATAAGCATACTGCAAGGTCTTAAAGAGACTCTTTGTACAGGTAACAATATAATAAACAGACTGCATATGCACATATCGATGTCATAAACAAGCTGTATTTACAGGTTCCAAAGTCATAAACAGATTTTATTTACACACGTAAGTGTCTTAAACAGACTGCATTTACATACAGAAGTGTCTTACACAGACTGCCTTTACATACACGAGTGTCTTATACAGATTTGCACACACACATACCAATGTAATAAATAGTGTAAATTTACAAATATCTATTTTAATACACAGGCGACATTTACACGTATCAGTGTGATAAACGTGCCATAATTAACAGTACCAATGTCATAAACAGACTACATTAGCATGTACTTATATCACAATAAGACATACATACGTCAATGTTACAATGTGACTATAGTTCCACGCGTCAATGACAAACATTGACTAACTCTGTGAGTGTTAGCACATTACTATTTTATTTTCACGTGTCAATATTAACATTTGACATATGACAATATCTACACATTTCATTGTCAGAATACAACATATGGAAATATTTACACTTATGCCTTGCACAACGATACGCTGCAGCCTAGTAAGTTATGTACCAGGAATATCTATAGGAATGGAAAATGCGGCGAAGAAGGAAATGGGCCTTCCTAACTCGTAACGCAGTGACACTGTATCAGTGAAGTCATATAACTTCATACAACAAACAGTGCATTCGCCGGTGAATCATCATTACACGATTCGGGTATTCACGTATGTTTATCAGTCGTTGACCCTTAACTGCGTCCAGCGCCTCATGCAGTGTCTGTGTCTGATGTCAACAATACTTAATGATTTTTTATTAAACCTCCGACTATAATATAGGAATCACTAGAAATATCACTTGAATAATCATTATAAATATCACCCACTGCGTCGCCTTTATTGTATCCGGGCATGCAAAAAGTGCATGTGATACCAGAAGAGGGCAGACCTCAATTTACGGTAACCTAGCCTTACCTAGCGACGATCCCCGGCAATTGGGCATGTTACGTGATACCCAACCCTTGGGACGAATGGCTGTGTTTTACTTGAGAGAACTAGATCATTGCTAACCAGGTTGAATGGCTCTGCAAACGATTCAGGAAATGATAGTCATTGGTGACAAGGACAAACAAAGGAAATGTTGATTGGATTTTTTTATCAGTTTTTGCACGTTTCTATTGTGGTATAGTATGTCTGAAGACGGTTAGGGTATCTCAATATCCCTCAGACAACAGCCGAGTTGCTCCTGAAACCGGAATCGATAAGTGAGAAAGAAGTCAAGACGAAGAAGACATTATGCAGACAGAATCTGATTAATGAGACATGAAACCGAGACACGACAGAGACAGACACAGAGTCTTTACTGGCAGGGGAAAAGGTTGGTCAATGTAATCCTATTGTGTGTAATTCCACTGTAAGTAATGTATACTACACCCAAGACTTGGTTCCAACACACCTGACACAGATAAGCATGTGTACATTGTGATAATTCAAAATAACACACAGAAAAGGACGACCAATAGAAGATGGGCAGAGAAGATGCTAGACCAAACAAGACAGCCTGTAAGATGGGCAGACAAGAAGCTAGGTAGAACAGGACAGCTAGTGAGAGATGAGTAGACAAGAAGCTAGGTAGAACAGGACAGCTAGTGGGAGATGAGTAGACAAGAAGCCAGGTAGAACAGGACAGCTAGTGGGAGATGAGTAGACAAGAAGCCAGGTAGAACAGGACAGCTAGTGGGAGATGAGTAGACAAAAAGTCAGGTAGAACAGGACAGCTAGTGGGAGATGAGTAGACAAGAAGCCAGGTAGAACAGGACAGCTAGTGGGAGATGAGTAGACAAAAAGTCAGGTAGAACAGGACAGCTAGTGGGAGATGAGTAGACAAGAAGCTAGGTAGAACAGGACAACTAGTGGGAGATTAGTAGACAAGAAGTCAGGTAGAACAGGACAGCTAGTGGGAGATGAGTAGACAAGAAGCTAGGTAGAACAGGACAACCAGTGGGAGATGAGTAGACAAGAAGTCAGGTAGAACAGGACAGCCAATGGGAGATGGGCAAAGTTGATCTAAACCAGATGGGTAATATGGAATATAGCAGGTGAGTGGCTATCACTCATCTATACATATATAAATATATAGGCAACTCCAATGTATATTTATTTCCTTTTGAACAGCAACAAAGTGACAATCTCCAACATAACAGATAAGATACTTCGTGCATCAACTACAGCGTACAAATCAACATTACATAAAAATAATGCACAATAACATCGAAGAGAGATAAGTACTATAATATGCGACCTAATATCAGAGAAATGCGAGGCACGGTCTATTATTGAGAGAGTGCCCGCTACAATCTCTGATATATGCTGCAAATGACTGATCGGTGAGCACAACCAGCTACTATTTGTTCAGAGACTTTTATCTACTAAATGCCTCAAGAAAAGTGCTAATACTAAAGGAATACTACCGGCCTCCACTTATCCCGTAGCAACAACTCCGTAGATTTCTATTTATCCATTTTACCCAGGGAGGAAGTCGACCCGATGCAAACTTGATTGTCAACAGTTAATCGTTCACAACAATTGATCGCTTGTCTGGGCTTCAACTGACTCTCTCAGTCCTGTCTGACCATAGTCTTCCGGGTGTTCCAGCAAAACGTGTTTCCTTTAGTTAGTTAGTCAGTCAGTCAGTCAGTTAGTTAGTCAGTCAGTCAGTCAGTCAGTCAGTTAGTCAGTCAGTCAGTTAGTTAGTTAGTCAGTCAGTCAGTCAGTCAGTTAGTTAGTCAGTCAGTCAGTCAGTTAGTTAGTTAGTCAGTCAGTCAGTCAGTCAGTTAGTTAGTCAGTCAGTCAGTCAGTTAGTTAGTTAGTTAGTTAGTTAGTTAGTTAGTCGACAGATCATCCTCATTGCACATCGAACCATTCAGTCCATAAGTGATCGGATCCCCTCCTCAGCAAATCCCTCAGCGTATAGCGGCTAACTACACCAGTTCTATGTTGGTTTATCAATCTTCTTTGGCTTCCTGCGTAGTGTTTGTTCTTCTTTTGATTTCCTGTTCTCGCAGTCTGACCATGGTTGTAGATTCGCAGTCATCACTTGGTTCTCGCACAAGTCTTACTTCTCGTAGAACATTCAGAATGTCAGCCTGGTCCATGGCGCGTCCGCTCTCCACTTTAGCCATACCCGCGAGCTTGTCAGCCCGCTCATTTGCTTGTACACCTGCATGCCCTGGCACGAAGATGAAACTAATCTTTGTCAGCCGAGACCGCTCCAGAAACAGCAACCACTCTCTTCGGATCCACCCCATCTCCTTCCTCTTGAGCATGCTCATTGAGTCGCTCAGAAAACATGCCCTATTGAATGTCTATGTCTCGAGCCATGTTATTGCTTTACTTACTGCCATGACTTCCATAGTCAGGCTACTTGTGGTCTCAGCAAAAGCACCAGAGTCTTCCTTCACAATTCTTCCTTCGGCCCATGCGCTTCATCTGTGAAGATGACAGGATCACCGTCTAACGAATTCTCGAAAATCAACGCTTGTACTTCCGCTTCCACAGCAACCGGATTTTCTTGTCTGCATTTTCTGTCTAGTTGGATGCAAACTGAAAAGGGCGTACAGTGTTTCCTTTATGGCTAGTTACAGTCCTATTTGACTCTAGCCGTCAACTGCAGCTTGCCAACGGTCCCCTAGAGCTGTACTAAACAGTTTTCCAACTTAAGTAGCTATTTTCCTACCACTTTGTGATTCTACAAGTCTGAGTTCCTTCGTCCTTTTGGTATATCTACCTCGGCCAATTTCGTTCACAGACTCGCTGATGTTTTCTCTTCTCTCCGTGTTCCAGGGGATAAATAGGTATATGCACCCGTCGTCTCTGAGGTAACACTTCTCATTCCCCAGTCTGCCTTAATTGCGTCCTTATATTCTAACTCTTTTTGGCACCGTTTTGCGTCATGGAGTCACGTGATGCCTTGTCTTCCCCACGTCCCGCTGGGATCCGCCAATCAGCTATAAACCTACAACATCCTGCGTCTCTCTTTTGGTCTTGTGGCAGTTGGAGACAAAGCCTTCGTTAAAGTTTGCGTCCTCTGGCTGGAAAAACCTGGTACTTAGGTGAGCGTCCATTCACCGTGTCGCAACCTTACGTTTAGAAATATCTAATGAGGTCGACGTCCGTTTAGGTGTTCTAGCTGTTTGAAAAAGCTATTTTCCCCACCATATATATAACTCTGCAGTATGCGCCTGACGGGATGCCAGGCAATAAATAGGAGAGAAGGGACCATGACAATCGCACATAAACTGTCAAGTCAGCTATTAGACTGGTTCAGATGGAAAGAGAGAGAGAGAGAGAGAGAGAGAGAGAGAGAGAGAGAGAGAGAGAGAGAGAGAGAGAGAGAGAGAGAAAGAGAGGTGTGGGAGTCACGTGGCGAAGCAGTCAAGTTAAGTTTAGGACAGTAGTTTGCCAGTGCTTTTTGAACAGCGGTAGCTATCTTAATTACTAACAGCAAGAGACGTACGTGTTCAGGGAAACCCCAAATGCTATCTGCGAAAGTCCCGCGGCCAATGGATAAGCAGAGATGGTGAAGGCACAAGAGACAGACACTAGATGAACATGACATTCTGAAAGTTCCTGTATGCAATGAAGCTTGAATACATAACACACACGCATATATCTACTCTTGTTTACAATTTAAAATAGCAAAAGTAACTTATATACATTTAACATTATTGCGGCATCAACTCTCAAGAGTAACATTTTTACATTGAAAAGTCATTTGATTACAGTAGAGAAGCAACATGTATACATCTACAGGTAAAACAGTTTAATACACAAAAGCAATTTATTGGCATTCAGTTTGAAGAGACTCAATTTATAGACAGTTTGTAGACAGTTTATAGACACTCAGTTTATAGACACCCAGTTTATGGACACTGCTTATAAAGACAGTGAACCATCATAGTCACCGTCCTCGGGTTAGTCAGTCCAAAGGCGGTGTTGAAGTCGTCCAATCATGTCACCCTACAGTCCCCTCATCTCAGCGACTCTTGACAAGTCAGTCAGCCCTTGACTTGGCAAGTCAGACAGCCCGTGACTTGGCAAGTCAGACAGCCCGTGACTTGGCAAGTCAGACAGCCAGTGTCTTGGCAAGTCAGACAGTCCGTGTCTTGGCATTCATGTGTGATGTGTTTCATTCTTCAACGTCCTGTTTCCTTTACCTGGATCTTTCCCTCTGGTATCCTCAGCAGCAGGCCTCCCCTTGTAGCAGATTGTGCAGTTCTGTGTAGGCATACTTTAAGACAGTCTCCCATGTAGCAGATTGTGTAGCTAGGTGTAAGCATGTTTCAAGACCACCACCCCCTCCCCCATGTCACAGACTGTGCAGTTCTGCGTGAGCATATTTCAATGGCAGTGGAAATGTGGTTTCTGTGGATAATGCAAAGAATACCACGGACAGACAGAAAAACCAATGACAATATCCTACAAGAAACAAATGAAAACCGTAAGCTGATTAGAGAAATTAGACGTAGACAGTCACAATCCTTTGGACACATTATGAGAAGAAATAAACTGGAGAATTTGGTGACAACTGGCAAGATTGAGGTGAAAAGAACAGGAGGAAAGCAGAGAAGTAAATATCCGGAAGGCTTGGCCACGTGGTACAGTCGAGACAAGAACACGGAGCTGATCCACGACTCTGATGATCGAGTGAGATGGCGAATCATGACCGCCCACGCTTAACTGCATGGCACATGATCATGATGATACAATTACAAGTACCTCAGAAATCTGATGGCGAGGGACACTGGTATTAGGGAAACATAATTCAAATGCAAATAGTAGCACGTTGTATTGACAACGCTGGAGTTCAAATCGAGAGAAGGCAGACGGGAAATTTAAAAAAACAAACAGATTCCTTTAATGTACTTCGCCACACGAAGTTCACAATAGACATTTGTTATCTAAACTTCTCTAGTTATGTGTTCCATTGTGAAGGTCTATGTATTCATCACCATCATCATCATCATCATCATCATGGAGTGCATTGTTGACTGACATGGGCAATAATGTTTTGCAACATCTTCCGATTTCCAGCAGCATGTATTTAGTGTATTGACATGACACAAGTCTGTCAAGAATGTTCTCTCGCTGTTTTCCTCTATCTGTCTTTCCATAACCGTTTTCAGCTGCCACATCTTCCAGTTTTTTTTTTCTCCTCGTGATCTAATCAAAGAAAATGACGACTACCTCTTATTAATATGTGTGATAAGCTGCTTTCTGTCATGGTCTTCTTTCAAAACATTTGCATCAATCACGTTGGCTGTCCATGGAGTTTTCAGCATTCTCCTGTAAAACCTCATCTCTGAGGCCTCACATTTGTTTTTTTCTTTTTGTTTTTTGTTTTCGCTTGGTGACCAATCTGCTAAGACTGGCAGCTGGTGTTTTGTCACAGTCAACTCGGTTCCAAACCGCCAATGTCGTACTCGCCTCACGGTTAGGCAAGAGACCTTTGTGTTTATTTTATACTACACCTATACTGGAGAGATTAAGCACGGAGTTACTAAGAAGTTTTACTGAGCCAATCATGATGCACGGAAGCATATCATGGCCAGTTAGCAGACAGGTGAGGAAATTGTGTGGAAGCTGTCGAGACTTGGTTTTATGAAGGAATGACGAGAACATGTAGAAGGGATAGAAAGAACAATGAAGTTATCTTGAAAGAAGTTAACTCGGAAACAGAACTGATTACTCGCAATACAAGGAGACAGTCCACGCTCTCTGGACATGCTATGAGAAATAGAAAGCTGGCAAACATCGTGACAACAGGAAAATTGAGGGTGAACAGAGACAAGGGGAGACCAAAAGAGAAGATGCTGGACAGTTTGACATCATGCCATCGAGAAACATCAGTATCAGAATTTACTGCTGTGTATGAAACAGGAGGCTGTGAACCAAGGTGAACACCACCGCCACACGGCCTGGACTTGAGAAAATAGACAATTATTGAACAACATACATAAAAAGGTCCCAAACATGAGATATGAAGATTTGTTACTCGAAACACTGAAAGGCAAGAGACACAGAGGACATGCTAGGACAGTGGTTCTCTACCGATGGGAAATTCCCCCCCCCCCCCACCAAAGAGGGAATTGTAGGAAGAGGGGGGGGGGGGAATTAAGATTATTTCAAGATCGCATTAATACAAGAACCAGTTACTTGATATTGTTTTTCCCTCTAAATGTTACAGTTCTGTACTTCTCGCCCTAATGAAATTCATTTTATAACGTAAGCAGACCCGAAAATCACGTTTTGTGTAGATGTCTAGACTTGTTCTAGTATGTGTTATTAAATTTAGCTTCCATTTTTATGTATACTGTGTAAGGATGGGGGATTTATAGGGAGGAAATTCGAGGGGGGGGGGGGTGGCGTTCTGAACATATGGTAAAGGGGAGCATGGACCAAAAAAGGTTGAGAACCACTGTGATAGGACAACTGCATAACGTAACCACGCAAGGCTGTTGGGGCATAGGCGTATGTTGAGCTGAAGAGAATACGAGGTAATGGGCTGGGGTGTGGGACGTCATGTGGCTATGGGACATCATGTGGGTGTGGGACATCATGTGGGTGTGGGTCATCATGTGGGTGTGGGATATCATGTAAGTGCGGGACATGATTAACCCACTTCAATGCTAGTCTTCTGACTGGTAGATGAATACTATACCTCATGGGGAAAAACGTTGAGATTCCACTAGGTATAGTTTAGATATGTGTATTGATAGTTTCTCCGAAAGATCTCAGCATGCCTGTTTTGTCTCATTGTGTATTGTGCCTTCTGATTACCTCAAACAAACAAACAAACAAATCTTTTTTTTTTTTTAAATACAGTGATGGCTTGCTTCGACACAAACTGATCTCTATACAATCTATTGTTGACTTCATTACGAGAACTCGTCTGTCGGTGTTAACATTAACGAATGAACGCAAGAAGAAGAAGAAGAAGAAGAAGAAGAAGAAGAAGAAGAAGAAGAAGAAGAAGAAGAAGAAGAAGAAGAAGAAGAAGAAGAAGAAGAAGAAGAAGAAGAAGAAAGGGAAGAGATAACAAAATATGGAGAAGCATGATCACCAACGCCAGTCGGCAGGCATGTGATGATGATGAATAGCAAGTGACCACAAAGCTGATATTTACAGAAACAACACACGGACACAGACTTGTCATTTACGAGGGTAAGTTAATAAGTAAGTCACAAATGGCTGTAGAAAAATAACTAAATATGATAACTTGAAACCAGTTTATTTTTATACATATATTGTCCCTTTATTGCTCAACATAATTTCCACCAACATTGTTGCAATATCCAATCGTTTATCAGTCCTCCCAAACCGGCTGCATAGAACTGCGTGCTATGTTTTCTCAACCACGTTTTCACTTCACATTCAACTTCGGCGTCATTCGCGAAATGTCTTCCACCAAGGTGTGTTTTCAGTGTTTATGCTTGTCTTTCCTCTCGTGCCTAAGGTGGCGCATAGGGCAGAAGTCGTGGCTCTCTACGTTTGTGCGAAGCGTCAAACATTTGGAGCCAGAAATCTGATTCCGTAACAGCTGGGAGTTTTACGATGGCGGATTGTCAAGCCGCCGATCAATTATGCTGACAAATGTTTATCCCGTAAAGCGATGCATAGCTGGGTAGACAAAGTTGCGAGGGCGAGTCAATAAGTAAGTCACACAGTTCTGTGGGCTGGCAGGTGAGTGAAAACAAAGCCTGCATTTCTATGCAGTCGGTTTGGATGGACTAATAAAACGATGGTATAAGTGCATCTATGTTGGTGGAAATTGAGAAATAAAAGGACAATGTATGTATAAAAATAAACTGGTTTAGGTTGTTATCAGATTTAGTTATTTTTCTACAGCCATTTGTGACTTACTTATTAACTTACCCTCGTATATAGCAGTGGCATGCTTCCATAAAAACTGATATTGACACAATCAACATGCGGACAGGCAGATCCTTACCTTTATAGAGTCAAAACAGGCTACAACTCTGCCGTTCTGCACCTCCACGTGAGGAGGAGGATGGGCGAATTTACATTCATTATCCGAGCGGGAGCACTTACTCCTCTGGAACTCCCTGCAGACCTCCAGCGTGAGCCACCTGGAGTCCTTGGCGTTTGGGTTGGTTGTTGCTGGCACGATGACCATCTGTGCGGGGTTGTGCACCAGCTGGGCCATGGCGACGGGCGATGGCGAGGACGTCAGCAGCGTGGTCGTTGCTGATGCTGCTGCCGGGACAGTTGATGGTGGTGTGACGGCGATGTAAGAGTGCTGACTCAACCCTCGGTCCCAGGGAGGCGACGGCGAGGGCGTGGGGAAAGCGTGTGCAGAAATACTCGCGGGTTGGTGGGAAACCCTGCGAATTACAAGAAAGAACTCGTTGTACGGGCTTAAACAGAGACATGTATTAGAAGAGGAAAAGACACCCGAAAACATGGCAATATATTACATTTACTTGTTGACCGCACTGACAAGAGTGACCAGTTATTATCCTCGTCTAAGAAACCTCTGGTGTTAATTTCTAGAGTGAAAAGCTACATCTGGGGAGGGGGGGGGGGAAGAGCCTACACACATCTCTGCGTGTTCATCTGTTATAATCCTTCCTTTTTGAAAGGAAAAAAAATGTTTAAATATATTTTCCTTACTTTCTTTCCAAGGGGCACATTTTCATCTCAATATTGTGACCGTGCCAGGTTTGTGCATGGGGTCATAAATCTCCCAGACATAAATGCCATAATTTAGATAATATTAACGATTTATATCCGTTCGCTTTCGCTGGGGTGATATAAATCTTGAGATAAAAATCACTGGTGAAGAACACAAGTCTGAGTTCTAGGCAGTTCTGTCTTTCGTAAGTTTCTGTCGGTGCAGGAGTCATTGCCAGTTTGGATCTGATTACCTGAAGCTGGTCAAGTACATTCACTTGGGATCTGAGTACCCGAAGTGGGTTAAATACATTCACTTGGGATCTGAGTACCCGAAGTGGGTCAAATACATTCAATTGGTATCTGAGTGCCCAAAGTGGATCAAATACATTCAGTTGGTATCTGAGTGCCAAAAGTGGGTCAAATACATTCACTTGGGATCTGAGTACCCGAAGTGGGTCAAATACATTCAGTTGGTATATGAGTGCCCAATGTGGGTCAAATGCATTCACTTGGGATCTGAGTACCCGAAGCTGGTCAAATACATTCAATTGGGATCTGAGTACCCGAAGCTGGTCAAATACATTCACTTGGGATCTGAGTACCCTAAGCTAGTCAAATACATTCACTTGGGATCTGGGTACTCGAAGTGGGTCAAATACATTCAATTGGGATCTGAGTGCCAGAAGTGGGTAAAACACATTCACTTGGGATCTGAGTGCCCGAAGTTAGTAAAATACATTCACTTGGGATCTGGGTACCCGAAGTGGGTCAAATACATTCAATTGGGATCTGAGTGCCAGAAGTGGGTAAAACACATTCACTTGGGATCTGAGTGCCCGAAGTTAGTAAAATACATTCACTTGGGATCTGGGTACCCGAAGTGGGTCAAATACATTCAATTGGGATCTGAGTGCCAGAAGTGGGTAAAACACATTCACTTGGGATCTGAGTGCCCGAAGTTAGTAAAATACATTCACTTGGGATCTAAGTGCCCAAAGTGGGTCAAATACATTCAATTGGGATCTGAGTGCCCGAAGTTAGTAAAATACATTCATTTGGGATCTGAGTGCCAGAAGTGGGTCAAACACATTCACTTGGGATCTGAGTGCCCGAAGTTAGTAAAATACATTCACTTGGGATCTGAGTGCCCGAGGTTAGTAAAATACATTCAATTGGGATCTGAGTGCCGGAAGTGGGTCAAATACATTCACTTGGGATCTGAGTGCCAGAAGTCAATAACTAAATCACACAGTTCTGTGGGATGGCAGGTAAATGTAGTTGGTGTTTTCTACACAGGTGTCATTAGGCGACAGCAACATCGAACTTTATATTCCCGTTCGTCAGGTGGCGCTAGGTGTCTCATGCGCATGCACATCGCATAAACAAAATGGTGACTTTCCTTACGGAGTGTACAAGCGTGCCGTTGTGCGTTTTTTTTTGTGTGTGTGTGGGCAAAAGGACTGCCTGCAGAGGGCATTCATATGGAAATGCTTCCTGTTTATGCTGACAAATGTTTAAAGCGGTGCATAGCTGGGTACAAAGGTTTTCTCAAGGACACTCTAAAATTGTTGATAAAATCCGATCTGGTCGTCCTGTTGAGATTGCAACAGAAGCATCCGTGCAGCAGGTGGAGGAGATGATTAGAGGTGACAGGCGAGTAACGATAGACTCTGTAGCATCTGCAATAGGGTGCTCACATTGTTCAGCATACAGCATAATGCATGATCGATTGACATTTCGCGAATGACGCTGAAGTTGAATGTGAAGTGAAAACATGGTTTAGAAAACAGAGCACGTCGTTCTATGCAGCCGGTTGGGAAGGACTGATAAAACGATGGGATAAGTGCACCAGTGTTGGTGGAAATTATGTTGAGAAATAAAGGGACAATGTATGTACACAAATAAACTAATTTCAAGTTGTTATCATATTTAGTTATTTTTCTACAACAATTTGTGACTTACTTATTGACTTCCCTCGTACATTCATAGAGGAACACAACTGACCACTCCATTATATTAAGCCTTCGTGTGAATGATGTAGTGGGGTGTACACAGCTATAACAATGATGTAGTGGGGCTTACACAGCTATAACAATGATGCCGTGGGGCGTACACTAGCTATAACAATGATGCCGTGGGGCGTACACTAGCTATAACAATGATGTAGTGGGGCTTACACAGCTATAACAATGATGCCGTGGGGCGTACACTAGCTATAACAATGATGTAGTGGGGTGTACACTAGCTATAACAATGATGCCGTGGGGTGTACACTAGCTATAACAATGATGTAGTGGGGTGTACACTAGCTATAACAATGATGTAGTGGGGCTTACACAGCTATAACAATGATGCCGTGGGGTGTACAATAGCTATAACAATGATGTAGTTGGGTGTACACTAGCTATAACAATGATGTAGTGGGGCTTACACAGCTATAACAATGATGCCGTGGGGTGTACACTAGCTATAACAATGATGTAGTGGGGTGTACACTAGCTATAACAATGATGCCGTGGGGCGTACACTAGCTATAACAATGATGTAGTGGGGTGTACACTAGCTATAACAATGATGCCGTGGGGTGTACACTAGCTATAACAATGATGCCGTGGGGTGTACACTAGCTATAACAATGATGTAGTGGGGTGTACACTAGCTATAACAATGATGCCGTGGGGTGTACACTAGCTATAACAATGATGTAGTGGGGCTTACACAGCTATAACAATGATGCCGTGGGGCGTACACTAGCTATAACAATGATGTAGTGGGGTGTACACTAGCTATAACAATGATGTAGTGGGGCGTACACTAGCTATAACAATGATGCCGTGGGGCGTACACTAGCTATAACAATGATGTAATGGGGTGTACACTAGCTATAACAATGATGTAGTGGGGTGTACACTAGCTATAACAATGATGTAGTTGGGTGTACACTAGCTATAACAATGATGTAGTTGGGTGTACACTAACTATAACAATGATGTAGTTGGGTGTACACTAACTATAACAATGATGTAGTGGGGTGTACACTAGCTATAACAATGATGTAATGGGGTGTACACTAGCTATAACAATGATGTAGTGGGGTGTACACTAGCTATAACAATGATGCCGTGGGGTGTACACTAGCTATAACAATGATGTAGTGGGCTTACACAGCTATAACAATGATGCCGTGGGGCGTACACTAGCTATAACAATGATGTAGTGGGGTGTACACTAGCTATAACAATGATGTAGTGGAGTGTACACTAGCTATAACAATGATGTAGTGGGGTGTACACTAGCTATAACAATGATGTAGTGGAGTGTACACTAGCTATAACAATGATGTAGTGGAGTGTACACTAGCTATAACAATGATGTAGTGGGGTGTACACTAGCTATAACAATGATGTAGTGGAGTGTACACTAGCTATAACAATGATGTAGTGGAGTGTACACTAGCTATAACAATGATGTAGTGGGGTGTACACTAGCTATAACAATGATGTAGTGGAGTGTACACTAGCTATAACAATGATGTAGTGGGGTGTACACTAGCTATAACAATGATGTAGTGGAGTGTACACTAGCTATAACAATGATGTAGTGGAGTGTACACTAGCTATAACAATGATGTAGTGGGGTGTACACTAGCTATAACAATGATGTAGTGGAGTGTACACTAGCTATAACAATGATGTAGTGGAGTGTACACTAGCTATAACAATGATGTAGTGGAGTGTACACTAGCTATAACAATGATGTAGTGGGGTGTACACTAGCTATAACAATGATGTAGTGGGGTGTACACTAGCTATAACAATGATGTAATGGGGTGTACACTAGCTATAACAATGATATAGTGTGGTGTACACTAGCTATAACAATGATGTAGTGGAGTGTACACTAGCTATAACAATGATGTAGTGGAGTGTACACTAGCTATAACAATGATGCCGTGGGGTGTACAATAGCTATATCAATGATGCCGTGGGGTGTACACTAGCTATAACAACGATGCCGTGGGGTGTACACTAGCTATAACAATGATGCAGTGGGGTGTACACTAGCTATAACAACGATGCCGTGGGGTGTACACTAGCTATAACAATGATGCAGTGGGGTGTACACTAGCTATAACAATGATGTAATGGGGTGTACACTAGCTATAACAATGATGCCGTGGGGTGTACACTAGCTATAACAATGATGCAGTGGGGTGTACACTAGCTATAACAATGATGTAATGGGGTGTACACTAGCTATAACAATGATGCCGTGGGGTGTACACTAGCTATAACAATGATGCAGTGGGGTGTACACTAGCTATAACAATGATGCGTGGGGTGTACACTAGCTATAACAATGATGCCGTGGGGTGTACACTAGCTATAACAATGATGCCGTGGGGTGTACACTAACTATAACAATGATGTAGTGGGGTGTACACTAACTATAACAATGATGTAGTTGGGTGTACACTAGCTATAACAATGATGCCGTGGGGTGTACACTAGCTATAACAATGATGTAGTTGGGTGTACACTAGCTATAACAATGATGCCGTGGGGTGTACACTAGCTATAACAATGATGTAGTTGGATGTACACTAGCTATAACAATGATGTAGTTGGGTGTACACTAGCTATAACAATGATGCAGTGGGGTGTACACTAGCTATAACAATGATGTAATGGGGTGTACACTAGCTATAACAATGATGCCGTGGGGTGTACACTAGCTATAACAATGATGCAGTGGGGTGTACA
>OY992888.1:50343638-50371138 GCA_963921405.1 Cepaea hortensis
TTATAGGTGGTTGAACATGTAGCCAGCAATCATGGCCAGTTATAAGTGGTTGGACATGTAGCCAGCAATCATGGCCAGTTATAATTGGTTGAATATATAGCCCGAAATCATGGCCAGTTATAGATGGTTAAACATGTAGCCAGCAATCATGGCCAGTTATAGGTGGTTGGACATGTAGCCAGCAATCATGGCCAGTTATAGGTGGTTGAACATGTAGCCAGCAATCATGGCCAGTTATAATTGGTTGAATATATAGCCCGCAATCATGGCCAGTTATAGGTGGTTGAACATGTAGCCCGCAATCATGGCCAGTTATAGGTGGTTGGACATGTAGCCAGCAATCATGACCAGTTATAGGTGGGTGAATATGTAGCCAGAAATCATCATCAGCATTGGGTGGCTGAAACTGTGGTCAGCAGGCAAGCTAGTATGCTACTCGTTCGGTCCCCACTAACACATTAACACCCCTGTTGCGGAATGGCATTCCATCTGGTACTCTTATGGTAGACGATGAATACCATAGAGTGACATAGACAGACAGGCTTAACAGGCTTTTACACTTTCTCCTCTGGCACTTCTATAGTAGACAACGAATGCCATAGACAGACAGGCTCAGCTCGCGTACACGTTCGCTTCTGACCGCGCCGTGATGAGATAAAATTAAATGTCGATTTCTCGTCTTTGATTTGTGGACAAGTATTCCTCAAATCTGAAAAGAGCTTCCTGGTGGCGAGTGACACTGGTAATATGGAAAGTTAACCCACAGCTTACTCTCAATGCAAAATCAGTCAAGTGCACTCATTACTATAGTAGTAACGAGTACACGGTGTATTTTTTTAATGAATATGGAGTTTTTGAAAATATTGCCGTTACAAGTTTTTTTATTTACCTTTTATTTTGCATGAACTCCACAGAGGGTGAATACAAAACTTTGAACGGCAATATTTAAAAAAAAAACCAACAACCCACAGTTGTTAAAAATACATCCTTTAATAGTAGTAATAGTAGTAGCAGTAGTAGTAGTAGTAGTAGTAGTAGTAGTAGCAGCAGTAGTAGTAGTAGTAGTAGTAGTAGTAGTAGTAGTAGTAGTAGTAGTAGTAGTAGTAGTAGTAGTGTCGGCAGCAGCACGTGTGACGACTGCGCACGAGTTCATAGCTAGCGTGCGAACGCAAACAGAACAGGTCCTAAAATAAGCATAATCACAACACTAAGAATGAAGTCGGGGGAGGGGGGGGGGGGAGGGGGGACATTCTCGTGCGGTAGGCTCTATTGCATGTGAAGTTTCCACGTCTGTAGCAACCGGTTATGTTTGTTGCATATCCTTTGCAGAGCATCGCAATCAACCCTAGCCTACTCTTATACCATTGTGAAAGTCAACGCAAAGCAATCTGCTCCCAAATCGTCTGCGATTGACTTCAACACCGGTATATCGGGATTGTAGAACTGTGTTCAGCCGTTACGTAGCGAAGGGGTTATGGTACCCGAGTTCGTAACATAGATGCGCGCGATTTGGCAGCAGACCACCTTGCGTTGTTTTTTTTTAGAAATGGTATTGGTATGGGTGCCGGTCGTTCAGAAAGCGATGACAAACAACTGAACGTAAACTTGCCAACAGATTACAACAGCAAAAAATGCTGGTGTTGATTGCAATATCATGTAAAAGATATGCAATTAACTTTAAGAACGGTGTTCACTATCACTAAGTCACAGACGCCGACAACTGATTATGACGCTACCATAAAAAAAACGCTCCCGTTCTCGCGAGATGAACTGCATTTATGACATGTATATTAAGTATACATGTTCAAAATAAACAAAACCAGGCTAACTCAACAGCAGGTTTTGCTTATGTGCTTATGTAAATAAACCAAGATTATGAAATAACATCAATGATTTATTGCCCTATGCTATATACTTCCAAGGTTCAGATGTGTTAACCGCTCTTCTGTGTCGTTCCTTAACCTCCCGGGGCCTACATGCCCTAATCCTTCACGGAACTATCACTGCGCTTTGCTTAACTCCATCCAACAGGAGAAAGAACAACACAACACATTAATCTGTCCTTACATGAACTGCTCGGGAGAACATGCAAACATCATGCTCGCTGCAGTGACTTGTGAAGGTTCAGAGATGAATAAACTCGGAGGAACACAAACGTACGCGCTATGATACCAAAGGCAGTTTCGATTGGCGGTTTCGTTAGGGTGGGTAATCGTTTCATTTCCGTCCTCCTCATGTCACCCCGTCTCGTTGCCCCGTTTATCTCACAATAAGCCGGAAATGACGTATAAAAAGGCCTGGATTTTCCTTCCAGAAGTGAACACTTGAAGAGCATTAGCATACGCCTTCTAAGAATTTCCGGTGGAGACAGTCAATCATATATTCCCAAACTTGAGGGCAAGGTCCTTGTCAAGCGATAAAATATATGTAATCGTATTAGTCATTTTAATTTCTGTACATAACTGTTAAAATAGTCGAAGCAACAACAGAAGCTAAAGTAAGTGTTGGCTCAGCAGTGGGTCACAAAAAAAAAAAAAAAAAACTACTCACACACACGAAAAGAGTTAAAGGATTATATGCCGGTCCTAGCCGTTTGTTTTACGTTTGTGTCCTAAACTGATAATTTTCGACTAAGGTATATTTACCCCATCCCAGTGGTATCTGCAGTCTTTGAGGTATTATTTTAATCTACAATCTTTGAATTATTACTTGTATCTACAATCTTTGAGTTATTACCTGAATATACAATCTTTGAGTTATTACCTGAATATACAATCTTTGAGTTATTACTTTTATCTACAATCTTTTAGTTATTACTTGTATCAACAAGAGTTATTACTTGTATCTACAATCTTTTAGTTATTAATTATACCTTAGTTTTAGTTTTAGTCGTTGGATCAACATCACGCCACACGGGTTTAACCCCATAAGTGCTCCGTTTTCCTCCTAACTCAAACCTGAGTCTGGAGAAACTCAGCTCAATGCACGAACTCCGTAGCAACGGCGAGGATCCTGAAATACTTTGGGTAGATTTTTAACTCGAAATTTTGCCCGGGCAGCGCCGTTAGGCTACTCTTTTTCGATTTCCAAATGCCAACAATACACACGGGTGTCCGATCTCACCACCCAGAGACCAGGGGAAATTACTGGAAGTCCACGTGAATTTTTTAAATAAATCCCGGTCCCCAACGGGGCCTGAACCCGGGACCTCCAGCACTCGAGGCGGACACCATACCTCGAGACCACTCAGCCTCCTAATATTGTTGTTTAGTTTCACCCGTGTGTTGCCGGGGCCCATACGGGAGAGCTACGATCTTTGAGTTATTGCCTTAATCTTCACTCTTTGAGTTATTACTTCTGTCTACAATATTGTAGTTATTACTTGTATCTACAATCTTTTAGTTATAACTTGTATCCACAATATGTGAATTCAAGTGTTTATGTTATGTCAGAGAAGGAGGAGGAGGAGGAGGAGAAAAAGAAGAAGAAGAAGCAGAAGAAGAAGAAGAAGAAGAAGAAGAAGAAGAAGAAGAAGAAGAAGAAGAAGAAGAAGAAGAAGAAGAAGAAGAAGAAGAAGAAGAAGAAGAAGAAGAAGAAGAAGAAATTCATATGCAATGAAATAGATATTTGACCACAAACCAAACATCAAATATTTATAGACATTCGTAGACGACTATGGAATACATAAAGCTGTCTGCACAACATCCTGATATAATAAAGACTAGGCAACGCACACAGCTGTCTGTATCACATCCTATGTAATGTGACCAAATAGGATATGAGCAGCTGCACGTGATTAACAGGCGATGAAGGAAGGTAGTTTTGTTGTTGCAAACGGAAATGACCAGATGAATCAACCTATTCACTTCAGTACTCGATCAACAAGTGCTTTGATGGCAAGCACGTGATCTCATCGACAAATTTCTCATTACATTTCTATGTGAGCATCCACTGTTTATTTCCTTCCTTGCATTTCTGCCATGCTGTCTTCTGCTTTCCCAGCCTTTGTTCGTCACTTTCCAGTAGTTATAACCTTCTCTTCAGATTTTCCGTTTGCAATATTGATTTCTGTGTTAGTAGTTATATTGTATTCTTCATTGGCGAAGCCTGCTTTGAGCCAATCATTATGAAATTGCTTTTATATGCACACAGTGTAATTATTTTGGCTGCTACAACCTGACCCTTTGTTATTTAGTTTCTTTGAAAGCGCAGTTTCATTTTTCTTTAGCTCGATCCAAAACCAGCAATTCACGTCATCCCCCACCCATGAACGAGTTTTGTGCGACTGCATTTCAATTACAATTATAATATAAAACCACAAAGTACAGAGAAGCTTTACAAAATACAGTTACGGTAAAAAGGACGCTGTGGCGACAAGCCTTCATCAGTAAACAATCACAAGAAAACACAAGACCTCTTCGGGCTGTGTTTCCTTTGTATTATTATTACAATCTTACGTATGTGCACACACTCCCCTTTGCCCACCCTCTCTGCCTTCCTTCCCATCTTCATGGTGCAGTAGTAACAGCAGGACGAGAAGTAGAAAAAGAAGAAAATATTGAGTCATTAAGTTGGCACGGACCAACATAGAGTAAAACATATATATATATATATATATATATATATATATATATATATATATATATATATATATATGGAAAGTATTCCCTGGTTGTTACTTCAATGTGTGTGTGTGTGTGTGTGTGTGGGGGGGGGGTGTAGTTTGAGTTCTGTTCAGTACATTTCATCATCATGGCACTACGGACATGTTAATAGGTGCTTAGATGAGACACAGGCCGTTAAAGATTCAAGACGCATGACAACAGATGAAACACGTGCCGTTAGAGACAAAAAACGGCAAGCATGACAACAGATGAGCAAGAAAAGGGCGACAAAACGTGAGACACAGGCCGCTAGAGATGCAAGAAAACAATAAAAGCGGGACAAAACGTGAGACACCGGCCATTAGAGATACAAGAAAGCACTAAAAGGATGACAAAACGTGGGCCACAGAACGCCAGAGATACAAGAAACGAATAAAAGCGGGACAAAACGTGAGATACAGGCCGCTAGAGACACAAGAAAGCACTAAAAGGATGACAAAACGTGAGACACAGGCCGCTAGAGATACAAGAAACCAATAAAAGCGGGACAAAACGTGAGACACAGGCCGCTAGAGATACAAGAAACCAATAAAAGCGGGACAAAACGTGAGACACAGGCCGCTAGAGACTATTGATTGATTGATTGATTGATTGATTGATTTAGGAACCGACATCACAGCATTCGGGGCATTCCCATAAACGCTCTGTCCCCATCCCCAGAAGCCAGCGAAGAGTTCCAACCCTAATAGTACCAGTAGCAATCTATGGCCGCTAGGCCGCTAGAGACACAAGAAAGCTCTAAATGGATGACAAAACGTGAGACACAGGCCGCTAGAGATACAAGAAAGCACTAAAAGGATGACAAAACGTGAGACACAGGCCACTAGAGATACAAGAAAGCACTAAAAGGATGACAAAACGTGAGACACAGGCCGCTAGAGATACAAGAAACCAATAAAAGCGGGACAAAACGTGAGACACAGGCCGCTAGAGATACAAGAAACCAATAAAAGCGGGACAAAACGTGAGACACATGCCGCTAGTTACACAAAACAGAAAAAAAAGACAGAAAACCTACGAGCTGCTAGAGAAACAAGACAACAAAAAAGACTGAGAATCCTTGAGACGAAGACCCTGACAGACAAGAGGCAAAGTACAATGTGTCAGTGATATATCCCGTCTGTGTTCCATCCACATCCTCGGAATAACATTGCCGATTCTAGGTCTAATGTCCATGTGCAGATTACCACCAGACAATACGTGGGTTGTATACAGATCCCATAACTGCAAAACATGCAATAGTATGATATGCATCTAGAACAACCATGTTGTCCAACACTTTACTTTCTGCAACGGTCCAACATGTTACTGGAACTGTTCAAGACTCTAATTACTGGAACTGTTCAACACTCTACTTACTGAAACTGTCCAGAACATAGGAACTGCCCAAAACTCTAATTACTGGAACTGTGCAACCTCTACCTACTGAAACTGTCCAAATCACGGGAACTGTTCAAGGTTGTAATTACTGGAACTGTTTAGCACTCTAATTACTGGAGGTGTACAGCACTCTACTTAATGAAACTATCCAAAACACGGGAACTGTTCAACTCTCTAATTACTCGAACTATTCAACACTGTACTTATTTTAACTGTTCAACGCTCTAATTGCTGGAACTGTTCAACACTCTAATTCCTGGAACTGTTCAACACTTTACTTAATGAGACTGAACAAAAAACGGGAACTGTTCAACACTCTAATTACTTAAACTATTCAACACTGTACTTTTGTAACTATTCAACACTCTAATTACTGAAACTGTCCAAAAACACGGGAACTGTTCAACACTCTACTTAATGAAACTGTCCAAAAACACGGAACTGTTCAACACTCCAATTACTGAAACTGTTCAACACTCTAATTACTGGAACTGTTCACCACTGTACTTACTGAAACTGTCCAGAACACAGGAACTGTCCAGGACTCTAATTACTGGAACTGTTCAACGCTCTACCTACAGAAAATGTCCAAAACACCAGAAATGTTTAACACTCTATTTACTGGAATTGCTCAACACTCTACTTAAAGAAACTGTCCAAAACACGGGAAATGTTCAGCACTCTAATTACTGGAACTGTTGAACACTCTAATTACTGGAACTGTTCAACACTGTACTTATTGTAACCGTTCAACACTCTAATTACTGGAACTGTCCAAAACATAGGAACTGTTCAACACTCTAATTACTGGAACTGTTTAACACTAATTACTGAAACTATTCAACCATGTAATTACTGGAAATGTTCAACACTCTAATTACTGGAACTGTTCAACACTTTACTTAATGAAACTGTCAAAAACACGAGAACTGTTCAACACTCTAATTACTGGAACTGTTTAACACTAATTACTGAAACTGTTAAACCATGTAATTACTGGAACTGTTTAACACTAATTACTGAAACTGTTCAACCATGTAATTACTGGAACTGTTCAACACTCTGCTTAACGGAACTTTACTCACTGGCACTGTGCAACACGCTTCACTGCACATATCTGCTGGACATATATTGTGTATAAAAATGGACAGAGACAACCCAGCAAGACACTGACTGCTAATAAGATAGAGTCACGTGAAAACAAGTGATCGTGAAAGTCAGGGAGGGAAAGAGGCTCAGCGAGACGCTAACTTACAGAAGGCCTCGAAGGTGCCATCTGTGCCTAGCTATGAATACATTACCCTTGTCTGGCCTGTGTCCCCCTTTATTGGATTCTACAGCAGAACTGCCAGCAATAATAGCGATTAGCTCACAGAAAACAATCTCCTCCAAGCGCCACTAACAGGACACGTTCTGGTTACCAGCCGGCGGCCTAGATTAGACCGAGACAAAATTGCTGCTGTGTTTTCAAGGAGGAAATAAAATAATTAACGACATCTGCAAAAATACCAGAGACAGCAACATAACAGCGCAGACAAGTAAGCAGCCTTGACCTAATTGTTAGTCAGGAAGGATAAGACAAGATTTTATTTTCGGCAGCTAAACATTGAAGAGACAGAAACATGAAACTGGACTACGACAACACGTGTCATGGTGGTCATATCTTTTCTCAGAAAGTGTTTGTCTTTATGGGGTTTCCCAGGCGGATTTGAAAAGGCTCGTTGATTATCTAAGCGCTTCATACTGTCATACTTTTTTGCTCCAGAAGCGAGAGCTTGTTAAGCTTGGTAGTAAAAGCGTATTACCTGGAGTTGAAGGAGTAAAATATGACCTGCATGTGAATCAGTACAATTATTACCTGCTGTTAAAGCAGTAAACTAATGGTGCTTGCAGTTGAAGCAGTAAAGAGTAAAGATGATAACAAGCGAAAGAGCATAACTGAATGTGCTACATGTTGCAAATTTCCTCCTAAAACTATCTCCATTGTCATCTAGGGACACCCAGGCATCCAGAAGTGAATTGCCTATTATTTGAGATTGCTATCGTCTGTACACTATCTAATATCAACAGGGAAGTAAAAACGTTGATTTCAGACCCAAAATTACTCCCCCGATGTGTCTCCACCTTGCCGTGGTGGGGGAGCTTGCGTGTCCCATCGACCCCATGTGCTTGCCGATGGGTGAAAACTACATATCGGACGGCTCGTGGGATAGGGACCAGACTAAGAGAGACACAACCTGCTGCTCTGCAGGTAAGACTGAGGATAGCAGTCAAAATCAGGCAAACGATCCCTAAAATCTCAGTCCGGACTAAGGCTCCCATCCGAGGTGTATGGCTGAACGTCTCTAAGCCATAACTCTCGGAAGTGAGAGCCTGATCGACACAAACCTACATCAGAATTGTGATGGTGTGCTGAGAACGCTACATGCTCGGCGCAGATTCGTCCGATGGCTCTTAGCTGGGGGACATGAGGTATCCCCGGATGAAAGGTCCTGACCGTTACTCGCCCACAGACGAACGGAGGTAAGGTGCTGAGCCGGCAGCACATGTAGCCTACCTCGTGAGCGAGTACAAAAGGTGGAAAAACACCTCGGTCGCACGTCCCGCAGACGTCCGATAGTCTGTAACCACACTCATGGAGTGAGTGTAGTCAAAGGTGGAAAATTGTCTCGTTGACACGAAATGGAACGCCTGACTTGCGAATCCATTACGTGGCAGCCCGAAGCGAAAGCTTGCTGTGTGGAAGCCGAAACAAGAGTCTCGAAACCCGAGGAAGGCTAACCTCATTAAAAAATGCCCGCCGGAAGCCGGAAGTGTCGTCCTACGGGTGGCAAACTAAAAATTGACACTACGCATTTACGTCCGAGTGAAATGTCTCGTCCGAATGTCTCTCGTGCTAGGAACAGCTCTGACTACCTAGTTTCCGATTGCCGCTCTTGTTCGGAACAGCTCTGACTAGGTAGTTTTCCGAATGTCTGTCGTGCCTGGAACAGCTCTGACGGGCGCAACGACAAGCACATGTCCGAAAACTCGCTGAGTGGATGCCGTCTGCAAACCTGTCTGGTTTGTGCGGGAATGGCCCGAGGTAAACAAATGACCAATATATTAAAGTGAGGATTTAAAGCAGCCATGAGCAGGACGTGACGATTTCCCTCGGTGAGCCCAGATCCAGGGCGTTATGTGTCGGCCCTGCAACTATGGAAGCAACCTTGGATGGCGGAAAATGCTATGGACTGTCCCTGCCTTCCTTTGAGGGATGACCGTTGTCTTCGACCGTTCCAACTTGGCCAGCAAGGTTGTAGATGGCACCACAAAAGTGAGAGTCTCCCAGGAATGCTACCTGGTCAAAAAAGCACGCTAAAGTCGATGTGTTGGCCTACGGGTTTCGGCCCAAGGGCGCATAACAGACACACCGCAATCACATCTGAAAAAACACTCCGGATGAACGAAAAGAAGAAGACCCAAAATTATGATAGCAAAATAAGAAGGTAACAGTCAAAACTGGTGGGCGTATCAGTGTAGTTGATAGGGAGCTACTATGATGTTAAGAGCGCCGTCGGAGGGTTGTTGGACGCCCGCCAACAAAGGGAAAGACCGGTCACCTTTTCATCCGTGTACCCAGACCTACAACATGTGATTACACTATCACAGCACAGACCTCCGTGCACCCAGACCTACGACATGTGATTACACTTTCACAGTACAGACCTCCGTGCACCCAGGCCTACAACATGTGATTACACTATCACACCATAGACCTCCGTACACCCAGGCCTACAACATGTGATTACACAATCCAGCACAGACCTCCGTGCACCCAGGCCTACAACATGTGATTACACTATCACAGCACAGACCTCCGTGCACCCAGGCCTACAACATGTGATTACACTATCACACCATAGACCTCCGTGCATCCATGACACGTGTTTTTGTTAGATACATATCTTTGTTAGACACATGTGTTTGTTAGACACGTGTTTTTGTTAGACACATGTTTCTGTTAGACACATGTTTTTGTTAGACACATGTGTTTGTTAGACACATGTTTCTGTTAGACACATGTGTTTGTTAGACACATGTGTTTGTTAGACACACATATTTGTTAGACACATGTGTTTGTTAGACACATGTTTTTGTTAGACACATGTTTTTGTTAGACACATATCTTTGTTAGACACATGTGTTTGTTAGACACATATATTTGTTAGACACATGTGTTTGTTAGACACATGTTTTTGTTAGACACATGTTTTTGTTAGACACATATCTTTGTTAGACACATGTGTTTTTTAGACACATGTTTTTGTTAGACACATGTTTTTGTTAGACACGTGTTTTTGTTAGACACATATCTTTGTTATACACATGTGTTTGTTAGATACATATATTTGTTAGACACATGTGTTTGTTAGATACATATATTTGTTAGACACATGTTTTTGTTAGACACATATCTTTGTTAGACACATGTTTTTGTTAGACACATGTTTTTGTTAGACACATGTTTTTGTTAGACATGTGTTTTTGTTAGACACATGTGTTTGTTAGACACATGTTTTTGTTAGACACATGTTTTTGTTAGACACGTGTTTATGTTAGACACATATCTTTGTTAGACACGTGTTTTTGTTAGACACATATCTTTGTTAGACACGTGTTTTTGTTAGACACATATCTTTGTTAGACACGTGTTTTTGTTAGACACATATCTTTGTTAGACACATGATTTTGTTAGACACATATCTTTGTTAGACACATGTGTTTGTTAGATACATATATTTGTTAGACACATGTGTTTGTTAGATACATATATTTGTTAGACACATGTGTTTGTTAGATACATATATTTGTTAGACACATGTGTTTGTTAGATACATATATTTGTTAGACACATGTGTTTGTTAGATACATATATTTGTTAGACACATGTGTTTGTTAGATACATATATTTGTTAGACACGTGTTTTTGTTAGACACGTGTTTTTTTTAGACACATATCTTTGTTAGACACATGTGATTGTTAGATACATATATTTGTTAGACACATGTGTTTGTTAGATACATATATTTGTTAGACACATGTGTTTGTTAGATGCATATATTTGTTAGACACATGTGTTTGTTAGATACATATATTTGTTAGACACATGTGTTTGTTAGACACATATCTTTGTTAGACACGTGTTTTTGTTAGACACATATCTTTGTTAGACACATGTTTTTGTTAGATACATATATTTGTTAGACACATGTGTTTGTTAGATACATATATTTGTTAGACACATGTGTTTGTTAGATACATATATTTGTTAGACACATATCTTTGTTAGACACATATCTTTGTTAGACACATGTGTTTGTTAGATACATATATTTGTTAGACACATGTGTTTGTTAGATACATATATTTGTTAGACACATGTGTTTGTTAGATACATATCTTTGTTAGACACATGTGTTTGTTAGATACATATCTTTGTTAGACATATGTTTTTGTTAGACACGTGTTTTTGTTAGACACATATCTTTGTTAGACACATGTGTGTGTAAGACACATGCGTTTGTTAGATACATATCTTTGTTAGACACATGTGTTTGTTAGATACATATCTTTGTTAGACACATGTGTTTGTTAGACACATATCTTTGTTAGACACATGCGTGTGTAAGACACATGTGTTTGTTAGATACATATCTTTGTTAGACACATGTGTTTGTTAGATACATATCTTTGTTAGACACATCTGTTTGTTAGACACATATCTTTGTTAGACACATGTGTGTGTAAGACACATGTGTTTGTTAGATACATATCTTTGTTAGACACATGTGTGTGTAAGACACATGTGTTTGTTAGATACATATATTTGTTAGACACATGTGTTTGTTAGATACATATCTTTGTTAGACACATGTGTTTGTTAGATACATATATTTGTTAGACACATGTGTTTGTTAGATACATATATTTGTTAGACACATGTGTTTGTTAGATACATATATGGGACGCAGAGGTGTTTCCAAGGCACCAGGGCCGGGTTATATACTGGCCAAGGCCTATTGACGCGTCCTCGCCGAGCGTCCTGGGCAACAGGTCCCTTCGGGGTCCTGGCTGAAGTCAATAGGATCGCCGATTCCTCCGAAGTCGGAGAGTGTCTGCCTGTATGGCGAGGAACCACCAGTCTGCACACCAATAAGCCAGACATGGGACAACGGATACTCACACAAACCTCAGGTCCTGTATGACATCACACTGATGTTGGACAACATGATGCCTTCATCCGACATACAGGACTTTGCGTTGGAGCTCAAGCCAACGAACACAAGCAAGCAAGCAAGCAGATACATATATTTGTTAGACACATGTGTGTGTAAGACACATGTGTTTGTTAGATACATATATTTGTTAGACACATGTGTTTGTTAGATACATATATTTGTTAAACACATGTGTTTGTTAGACACATGTTTTTGTTAGACATATGTTTTTGTTAGACACATGTATTTGTTAGACATATGTATTTGTTAGACACATGTGTTTGGTAGCCACGTGTGTTGCGTCAGGCATAACTGCTCCGACACAAGCGTAGTGGGGACAAACGAATTGTTGACCTTTAGTGGATAACACAGACAATAGAAGACTCCAGAGAACAGTAGTGGGACGTCGCATTCATCATCTCTAAATAACCCAATCACCCTTCTGAAGGAATGACTGCAATTCTACTCTAGCCCAGAGCTGGTCCAACGTTTCAAACTGTGTCCAATTGTGATACATTTTCATGAGCCCTTCCTGTTGTCAGCATGTACCCTTGAGTTGACAAGGTATAAACGAAATGAAAAGCACACAACACAATGTAGGGTCTTTATTCTAAACATAGTCTTTATTCTAAATACTGTAAATACAACGCACTAACATAACAGATGCATGTCCCAACATTTGAAAGTGAAAGCAAGCCGCTGGCATTGTGTATTAATTACGTATGTTATTGTGGTCAATGCTGCTCTCTAATAATAAACGGTCTCTGTCTTCATACAGAGATTGAATGTCGGCAAAAAATTCTGAAAGGGACAAGGAGAGACCAGACCAGACATGATAACATCAGGAAACAAGTCGATACAATGTCAGCAGTCTCTTATCACCAAAAAGAGCGACCCAGATGCTCGGGGTGAAGACACGGCGCCATGCTCGAGTGAAGCCACATTGCCTTACAGCATACCACAAACACTGTGGGATAGCGGAAACAGAGAAAGAAGCAGACCCTTCAGGCCAGCAATGATCCCAGCCCCCTTGGACGCAGCCAACACCAAACCGCACCAACAGTCTCCAGGAAGTTCTGATGCCGAAAGGTGCAGCAGGGAATGCCAAACGAAGAGCTGTCTTTAAAACAGAAAATCATATTTGGAGCGATCTAAGGCATTACTGTATGGTGGGGAAACAAGGGAAGTGTGGTTTGTGAGAATAATTTTGTGAATATCGTGAGCAAAGAAGAACAAAAACTGAGGTATTGAAATCTGCAGACGTTGCTACATCATTCATCAAAACTGCAAGGAAGAGCTAAATGGATAATATGAGATACCAACAGAAGACTCGGAATAGGGAAAAAGTCTTATGTGTGGGGAAAACTAACCACAGGCAGAGGAAGACACAATTATTGCGTGTGGACAGCTTAAGAGACCAGGCATTTAAATAATAAGAAGATGATAATATAGCAGTAGAACCTGCTGCCGCTGCAGAAGAAGAATAATCAGCATTACTAATGACTGTTATTTACCCATGGTGTGGCAAACGCTGGAACAAGTCCGGAACTGTCGGTCTGCTGTGCAAGGACAACATTCAGAAAATTGTTCGGTAATTTGAGGGAAGGGGGGACTGGGCCAAACGGCGAACAATATGTGCATCCTTTGTATTCCTTCGTCTTCTGCGAGGGCCAATCAATACCTACGGATACTGTCTTTGTCTCCCCCGATCAATACTCAACTTTTGACATAACCTCTTCTTTGACAGTTCACAACGCCATCAGTCACGGCAGCAGCTAGCAATATTTTGACCAGACACCGCCTTCTTTATTGACTCGCACATGTCAACTATAATGTGACAAGTTGCACTTGTTCACCGAGCGCATTCTGTCGTGTGCTGGTGAGATAGGCTAACTTTGTTTTCTACATCTCACTGTCAAATAGAAATATATACGTGGCAGAACCAGAGATATGAGACAGGCAGACAGATGAGAGAGATGTAACAGAGATGAGAGAGAGAGAGAGAGAGAGGGATGGGAGAGAGATGAGAGAGAGACAGAGAGAGAGTGAGAGACAGAGAGAGACAGAGAGAGAGATGAGAGAGAGATGGGAGAGAGATGAGAGAGAGATGGGAGAGAAAGAGAGAGAGAGGCGAGATAAAGATGGGGGAGAGATGAGAGAGACATGGGAGATAGAGTCGAGAGATGTATGGTAGAGAGCTGAGAGAAATAAGAGAGAAAGAGAGAGCGAGAGAGAGAGAGAGAGAGAGAGAGAGACAGAGAGAGAGAGAGAGAGAGAGAGAGAGAGAGAGAGAGGCAGGCCGTGATGGATTCAAGTACGTAAGAAGCATAGGACTAGAGTGAAGAGACTTTGAGGCATGAGATTTTGGGCTGTGATTAACAAAAAAATAGAGCAAGGTTAAAGGTTGAGAATTGTTTACTAGTTAGTTAGTTGGTCGAGGTTCCAACTTCACGGCACCTGGTTGTCCCCATTATGCTCCATTCCTGTGCCAGTGAATATCACACAAAATGCTCCCCATCCAATGTGAAAAGTGGAATAGACAGGAGTCTCGGCAATCCAACAGCCCGCACAGGTACACTGCAAAATGCCGCCGCCAGGATGCATTGTTTACTGTCAAGGGTCAACATATAACTAGTCTGTGACACTACGACAGTTGGACGCCACAACCGCTAAACAATAGGTATAGCATAACTACAACAGTTGGAAGGTACAACCGCTAAACAATAGTTGTAACTTCACTACAACAGTTGGAAGGCACAACCGCTAAACAATAGTTGTAACTTCACTACAACAGTTGGAAGGCACAACCGCTAAACAATAATTGTAACTTCACTACAACAGTTGGAAGGCACAACCGCTAAACAACAGTTGTAACTTCACTACAACAGTTGGAAGGTACAACCGCTAAACAATAGTTGTAACTTCACTACAACAGTTGGAAGGCACAACCGCTAAACAATAGTTGTAACTTCACTACAACGATTGGAAGGTATAACCGCTAAACAATAGTTGTAACTTCACTACAACAGTTGGAAGGCACAACCGCTAAACAATAGTTGTAACTTCACTACAACGGTTGGAAGGCACAACAGCTAAACAATAGTTGTAACTTCACTACAACAGCTGGAAGGTATAAACGCTAAACATTAGGTTTTACGGCATACACACTAAAAGATATTTACATCTCCACTACAACAACCCACACGCAGATGAGGTGTGTGCCGTTATTATTACGACGGTACCAAGTGTAAATACAGTGAAACCCCGGTTTTCGTTGACTACGGTTTTCGTCGATTTCGGCTTTAGTCGAATTTTTCCGCCAAAACATTGTCTCGGTTTTCATCGGCTGCCTCGGATTTCTTCGGCATGCCCATGGTACCCCGCTGTTAATTTGCGAAAACAAAGGGACCCATGCGTTCTTCTGATCATTTTGGCGTTGTTTCTCGCTGTGTGAGCATCACTTTTCAATAAGTTAACCCTTTCCCGTTAGCTCCATCATGGGACCAAAGAAAGTTTCCAGAGCCAGTAGACCTTCGAAGAGGAAGGCCAGGAACACGATCGAGTTGAAGAAGGAAAGCACTGAAAAATACGAGAAGAGCATTAAGATTGTTGAAATCGGCCGCATGCACGGGAAGTCGCCATCAACGATAAGTTCCACTGTGGCGAAAAGGAAAGCAAAAAAGGAGGCTAATGTAGCTAAAGGCGTAAATGTGCTAACAAAACAGAGATCGCAAAGAATTGAAGATATCGAACAGTTATTATTAATTTGGATAAATCAAAAACAGTTAGATGACGATTCTGTTTCGGAGGCAATCATATGTTAAAAGGCCAGACTGTTGTATGTCGATCTCATTAAGAAAATGCTTGGGACGAGTGCTAGTGTACTTAGTGATTTTCAGGCCAGCGTAGGATATTTTGAAAACCTTAAGATGCGCACTGGCATACAAAAGACAAGAACTTCTCTTTGAGGATGAACGAGGTAAAGGTAATGATGTAATCGAAATTCTGCACTGCACTTGCTCCACAAGGCCTTGTAGCCGATACACACTTCCTGCTAGTAACACTGTGCCATCTGCGTATCTCAAGATTGTTTATTATTCTACTGTCTAGGCAATCCCCCAACTTGTTTAAAGATGACCTTGGAGACAACACGCATCCATGTCAAACTCCTCTTTCTGTATAACTATAATACTATATGTCATGAGTAACTATGTTGCTGTCTAACTGCGACCACTTGTTCCCAGTATAGGTTACTAACACGGCTGGTATCTCCACCAGATATATGCATTGTGTTACACACACACACACACACACACACACCCACACACCCACACGCAATAAAACTTAGATTAACCGTCGCTGTCCAGACCAGGGTTGTGACGGAAAACCGAATAGACGGATAACAGAAATATCTTAATACATATGTACAGTAACGTGATTTCACTGCGGGCTTGGGACGAACATGAAAATAACATCTTTAAAAGTGAATAATACATACATTTTGTATTTAATTTTACAAAATGATCAATATAAACTTCAGTATAAGAGTGGTAATGTACAGACATGTAATACTATAAACCTGCGTTACTTAACAATAATCTGTCATCTCCTTCTGTGTCTTTAAGGCTCGAGCTTTCTGCGCGGCCATGTTCCGTATCATACGCAGAAGTAGGATCTGTGTTTCATTTGCCTCCTCGTGCATTTCAAGTAGTAGATGCACTTTTATAACATTGTTTCTGCTCCTGAGTGGCTAGTTGTAGGTTTACAAAAAAAAATTAACAACTGATCCTTCATCGTCATCAATTTCTCCTTCTTCAATGGTAGCTAAACTAGAAACAATTTCATCGTCGTTCAAAATTTCAAAGCTTCCATCCACGTTGTCAAATTCCAACCAATCTGCTACTTCCTGAGGCGTAATGATCTCACTGTTTAGTCCTACATTGTTGCACAGTTGCACAATTTCATCAACACTAACAGTCTCAGTTCTTCAGTTTCGTCAATAGAGTCAGGGAAGAGTTTATTCCACCCAGTCTTTATATATTATACTTGGCCGGTCTCCCTGGACAAGAGGTTAGCGATATTGTTCGTAATCCCAGATATCCACGTGGGGAAAACAGCAGCTGCAAGAATTGGTAGCGGTCCGCGCCGCGCTGGTAACTTATGGGGATATGAGAGCCGGTCGTTCAGAAAGCAATGGCAAACTACTGAACGTAAAAACTTGCCTAGTACATCTACAGCAGCTGAAAAATGTTGGTGTTGAGCGCAACGTCCTGTAAGGGATATGCAACATAAAAAAATAAGCTAACAGTTCTATAGATTTAACAACCAGCAGCTTTTGTTATACTGGGCAGTGTAGGGATAAGGACGTGTTCCGGTCCTGTGGGAACTATCCGGTAATATTTATATTTGTAATTTCATATTTCTGTGATGTTATCAATATAAAACCAGCCTCTACGTTTACCAAATCAAGGAAATTAAACATTTCTTCATTAAACACAAGAGTTGTGACCCTGCTGTTTGTTGTCCGCTTCAGCTTGTCATCTGAGACAAAGGCAACAACGATAATAGCATTGTGTCTTCATCTTCTTTGTAGACATTAAAGTAATAGGCAGGAGAATGGCCGGTGAAGCATGAAAACTGCGCCATGAAAATTATACCGTTAAACCAGGTAGTTACGTTAACAACTGCTAACTAGGAGACACTCCATAGAAACAAACAAAAATCAATGGCTACGAACATCAGCGCTAATTATACCTAGCGCAGACGACAAAGCCAGCAGTAGTGTATATTATGTTCCGGGATGACTTTCTGACTAATCACCAAAGGTTGACATAAGAGATGTTTCTCTGCGACATTTTAATATAGCGCGCGTCGCCGCCCGGCGTCAAGTATCCATGCTACAGACAAGATAGTTGCAGTCACACAACCAACACATGATCTTCTATTATTGTTGAATTGCACAGTGTACATGTAAAGCCACCATACAGGGTAGTGTTGCATCAGGAGTTCTCGTTACTGCAGCGGAGCTACATTTTAGGAGTGAAAACATGACCATAAATAACATCGAATGTTATGTTGGAGGGAATAATACGAGACGCATATTACCACACCAAGGCACAAGCCTTAACACAAGAGAAACAGACTCTACCCAGACGTACAATTGCAGTCGATATTAATGTCTGACAGGTAAAGCAGATGGGAGATGTATCACAGAAAGAAAGACAGAATAGGCCAGAAACAATCCATCCATCATCCATCATGTGCCATGCCGATGAGCGTGGGCGGTCATGTTTTGCCATCTCACTCGATCACCAGAGTCGTGGATCAGCTTCGTATTTCTGTCTCGACCATTCACATGGCCAAGCCACCCACCAGGTAATTACTTCTTGATCTTCCCCTTGGTCTCTTCCCTTCGATCTTGCCAGTTGTCACCAAGATCTCCAATTAATTTCTTCTCATAACATGCCCAACAATTTTTGACTGTCTACGTCTAATGTTTCTAATCAGTTTACGATCTTCATTTGTTTCTTATAGGACTTGTTCATTGATTTTTCTGTCTGTCCATGGTATTCTTTGCATTTTCCTCAGAAACCACATTACCACAGCCGTCAGATGTTTTTCAGCTTTTCTCATTGTCCACGCTTCACATCCATATAAAAGTACAGGTTCTATGTAGCACTCCAACACTCTTTTTCTCGTTTCAGTTATCTTTTTATTGGTCAATATGTTTTTCATCCTGCAAAAGGCGTCCTTCGCAAAGGCAATTCTTGTTCTAATCTCTTCAAGGCATCTCCTATCAGATGTTATGACTGTTCCGAGATATCGGAACCGATTCACTTGTTTAAGATTATGCCCATTTACTTGTGTATTACATTGCTGTATTTTTTCCTTCCTAGTGACGACCATGTCTCTCTGGCCGAGGGGTTACACCACTTTCTCCGTAATCCCGTTTATCACGCAGTTTCGTAGAGGGCGAGAACTGGGAACGGTTCGTCCCCCGCTGGTGACTTGCGGGATAACTGAGCCGGCCGCTCAGAAAGCAATGGCAAACTACTGAGCGTAATCTTGCCAAGAAATCAACAGACAGCTGAAAGATGCTGCTGTTGACAGCGATGTCCTGTAAAAGTATATGCGAATTTTAAATAAAAAAAAAGTTACGACCATAATCTGTGTCTTCTTACAATTCAATTCTAACCTTAAATATTCACAGTGTGCAACAACCGCATTTACTAAATGTTGCAGGTCCTGTTCATTGTCTGCAATCAAGACTGTATCATCTGCATATATAATGTTATTGATGTATCGTCCCCCAATGTTGATTCCTTCCATATCTTCTATATTTCTGAAAATATTTTCACTGTACAGGGAAAAAAAGATCTGGAGACATTACACATCCCTGTCTCACACCTCTCTCAATAGGCTGATATTGACCTATTTCATTATCAATTCGGATGGCAGCTTGTTGTTTCCAATATGCAGTGACGTCACTGGGGTTGGTGTCACCCAGTGCGGTAAACTCTTGGTGTCACCCCTCTAGACTTTCACCATGGTCTTCTTCCGAGTGTTCCTGTACCATATATAATCGCATATAGTAATGTTTGTAAAATAAGTCAAAAAGTTAATAAGGACATAAGAAAGAAAACAAATTGAACAATATAACTTCAATACTTCAGGTAAAACATAAATAAAGAACTTCGACAAACTCGGACAAAGTTAAATTTTTGTTATTTTGCTATGTCTGCTTTGTCAAATTTGCAATTTTTTTAATTTTGGTGTCACCCCTTGATGGTGTCACCCGGTGCGGCCCGCACCCCCCCCCCCCCCGCACCCCCCTAGGGACGCCCCTGAATATATGTTTTTTACAAGTCTAAGGTTTTTCCCATCAATTTGTAGATCTTCAAGCATTCTTATCATGTCGACATGTCTCACTTTATCGAAAGTCAGAAATAATGCAGTTTAATACATGATGAAAACTTACTGCGATACGTAACTAATTAGAAGCTACAAAGATGATGCTCATATGCTATTATAACTAATTTTAACATATGATTGTGAACATTGGACAAATAGTAAACAAGAAAGATCTTTATGTCACTCATATCTGGTTTTACAGAAGAATACTAACAATGGCACGGGCAGCAAACATACATTATATAATCTTGTTCAAAGAAGCTTGGACATAAAGACAAGCTGATAGCTACAACCGGCAGGCAGTTAACATGCTGGGAGAGGGGGGGGGGGGCGGGGTTACATGAGAAAACCTTGAACTTATTTTGGCAGCAAGTCAGATTCTAGGAAGCAGAGGTAGATGAAAGCAGCGGGGGAGGGGACCTTGGGGCGGACATAGCTCAGCTCGTGAATTCATACATTCACCTACATACATCGATATGTCTTGTCACCCTGGCATACTGGAGACACGACGCTAGGACCACATGTCCTTGACCACACGGCACTCGGTGGACGACAGGACAGACTTCACGTCTGCAGCTTACAGGTAGTTGCCTGTCCTTTGCAGGACGTGCTCATCAACCCCCGCATGTATTGAGCGCTGTGTTTTTCTAGGCATTTTAAAGTTAAGTAGTTTGCCATGGATTTTTGTGCGGCCGACACTCATACCATTGTGAAAATCAACACAAAGCAACCTGCTCCCCAACGGCCTGTGTCTGACTTCGAATCACGCATGTCAGGAATTTGAGACAGCGTTCACTGTCCCCACAGCACAGACACCGACTGTCTTCGCCTCACTTCCGAAACACTGTCAGAGCTTCCATTTGATGAGGCTGACTGGACACCCGGTGTCGTGTAATATTTATTTTTTAAAACCAATGCCGCCTTAAACGTGCTTTGAACCCAAGGTCACCAGGCCATATGCTTCAGTCATTATATTGAAACATGAAATGCGCAATCCAGTCACAACTGTGCCTATTTTTGTCAGGCAATCTCATTTACCTCAAGCCTAAAAGTTAGTTGCTTATACTTTACAGAACGTAGCAGTCAACTCCAGAATTTTTTGGCTGTTTATGATTCCTGGGCAAGTTTTAAGTTAAGTATTTTGTCACTGCTTTCTGAACGACCGGCACTCATAACATTGTATGGACTCCAACGCAAGGCGGTCTGCTGCCAAACATCTCACAGCTGTGTTTCGAACGCGGAATGCGGGTTTACGAATTGCATGCGTAAACCCTGCGCCAGAGCCGGCACCTCAAGCCTAGACAGAGACAATTCTCGTCTACTCACAAGCACAATTACGCGTGTCTTCTGTGCTGCCGTTCTGTTGTGAAATCCCTGCCAGAAAGGTTACATAAACTTCAAATAAAGTCGATTTGATTACATCACAGCATAATATCTGGAAATGTCTGGAAAATGCCAAAGGTTGCTATGGAGATATTTACCATGTTCTGTTTGTTTGATCAAGTCATGTTTCAGTTGTCTAACTATAGTTAATCTTTGAATGATTGTTTGATCAAGCCATGTTTCAGTTGTCTAACTATAGCTCATCTTTGAATGATTGTTTGATCAGGTTATGTTTCAGTTGCCTGACTATAGCTCATCTTTGAATGATTGTTTGATAAAGTCATGTTTCAGTTGCCTGACTATATCTCATCTTTGAATGTTTGTTTGATCAAGTCATGTTTCAGTTGTCTAACTATTGCTCATCTTTGAATGATTGTTTGATCAAGTCATGTTTCAGTTGCCTGACTATAGCTCATCTTTGAATGATTGTTTGATCAAGCCATGTTTCAGTTGTCTAACTATAGCTCATCTTTGAATGATTGTTTGATCAAGTCATGTTTCAGTTGTCTAACTATTGCTCAACTTTGAATGATTGTTTGATCAAGCCATGTTTCAGTTGTCTAACTATAGTTAATCTTTGAATGATTGTTTGATCAAGCCATGTTTCAGTTGTCTAACTATAGCTCATCTTTGAATGATTGTTTGATCAAGTCATGTTTCAGTTGTCTAACTATTGCTCAACTTTGAATGCTTGTTTGATGAAGTCAAGTTTCAGTTGTGTAACTATAACTCATCTTTGAATGCTTGTTTCGCTAAAATGTGTTCATTTGTTGGCCTAAATTATATCTTTATCTGTTTGCATATGGTATTACAACACATGTGCAATTTAAAAAATTGTGTTTGGCTATATCAAAACATATGTAGGAATTATTTACCTGTGTCTGACTTTATCACATCATTTGTCGGCATGATTTAGCTATGTATATATCAAATCATAGGTAGGCATGAGTTATCTATGATTGATTATATTAAATCACATGTAAGAAGTAATTAGTTATGTTTAACTACATCACGTTATGAAATTACTTAATTATACCTGACTGTATAACATGGAGAAGAGTATTACAGAGAGAGAGGAATAATATCGAGAGGACATTAGAGCTGAAGGAGATAACAAGAGATAGGACAGCTTGGATGATGTCATTGAGGGTCTACGTCCCAATGGGTGGGTAAAATGCAGGAGAAAAATATCACATCACATGGAAGAATTATAGACCTACTTTTATATCACGTCATATGCAGTAACTGTGTGATGTTGTTGTTTCTTCTTCTTCTTCTTCTTCTTCTTCTTCTTCTTCTTCTTCTTCTTCTTCTTCTTCTTCTTCTTCTTCTTCTTCTTCTTCTTCTTCTTCTCCTTCCTCCTCTTCTTCTTCTTCTTCTTCTTCTTCTTCTTCTTCTTCTTCTTCTTCTTCTTCTTCTTCTTCTTCTTCTTCTTCTTCTTCTTCTTCTTCTTCTTCTTCTTCTTCTTCTGTGTTCATCCGGAATTTTTGTTTTTTTTCAGACGTAATTGCGGTGTGTACGAGTATGCGTCCTTAGGCCAACACATCCGACTTTAGCGGGCGTTTTTTGCCGGGTTAGCCTTCTCGGGTATATGATGTTGTTTGACTGTATTGTATGTCATGGAGGAATTATTTAACGTAATTTGAAATATTCCAAGTACGAATGGTTCATGCTGCTTGCCTACATAATCTCGCTGTAAGAGAAAATGGTTGGCCATCAACATCAGAAGAGACAGAATGTCATGGCGGATACATGGAGTTTTCAGTACATTCAATCCGCTTATTTTAATCGTTATATCTTGAACTACAAGCATCTGTCAGAGTAACCGGGAAAATATCAAACTGGTTAGAGGTGCAACGGAAGTTAACGAGGCTGCATTCTCTCAACTTAATTTTTCAACATCTATGTAGAAACAGGCTAACGAAACTAGAACATTATATACAACAATAAGACAGAGACAAACAGCTTTCCTCGGTCATGTGATGAGAAGAGAGGCATTGGAGAACATCGTAACAACTGGAAAGATCGAGGGGAAGAGAGGCAGAGGTAGACCAAGAGAAGTGATGCTGGATGGATTGAGACGGTGGCATGGAGGAATATCAGCAGCAGAGTTGATCCAGAAAACCAAAGACCGAGATCTATGGAGAGCCATGAACGCCTACGCCAGCCGGCAGGGCACTTGATGATGATGATGATGTAGAAACAATGAGAAACATTACAAATGACGAGACCAGTGACAATTGTGATTCATTTATGGGAATCCAATTCCAGAACTCAGAAATGCAGACGAGACAGTCCTCCTCTCAAATAATGCCCAGATATTAGAAGAATTAATTATGTCTGTCAAAAAACATAGTGACGATCAAAATGTGTCTCTGAATTGCTACAACGCAGCAACAGTAATGACCACCACAGACAACACTTGTGTTAATTAAAAATGACAACCAATAATGAAGAAATTACAAATAGCCCAAACTGTCAATAACTTGGCTCCATACTAAACTATGACTGTTTGAAAGAAACCAGACATAGACGGTCATGGTGATGCAGAGGTTAAACTGTATCCAGAGCCCCGGACACAACAACTGCAAACAAGTTCAATGACAATTGTTTTATGTGAGTGACGGACAATGTCGCAATCAATACAGAAGACAATCGGGGCTTGTGAACGTCAGTGTTACAGACACATGCTTGTGAACGTCAGTGTTACAGACACATGCTTGTGAACGTCAGTGTTACAGACACATGCTTGTGAACGTCAGTGTTACAGACACATGCTTGTGAACGTCAGTGTTACAGAGACATGCATGTGAACGTCAGTGTTACAGAAACACGCTTACGAACGACAATGTTACAGAGACATGCTTGTGAACGTCAATGTTACAGAGACATGCTTGTGAACGTCAATGTTACAGAGACATGCATGTGAACGTCAGTGTTACAGAGACATGCCTGTGAACGTCAGTGTTACAGAAATATTCTTGTGGTGCATGTCGGATATACATAGGAACGAAGCGGTGGTTGAATAACTACTGAATGAACTCTAATTTCAGCACTGAACTTGACCCTCATGCGGTTCCAAATTAAATATTTAGTTTCCCAAAAGCCATACAGGCTGTCGCAATGTTCACTCCATCGTTAGTATGCTCCACTTTGGAGAGAGTTGTCCAAGATATACCAAATGTTCTACAGACTGCCTTCTGGCCATTAATAATACAAATTGACTGCTGAATGTACCCAGTTCCCTAAGGTTTCATGTGGCACTCTAGTCTTACAGCTCGGAATCGGTCAGAACGTAAATGCTACATTGTATTTATAACATAGTATATGCTCGGAGATCAAGATCCGGCTGATTTATAACGTCGTATTTAATATAATACATAAGATCATAACTGCAGTGGAGAGATAATATATATATACAGAACTACAAGCACTTGGAATTAACGACTGGCAAGAGAAGGTCAACCAGAGAGACGAATGGAGACGGATTGTATCTGCAGCAAAGAACCTCAATGGCTCGGAACGCTGAAGAAGAAGAAGAAGATCATCACTGTGATAATTATCGCCATAAAAAGTTCTCGCTGCACTCTTGACCACACTTGGCGTCGTATCACAGAGGAGCTTTCTAACAGCTGATGTATCCTGAACCAATGGAGCGTGTGAAATCAATGTGACATGCCATGTGATTGTGATCTGCCAAACCATTGTGACCTGTCCAACCCCTATCACGCGCCGAAACAGTGTGACCTGTCAAACTCCTGTGATGCGTCAAAACAGTTTGACCTGTCAAACTCCTGTGATGCGTCAAAACAGTGTGACCTGTCAAACTCCTGTGATGCGTCAAAACAGTGTGACCCTGTGACGCGTCAAAACATTGTGACCTGCCGAAACCCCGTGATGCGTCAAAACATTGTGACCTGTCGAAACCCTGTGACGCGTCAAAACATTGTGACCTGCCGAAACCCCGTGATGCGTCAAAACATTGTGACCTGTCGAAACCCTGTGACGCGTCAAAACATTGTGACCTGCCGAAACCCCGTGATGCGTCAAAACAGAGTGACCTGCCGAAACCCTGTGATGCGTCAAAACATTGTGACCTGCCAAAACCCCGTGATGCGTCAAAACATTGTGACCTTTCGAACTCATGTGAGGCGTCGAAACATTGTGATCTATCGAAACCCGGTGATGTGCCTAGCCATTGTGACCCAGCGAACCTCTGTGACGCGCCGAACCATTGTGCCCTGTCGAACAACTCACGGAACCAATGTGACGTGCCTAGCCACGCGGGAACCACTGAGTTATATACGGCAGAGTGGAGAGAAAATACAACAGGATGTAACACAGCACGAAAACAGGGTTAGGCCTCGACAGAAAAGGTAGGTTACTTAGCGCGCGAAGAGAGAGTTTCAAGCCGAGGGGTAACTAGGGTTAACAACTTGCCCAATTATGTAGATAAACACCGCAGCGTTCTGTTGAAGCAGTTACCTAGACCAGCGGTTCTCACACATGCCTCTACCCCAAGCTGCTTCTGTTGGGTATTCCAGGAATACTTAGACCACAATCCTGATACGCAATAGAAGACTTCTGATCATCAGAAACAGACCCTGTTTAATTGGAGTGTGCTGATCTCTATCTTCCCGACAATGAAGTAACGGGCTCATATCAGTCGTCAACTTGTCATTGGCTTTTTTTTTTTTTTTTGAAAATTATACTGTGACATGTGTCGCCATAGTGTCAACTCCTGCACTTGGCTGGTGGTCCGGTGAAACCAGTGTAGAAAATAGTATAAAAAATAGAGTGAGGTCAGGCTGCATGCGGGAAATTGATTACATACTATTTGGTTAGGCTAAGGCGGGAAACTGATTATATACTGTGTGGTTAGGCTAAGGCGGGAAACTGATTGTATACTGTGTGGTTAGGCTAAGGAGGGAAACTGATTATATACTATGTGGTTAAGCTAAGGCGGGAAACTGATTACATACTATGTGGTTAGGCTAAGGCGGGAAACCTATTATATACTGTGTAGTTAGGCTAAGGCGGGAAACTGATTACATACTGTGTGGTTAGGATAAGGCGGGAAACTGATTACATACTGTGTGGTTAGGATAAGGCGGGAAACTGATTATATACTGTGTGGTTAGGCTAAGGCTGGAAACTGATTACATACTATGTGGTTAGGCTAAGGCGGGAAACTGATTACATACTATGTGGTTAGGCTAAGGCGGGAAACCTATTATATACTGTGTAGTTAGGCTAAGGCGGGAAACTGATTACATACTGTGTGGTTAGGATAAGGCGGGAAACTGATTATATACTGTGTGGTTAGGCTAAGGCGGGAAACTGATTATATACTGTGTGGTTAGGCTAAGGCTGGAAACTGATTACATACTATGTGGTTAGGCTAAGGCGGGAAACTGATTATATACTGTGTGGTTAGGCTAAGGCTGGAAACTGATTACATACTATGTGGTTAGGCTAAGGCGGGAAACTTATTACATACTGTGTAGTTAGGCTAAGGCGGGAAACTGATTACACACTGTGTAGTTAGGCTAAGGCGGGAAACTGATTATATACTGTGTTGTTAGGCTAAGGCGGGAAACTGATTACACACTGTGTGGTTAGGCTAAGGCGGGAAACTGATTATATACTGTGTGGTTAGGCTAAGGAGGGAAACTGATTATATACTATGTAGTTAAGCTAAGCGGGAAACTGATTACATACTATGTGGTTAGGATAAGGCGGGAAACTGATTATATACTGTGCGGTTAGGCTAAGGCGGGACACTTATAATATACTGTGTAGTTAGGCTAAGGCGGGAAACTGATTATATACTGTGTGGTTAGGCTAAGGCGGGAAACTGATTATATACTGTGTAGTTAGGCTAAGGCGGGAAAGTGATTA